>JARHVA010006054.1:0-260000 GCA_037957365.1 Torreya grandis | reverse complement strand
AACAAATGATGGAAAGAGGTATCAACATGAACTCCAAAGTGGTAAATCCATCATTAATATACAATCAATAACCCCCCCCCCCCCCCATGAAGGACGAAACATGATACTATGAGTCTCTCCCCATAATGAAGTAACTCTTTTGCCAATGGTGAATGTTGAAAGATTCATGTTGAAGATGATCCAATGTCAAAAAAATGCATTTTCGCCTTTGGTAAGAAACATGTCCAATGATATATGTAGAAGAAACTCCAAGTCCAAGAGATAATGTGAGAAAGGAAGTCTCATCATGAATGAGGACTCTTAAATTTGCTCAAGTGTCTCTGTGTCAATGTCAAAGGATGATAATATAAAGCCAAGTGGAAACTAATGTAGAATAGGATCCAGACATGAAAATGCCTCTTTTGAAGTTGTCTTTTTCAAATTCTTCTCAATGATATTTAAGCTAATGATGAATTGTGATGAATGTTGATATGATGTATTAGGTACCATAGAAGATTTAGGGATAGTTATCATGGATGCATGTTTCTCACCATTAGCAAGATAACTAAAATAATAGGAATTAGGTTCTTATGTAAAAGTTGTCCATGATGACTGAGCTGAAATGGATATATATATATATATATATATGATCATTATAGAAGTAGATGTCAATAAGGAAAGAAAAATAGGGTTTTAATGTGCCCTCGAATCATATGAAGACTAAGAATATCGATAGAATCTATCATGGAACATGAAATAAATGTCCACAATGGTGTCCTCTAAATCTGATATGGAACTCACAAAACAAAGTTGCAATATCTATCAAGTATTCATGTCAAAGAGTTGTATTTAAAAGATCATGAATGTCTTGTTGCATTGAATTACTACAAACAAGAGAGGGAGGAGTGGGTGATCCCTCCAAACATTTATTGGACTTATCCAAATAAATTCCAATGGGTAATAAATTTAATTATTGTGATCAATAATAATGCATGATTCAAGGTTAGTAATCATGGATATATGGTTCTCACCATTGATGAGAGAACTAAATGGATGAGAATATAGTGATCACATAAAAAGTGTCAATGATGATTGAGTTAAAACTATAAACTCATGATATTAAATATAGAATCTATCATTATAAAATCATCATAATGTGAATAAATCATATGATATTTGAAATATCTACTAGTGTGGTATCAAAATATTCTAGCAATTTGATGCCATTTGCAATATAAATTTGCCTCAATTATTGAAGTTGAACTTGTAATTTTAAATCATCAAGTTTATTTTCTAATCAATCATCTATGGTATGAATTTTAATCCCATAATAATCACATTTTATTTTCCAAATATTAGAAGCCATGATTATAACTATAAAATAAAGGATGACCACAAGAGCACCCCCCTCCCAAATAAAATCACTCAATAAAGAAGGCAACACAATCAAAATGATTTGTCACTACATATTTAGTGTTATTATAGTTGCCAAGTGTAGTGGAATTTAGGAAAAGGTAAGGGAGTATAATAATATTTTTTTTGTAAACTTAAAACTAATGTCATTTTCTTTAATAATAGTTAGTAAAATTTCAATAACTTATTCATTACACATTGAAATTAAGAAATTAAAAAAGTTATGGAAAGCTAAGGATGAGGTGCAAAAAAATAAAAAAATATTTTAAGTGATTCATTACCATTATAGATATTTGTGAGTAATAACATATATTTTTTATTAAAAACTTAAATCTACATTTTTGAAGGGTAGATATGAATTCAAATGCCCAATTGGGACAAACTAAGAGGTAGGTATAACTTTCTCAAACATCTTAAATGCAATGGAAAACTCATATTTGATCTTTAAGGTTAAAATTTTATTTTGATAAAAAACCTAAATTCTCTTTAAACTTCTCCGAATTCACATACAACCACTACAAAAATTCCTATAAATGGAACCTCCAATGTTTAACTACAACAAAATTAGGAGTGTTACTATCTTTCTTAGATGATCTGATTATGGTGGTGAGATAGAAATTTTCTCTAAGGCACTTCAAAATCACTTACAAATAGAAAGTTGATAAATAAACCCCCCGAGAAACTAGTATTTCTTTCACAACTTTGTAATTCTCCATATCATCAAAGGATGCAAGAGAATAGCATACTCATTTGTCACAAAAAATAATAGATCTACACTACCAGATATCTTAGAAAGTTATCCTAAAATTCACAACCACTCTGTTACTATGTAATATTTGGTTAAAAATCCAACCGATAATCACATGGGACCCATTATATACTAAGAACATGTGCACCTAAGATTAGGATCTAATCACATGTGCAAATAATTAGGACCCTAAGTAGCTTAAAGTGAGTAAGTGTGAAAGGGACCCAAAGGAAAAAGTATTTTAGGTGAGAACCCTATTATCAATCAAATTTACACTCTTTGGAAGGTAGTTCAAGACTTCTAAACTTGATGTAAAATGGAAAAACCTCAAGGTTTTGGGTACCCTATTATAGAGTTGAATCTCTAGGTTAAAGGGATATCTCCCCTTGATGAATCACTTAGGATAAAACACTACTCTAACAATTCCTAGGAAAAGGGAGATAAGCTCCTCTAATGGAGATGATGCACCAAATGTATCTGATCACTACTAACTAGTTTCAATTTTACTTCAAATAAGAAACTAACTTGATGAAGATCATAGGATTGATATTGACCATCTAACTAATATGGATCATAGTGGGGTTGATAGGGCTCATCATAAGACTGATAGGGAATGTTATAGTCTTTAGGAGCTTCATTATCTTACATTAAATTGAACTCTACTTAAAAATTAGCCATAACAACCACATCAAGACAATGAAATGAAACATAACTTACTTTGAATAGTTGACTAGGCTACTAAAACCAAATTATCATTCATGGAGTTACCATTGATATTTTGAAGCCTCCAAAAGCTGATAGGTAAAAGAAAAACACCAAGAATTCTTCCACAAATTTAGACCTTCATCTTATCAGGTGTGCCAAAACTATTATCAATCAAATTTGTACCCTTTGTAAGGTAGTTCATTCCTTCCAAATTTTATGTAACATAGAAACACCTCAAGGTTATGAGGACACTATTATAGAGGTGAATCTCTATATTAAAGGGCTAGATCCCATTTATGAATCACTTAGGCTAAAACACGACTCTAACACTTCCTAGTAAATGGGAGAGAAACATAATATAATGGAGGTAATGCACCAAATGTATCTAATCACTATCAATTAGTTATAATTTCACTTCAAATAAAATACTAACTTTCACATGACACTCGTCCAAATTTGCCTCTCTACATCAATGTTTGTCATGAAGGTTTGTGAAGCAAGTTTAATCAAGGAGGACTAGTCAAGAGGTCATGACATGACATTAATGAAAAGACAGCTCACTAAACTCATACATAATCTATTTGAACACTTCAATATACTTTCAAAAGGGATTCGAAACTGAACATGAATGTTAAACAAGGACAAGCATGCCAAGGAATTAAGATTATCACTTAGGAAGATTAATTAATCAAGCATGAAAATTCAAACCAATCCATTTTTATAAAAGGATAAAAATGGGTTAGGATTCACCATACCCAAGTGGAGGATACGAACTTATAAATTTAAGTTTTAATATATAGAGAAAATGTGTGTGTGTGTGTGTGTGTGTGTGTGTGTGTGTGTGTGTGTGTGTGTGTGTGTGTGTGTGTGTGTGTGTGTGTGTGTGTGTGTGTGTGTGTGTGTGTGTGTGTGTGTGTGTGTGTGTGTGTGTGTGTGTGTGTGTGTGTGTGTGTGTGTGTGTGTGTGTGTGTGTGTGTGTGTGTGTGTGTGTGAGAGAGAGAGAGAGAGAGAGAGAGAGAGAGAGAGAGAGAGAGAGAGAGAGAGAGTCCAAAATGAGTTAAAAAAATAAATTAGTTTGAAAGTGCTCATTAGGTACTTAAAGACAAATGTTATTCTTTTGAAGAGTCTCTTCTTCTCAAAGTGGAATAGAAGTTTCAAACTTTGCTTAACATCTTGACTAAATCTATAAAGTTCCCTTTGCTTTTTATTGTGTAAAGATAGGTGACCTTATTGATGGTCAAATAATTTTGAGTTACATATTTTATCTTCTCTTGACACCTCTCGACTGATCTCTTTAGGTACTCTCTGACACATCACTTCATTCTATTGCTAGGTGTCTATAAATCTCTTCACCTCACTACAACAATCTTGCTTACAAGTGTCAAACTTGAATTTGTCTTCCCCAACTCATATTATCTCTATGTATGGTCTACTCATATCATATTAGACTTAAAAAACTCATTTAGAGCTCTCAAACTACCCTCAATGACTTCTTTTGTATTAAAAGTTCCATTTTGGCCTCATTATTTATATTCCTATAATCATGAAAACTTCCTTATGTAGATAAGTGTACATATGGTATTAGGAAAATTAAGTCATATTTTATAACCTAGTATGGCTTTATAGCTCCATATAAAGTTACTTGTCTTGAGATTGAGTATAAGTGCCATATTTATTTGTTTCTCTATGCTAACTAGGTCTAAATTAGGCCTCCCTACCTAGAGACTAAATTTTGTCTCTATAAGAGTCACACACATGTGAAACCTCAAATAAATAAGTGATTAAATTTTATTACCTCATGAGTATGCTCCACATAAAATTTGAGATTCTAACAGCTTGTATGGACCTCCCAAGTAGCTTAAAATATTCTTTTTTGGCTTATTCCATACAATTTTTTAAATTAAAGTACTAACCAAAGGAATGGGGAGATGATCAATGTTTATATATCATCCATGTTTTTTCATGGATTTTCTAATTCATTTATATGCATATAAATCCTCTTCTCTCTAATTAGGTTAAAACTAGCCTGTTTGGGTAGACTGTGAGTGCCCTGCATCTTAAAGATGATTCACAAAGGACAAGATTTAGATGAACATAAAAATGTCATAAATCAGGAGTGCATAGAGGTTTCCTCTTATTCCTAATATCTTGAGACACCATGCATCCTTTCATGGGATATCCTTAGCTAGTAGGATATGTGTTTATGAGGTTTAGAGAGAGAGATGTGGCATGTATGTGATGTTCTGATTTTGAATCTGAGTTGAAAATGACCTCCATAGGTCTGAGACATCTATGATGACCCATTCACATGATCCTCTTGTCAAATTTCTTCTTCAACCCTACTATACACACCACTAGTTGATGCTTAGGGTTTGTAGCCAACTATGCCAAACTAACCCTAGCAAATTCCTTGAGTCATTTCCCTTACTGACAGGGATTATAACTTAATGATATTCTTGCCCGTACTTATTATCATATATTCAAGGTCTTCAAAGTCTTCATGCCATGATTTATCAATCCAACTCCCTTCCTTATGACTACATATAGGTTCGTGTATGTGATTAGGATTATTTGGCCTAAAACAGACCTTATCATCCTTATGTTTGTCTCTTTATGGGTCTAATTGTATCATTGAGTGATGATATCACTATGAAATATTTTTAAAATGTTTCAGTTTCCCTTAGTCCTCATTTCTTCATTCTAACCAACAACTTGATATTGCCATGTAGGCTAGCCTATGTACATAGTGACTATGTAGGCAGGGATTTATTAGAGATATGTTTAATCATCCAAACATCATTTATGGTATTCATATCACCTAAAATAATCTCACTTAACTGGCCACTCCCCTATGTTTTACCCCAATGCTTCACATGTATTTTGCTCCTTAGTCAGGCTTGAAACTATCTTGTTCTTTACTATAGCCTATAGGTGTCTATTAGGGTATACTAAGTACATCTAAGGATTTTTAGGACTTCCATTTCCACTCACTAAACATATACATGTATCTATCATATTATTGGGATTTTTGAATCCTTTAAATTTGCATTTTCAAGTCACCATGAATTCACAACACATAGTACCCTTCTACCTTCTCAAATCATTATATGTATTATAAAATGAAATGAAACCTTCACTCATCACCTCAGATAGTCATAAATATAGAACAAATATAAATTATGATAGTTACTTTTGTAAACTATGCAAGAGAGTAGCTTTCCTTGTCAAATGACCTCCCACATATGACAACTTGGTGGATGAACATGTAAGATGGTTCTTCATACCTCTAAGGAAATTTTTAAATTGTTTTCATGCAACCAAAGAGTTCACACTTTCATGGTAATTGCATAAAACTTAATCTATGGGGATTTAAGCCTAAATAATGCACCTTAGCTCCTTAATTATTGTTTATAAAGATAAAGAGATAAATCCAATTACCAATGCTAGAAATTGGAATCCCATAGGGTTACCCAAATTTATCCAAAATATTATCCTCTGACTCTACCTGTATGACCTATACCATTCATTTGAATTTGGCCTTCATAAGCTTGTGAATGGATGGATGGAGGAGAGAGATAGTTTTCTATAATTTTAAGACTTCAAACTTGATGTAAAGATTTAAATGACCTGTGGAATATGAAGGTATTTTATAAAACTATTTTCACTTGGAAGATGAGTTCACAAATCTGTACAGGTGTCAAAACCCCTCTCTAAAGCATTGAAACTCAAGATTATAACTTCTTCTTGACTTGATGATAGGTGTGGCATTTATGTAACTTATTCAAGGTCTTTTCAAATTGTTTTTAATGGATTTATCACTTTGGTAACTTTTACACACATGAAAATTAGCTAAAAATCACCTTTTTCCTTCCTTAAGTTTACTTTAAAATATACAAAAGAACTTTAAAGTTTCCAAATCATCACGAAATGTTATATAAAAGTAATTAATACATAAAATGACCTTCAAGGATACCTAATAATCTATAAAACTTCTATACTAACTCTCATCACTCCATGATAAGACTAGACCACTACAAGACCACAATAGGACTTTACCTTAATTTCTCCAAATAAACCTTAAACATTACTATCAAGGATTCAAAAAGATTCTTTAAAATCTATATACATCATTAGAATACCTTTAAATAGGTTATAAATAAATGGCCAAAAGTTTTCAGCTATAGGGATGTACATTTTGACATTGGGGGCCAAAATTGGTCAACAAACCCTTTTCACACCAATAAAATGTGATATTTTACAATGTGGCATTTATGAAAGACATGACACCTTCATATTTTTCAAAACCAAATCACCATGAATAACATTAAATAATAAATACTCAAAGGTAATGAGCGGCATAATAAATTAAAGTGATAAAAAACTCGTAGTCAAAATTTGAAAATGATTAAAAAAACCCTAGGTGAATGGAGTTTTATGAATCCTTACATTAAATGTAACTAATAAATAAAACCCTATATAAAAAATTTCATGATGTACATACCTAAATATAAATTATTTTTTGGGATAAAGAAATAATGGAAATAAATTGGATATGAAATGAACCATGAGTGTATGGAAAAAAAGTGTTGCCTATTGGAAGATGTTTGGCTTCATTATTTATGATTAATCTAATTCTACTTTAATGCACAAAATATGTAAAATTAAATATAAACTAAATAAATATAAGAATGTACAACTGAATAATAATGAAAACAAGACCATGTTTTTAAAATGACATCTAAATCAAAGAAGTAAATTAATAAATAGATTAAGAAATAATAAAAAATTATTTCCATGTAATTATGAATTTGTACTTTGATATTATTTGAATTAATCATAAAATTATATAACTATACACTAATTTTTGATGAATATGTACCTATACAATCCTATCTTACATAATCTTGATCACTTCAGGTTTTCCCTTATGGTTCCAAGAGTGTCATTGTGTTGTTGAGTCTATATTTGTATCATTTTATAGTCTGGTTTTCCTAGTGCATGTGCAATATTTTTTCTTACTTATGATTGTATCTTCATTTTATATATGTGCTATGAATAATATGATTTATGGTTGACTATTCACCTTGACCTAGTTTCCAAACTCTAAACCAAAATAAAAACAATGGATTCAGGAAACCATCAAAAAAGTGTTGTAAAACACATGTATCACTCACTCACACATATGAATCCTTGTATTTATTTTGGTGTATGAATAGAATATATTGATGAAGGGTTTGAACCTTCTATTCCACAGAATCAATGAATGTAACTACTGAAGTATTTTTCCATCTTATGGCATAATAGATTTTTGTAGAGATAAAAATATGGAAAAATGTCTAAGCGTGTATGATTTAATTTGAGAAAAAATTAAATGGAGAAGCTTTCCCCTTGGTATGGTGTGGTTTATAATGTTAGGATCATTATCTCTCTTGACTTATTTAATATTTCAAGATTCTAATCTCTTAAAATGGCTTGGAAAGAACTTGTATTTATAGGAAAATTTAGGATGACTAAAGTATGTCATCTAAGATTCCAAAATAAAATTGGTAAGGGTTAATTTTCATGACCAATGGTACAAAAAATACATAGGCTCAAAAATATTAAATATAAAAACCTAAATGTGTATGGGTTTGCCTACGATGGATGTGTATAAATATGGGTTTTCCCAGGAGAGAAGACAAGTTCTTTTTTTAAGATAGGGTTGGCTAATGGATAAGATGTATGAAATGATAAATTTTGGATAAGTTTTGAGATTATTTTAAGCTTGATTGAAACATTTATACTTATGTGTAGAAATTTACATCATATAAAAAGGTTAAAATGTAAATGTTTGCCAAATAAGTTTAATTATGAATTAAAAACATGAATAAGGGTTTAGTACCAAATTAGGGTATCTACAAATCTATGTCTATATGTAAGTTATTTTTAAAAGATATTTTTACCAATTTATTTTTTTAATAAAAATATTAAATCCATAAATTAGTTATTTTTTAAAACAAAAATAAACCAATTTATTATATGAAATGCACATAAAAAAATTTGAGTTCACAAAAACTAGATTTACTAGTAGTAAATTCTATGTTTTTATTAATATTTCACCTAATACACATATATTTCCTAAAAAAAATTATCTCAAAATATTCAAATACTTATATTATTTTAAAATGCCCCTTAAAATATTTCCTCTACATGAGTAACATGCCTACTACCATTTTGTATTGATTATGGTATGACTAGTTTCTTCTTAAAAACATCAAATATAAATACACTTTTGCTCTATCATAATTATCCTTTTAAGTTGAAATTAGAAATTATCATTGCACATATTTTAATTAAAATTTTATGTTAATTCCCTATACCCATGGATATAAAACATTTAATCATTTTTACATCATTTTTTAATCTATTATAAAGGTAGAGAATATCAAAATCTTATATGGAAAAACTATTCAAAATTTTAAGATCCCTCAAGCCTTGTTGATAGTATTATAGTTATGCTCATGTTATATCTCCATTAATTCATAATAATACCATTATTAATGTATATTATATGTACCCAATGATTTTTCACAAACTTACATAGAACCATGTTTGTGTTTGGTTGATTGTCTATTGCACATGACACTGTAAAAGTTAGAGAGATCAACTTGAAGGAGGCCAAAAATCATGTTTTTGGGGATAAAACAAATTAAATTTCCCCATGGGTTTATTTTACCTCATTTCATAGTTTTTATTCATTTATGTAGGAGAATATTTTATATAGATAGTGAAATTAGATTTCTTCATTATGGAATCCCATGATGGCATAACGATAATGAACACAAGGATTTTACTGAGTACATTAATCATAATATTATTCATTAATAGATTATTGGTATGTGTTTTTAATAAATTTACCATGATTTATTTTCATTAGTGATCATTTTATAACAATTTTAATAGAGGAATGTGTTTTACCCTTTAGACACTCCCTTTTTATCATTTCTATTTCAACATTTCAAAATGGAATGAATTCCTAGAATTTCAGACAAATTGATGTGAACCCATATATTCATCTAACATACAAGTTTTAATTTAACTTATAGAATGTCTAGGTGGGATAATTCAACGTATTAAATCTGTTCAATTATCAATCTAGTCATTTTCTCTAGTCAATTATCCTAGTCTAATTAATTCCCTAATTCTCATTCGTTTATCAATTAATAAAATCTATTCCCCTTTCTCCAAATAATTTGTATAATTATAATTATATGAAAATGGAATTTAAATTTATGTTGAATTATTCATTATTCCTTTTCCTTTTATTTCTAAAAGGGTATCTTCATTCAAGAAAGAATATTCAAATCCTATGGAATATTCTCTTCAGAGCTTACTAATTGCTATCTAAATTATTATGGAGGATTAATATCAACCTTTCATCTTGGGGACAAGATGAAGGGCCAAAAATTAATATTATTATATATTTTTAGGGAACATGATCAACCCTTCATCTTGGAAATAAGTTGAAGGGCCTAAATTGATTATACATGTGTTTTCTTGGGAATGATTTTCCACGCTTCATCTTAAAAACAAGATGAAAGGATAAAAATGAATTTCAAAAAGATATTATGAGGACAATCCTCCACCATTTATCTTGGAAACAAGATGAAGGGATCATATTAATCCTTCTTTGATATTTTTAAGAGTCATCCTTCATCCTTCATCTTAAACAGGATGAAGTGCTCACATTAGTGAATCATATGTTGATCCATATGCATTGTTGCAGACTTATTTACTACTGTTCATCTTGGGATAAATATAAATAGTCCTCATTAATACTAATTATTATAAATATAACTCTTCTCTTTGTAATTCAACATGCTCAATAATCATATTGAAGCCATGGTATTTTATCACACTAATTTTTTCATCAAAGGTCATGCTTGTCAACTCAATTTCTCAAATATTCAATGAGAGATGGTCCATTTTAGGAGAATAAAATTTATAAATATTAATTTAATATAAAAACATTCTAAATTTTACATAAAAATGAGTTTCACAATGAAGGTTTACATTGTATTGATTTAATCTTAAAATTGTTATGTAATCTTTGTATGCTCATTATGTCTTAGGTGTAGATCATTATTTATTCATAATTAATTTAATAACTTAAAATTATTGAATTGATATAAATAATATATCTATATTCTAATTATACATATGGTACATCTAGTGGGACATAACTCACAGTCCATGAATTCTTCTAGTTTCTTTATCAGTCTTCTACTTAAAAGAAATTTATTCTAATTTTTGCTAGGAAGTAGATGGTAAAACGTTCATAAATTTTGATCTATTATCTTTTTTAATATAATTTTTTTAAATATGTCAATATTTGTCCCAAAATAAACCTATAATTTTTTTTTTAATAACTAATTTATATTTTAAGAGTTATTATCAAATTACAAACTTATACCTTTTATATTTAGTTTTTCCTTTAGCTAAGAAATGGTTGGAAAACAATTCATAAATTTTTATCTCTTGCCTATTTTAATATTAATTTATTTAGGGTTTTTTTTATTTGTCCTATCAAAACCTTATCAAAATTTTATTAAAAATTTATTTGTATTTTAGGATTAATGGTCAAATTACTGACTGCCACCTTTTATTTATGAATTTTTTGCTAAAAATGGCTGGAAAACTATTCATAACTTTTGATTTATTATCTTTTTTAATCTTATTTTTTTAATATATGTGTTCATATTTTTAATATAAAAAACATATAAAACTTTTATGAAAAATAGATTTATATTTTATACACTATCATTAAAATAATAACTACTTTTTTTTTTCAAAATTGTGTTAACATTTTGTTTATAGATCTATGCATGTCAAATCCCACCAAGAAAAACTACTTACATTGTATTATTTCAATTTCCAAAATGGTGTCGTGATTCATTAAAACATATGTTACTTGTTCACATTTTATTTGGTCTTTTTAAAATTAATTTATCTCTCGATTTAGTGTTTTAAAAAATAATTAATTGTTCAATTTGGTGTTACATAATAAATTAATTTATGTTCATATTGAATGTAAATATGTATTTACACATTAACTTATGTGTCTTGTGTGATATTACGAAGACATGGTGGTAATAATTTGTTTTTATCCTCTACCTTTATGCTCTCCCCTTTGATACAGTGACTCAAAAACATGGTGGTAATCATTTTTGTTATCCTAAGTGATTTTCCTACTATGATCTTCACTTTAAAATTGTATATATTATGAATCAAAATGGCAATACCTTTCTATTTTAATTTGGCTATATGATTGGATCATCATTAACTTCTCACAAGTCCATAGGTAATGATGATTGGGATATAATTACCAAGTATTTATACCAATCCCATTATCTAACAAAGTATATAAATTTAGGATATTCTATATATATCTTAGTTGTAATGTCCTTGGAAGATTTTTTTTTTATCTCACTTCATCTAACCCTTATGGTTGAAGTGGTAATGAAGGGACAAGACCCTTTGGTAAATGGACCATTAAATATCAATGTCTAATTGATGGATATTTTTTCTCACGTAATGTAAGGTATATCGACACCATCTAAAAACCCATGAAAACTTTAGTTTAAGACCCTTTGGCCCAAATCATTTATCGGCATAGAGTTGAAAAAGTAAACACATCCAAATATATCTTTTACATACAAACCTTTTGAGAGAAGGGTGGGATTAAAACAATAGCAATAACTAAAATGATTACTTTAAATCATTTTAAAATTATAATCCACTCTCAATGTAATTATATCAAAAGACTTGATGAATGTGGAGTAATCCCATGTTAGTCACTAAAATAGGGTCATTAGATTGAGTGTTTGATTGATTTTGGTGTCAAAAACCTGTCATAATCTACATATTCCTTCACAAAGAAGTTTTAATGTATCTTCATTCTAAGTCAAAATTATTCCGTTCTATGTCCAAAAATTTTAATCACATACATTTCATAAATCTTTGGTTTGAAATCATAGTGTTATTTTATCCATGTGAATTTAGACCCACCCTAATCAAATTCCAAATTATAATTTCAAACCAAATTTGCAAATCTGATTCAAATTAGGTCAACTATTTAGGTCCAATCTAGTCAACTCTATTCAAAATCAACTATTTTAAAGTAAAATATGTTCCAAAATTATTTCCATTAGAAACAAACATTTAATTATATTTTTCAAACCAAGTCCAAAGTAATTAATGCTAACTTAAACAAATTCATGATCAAATAAAGTTAACTTTGATCAAGGGCCACCAATTCAAATCATCCAAATTCATATCCTTATTTTTTCATTCAATCTCATGCACCTATCAATTGGGAATGACAAGGTCATGATATCCATCCTTTCTCTCTTTTGGATCCAATCCAAGATAAAATTCTAGTTTAAGTTTAACAAACATTTAGTCAAGTTCACCCTACTTGGGGATAATCTAAATCAAATCACTTCTAATTAGTCTACCTTGTTTGAGGCAAATCCCATTTTACTCAAGTCAATTATGTTATTCTTTGGGTTAATTCCAATCCAATCATTCCCCTTGCATGTATCCTTGCTTGGGGGCATCCTTTGATTATTTTTGTACTAATTTTGCATTCAATTATATGGTGTTCACACCAAATTAATAATAATACATGTTTGACAAAAAATATGAACTCTTTCTATGATTTTTAGAAATAGCTATTGGACTACTGCATATTTTGATCTAGAAAACCTAGATTGTATCCTAAGTAGGATTAATCATACTATCATAGGGGAACCTATTTTGGAACCTTTATCTAAAGACTATCTATATTTTAAGCCATAAAAATCACATCAAATTCCATGTTTAGGACCATTTCTCAATAAATGTATGATATTTATTTTAGTTTAACCAAAGATTATCGAATATCACCTTTTTTTTTAACACTTTATCAACTTATCAAGTACCTACCTCAGTCTTGAAACCACAAAAATATAGTAATCTAATCATGACCTACTATTTACCTTTAAGGCCCCTCAAATACTAAAGATCTAATTGCATCCAAGTTTAATAATCTCTCACTATGGATATGCCAAGATCACTTAATCACAGTCATACTCATTGAATTTCAAGCTAAGATGAAGACAAATCACCCAATTTTGACATTCTCATTGAATAACCCATATTTTATGAGTCATCCTTATAACTTACTCCTATATTTGATAATCCTTGATTTGAAGAACCTCTCTATGACTGTTCACCTACCTTTGATGAACTCTTATTTGATAAGTCCATGTTTGAAACACACATTACTAACCAATAATTTATCTTCCATCCATTGCTAAACATTTCCCATTTTATAAAATTCTTTCTTCTAAAATAATTAATTTCAAAGTGAAAGGTGAAAAAATTACTTGTGTACAATTCAATTAAATTTTCCATATTTGTAAACAAATTAGAAATAGATTCCCCTTTGAATCAACCATTGTTATCAACATCCTTCTCAATATTGGATTCAAAATCTATTGAGTCAGAATCAATTTTCGAATCAAAATACATTAATGGGTATTATGACATTAGTTATACACTTCTACTAGATCTCCTTGAGTATGCATCAACTTTAGAATCAACATAAATTAGTAGATGTTACATCATCATCTACATACTATTTTTAAATAATATTAAATATATTTGTTATCTTTTTATGGTTTTTAGGAAGTTTCCTTAAAAATCAACATAAGTTATCCTAATAGCTTCTATGAGTATTGTGTTGCCTTTTACCATTCCATTTATGTTACACATATAATTCATATTAACCAACCTATTAGTTCTATTGACATCCATCCACCCAAAATCTTAGATTGGGACTAATAGAATCAAACATTGTTTAAATCCTTCCATAGAAACATATCAGTGGAAAAATGTTTAGGGATCCAATACAACTTTTGAATAGAAAAATAATCTCCTGGTGAAACCTTATTTGAGTAGCTAGGGGACAATTAATGTCTAAACTAAAAATATTATAGTGAAACCCTATTTGAGGTCTTATATGATTATTAGAATCAAAGATCAGAATCCTTTAGTGAAACCATTCTTAAATCACTAAGGGATAATCAAAATAAAATATTAACATCCTTTTGGTCAAATTTTTTTAAGGTGATATTGGATAATCCAAATCAAAACAATCAAGATGAATTTGTTGATGAAAAGTTCTTTGATTAACCAATAATTGATATAATTAGTTCTTTATTACTTTATGAATACATTATTGAAGTGAATATCAACCCCACCACTACCAAAATCAGTTTCAATCCAAAATTGGCAATAATATATGTGACTAAAATTTCCAATCTTCATTTGTCCTTGTAATCACCTAAAATGTGTGATTGGATGCTAAGAGTGTCACTTGAGTTACCCTATTCCTAACTTAGTACCAGACCTATCCTAAATCCATAGACACTTTTTTAGTCATTGAGCAAACCATAGTCAACAACGTCAAAAAAAATATAGTCCCAAGACTATCTTCTCAGATCCTAACCCAACTTGCTTAGCATTTTACCAAGTGGACATTAGCACCACATTTGGGACACTCCAACGACATGGCATTAGTGTCCCCAAATGGGTACTATTGTCCTTAACCCTAACTCTTCCCATTGTATATTTTTTAATATGTGTTCCCCTCTTAAGGTTGGCCTAAGCATATTTACTTATCAGTACAAAATAAAAATACATATAAATAAAAGTATAATTGACATATATTCACTAGATGAAAAATAGATGCAAAATCACATTCATACCAAAGATAAGTTAAGCAAAATTAAGATATTTGATCCCTATTCTACCATACTTCTACATACTACCATATAGAATATCCCTAATCCGAATTTTAAAATATTTCAAAGCTCAAGTTCAAATCTCAAGTATATTTAAGGCATCCACATCCACTCTCATTTTATCATTCATTTCCACTTTCATCAAGCACTATGTGGGAAAACTACATTAGGCTTGATCCCTCTTCAAAGTATTGGCATGTACATAAATCTCTTCATAGTAAGGTTATGAGGATGTCTAGCCTATCCTACTAATGAACACATAGTTGCTACTCATCCCATACTTGCAAAAAGGATTTGGGTTTTCACACTAAATTAGGTTTTCTAGGCAAAAGACATAGTTCTGAGTTCTATCTGCTTAAGAATAAGACCTAAAAACACATGCATAGGTGCTCCCAAAAAATAGGAACAATCCCATAAAGGGGTAACCACCACCACTTTGAGGACATTACAACAACATGGCACTACTGTCCATATGGGGTGTTACTATCCAATGAGAAAAAAAATTATAGAATCCTATTGATGACACTCATAACTATCCGAAACTTAGTTTTCATAACCTAGATCATCTATGATAGTCAATTTTCAAACAAGTTTATATTTAAGCCTATTTATCACTATTTTTATAAATTCAAAGGAATTAAAATGTTATAACAAATTAGTGCTTAATTATTGCAATTTATGTAATTGATTTATACATCTCATCCCTTTAATTTAAACATATTTTTTAAATAATTAAAACCTAAAAGGATAAATCATTTGGTGATCCTATTTTACTTTGAATATCACTTCAAACGTTAGCTTGTATTAATCAAAAAAATTGTGAAATAATTTAGGGATACCTACTTTTGATTTTTCTATTTTTTTAGAAAACATAGCTAATTAAATTCAATTTTACATTAGGGTTTTAACTTATTTAACATATAATTTAAATTATTGCAAATAAACCATATATTTAAAAACCCTATCCATAGATAACCCTAGGGCTAACATTTATAGAAGTTATTAAGTCTTAATTTATATCTTACTACCATGATTATCATGATAGAAACCATATTTCACTTTATGGTACAAACTTGGTACTTTTCTTAGCATGTTTATTACCAACTATTTGTAGAAAGGTACACATGTATGTTAATCCTATCATGGATTTGGTTCAAGCTAATTTTTTTCTACATATTGGTCCTACATCATGTGATCACCATTTTTATGTGGATCATCATTATATGGCTCACTTTGATCTACCTCCAATTACTACCAAGTGACAGAGGGCTCAAAGGAATCCTTTTGTTCCACCTCTACCCATACCACTTCATTGTCTACACTCTTGTCCTACCTCTACTACTTGCCCTTAGAAAATAGTATATCCTATAGTTTGAGTTGTCACTAGGTGGAACATGGTGCCTCCTCAGCCTACACAAAATTAGTGTAAACATACAATCCTTCCTCATCCCCAACACACAACAACAACACGCAAATATCAACAAATATATTTTAATATCATGGATCAATTGAGGAATACACAAACTAAATATTTATATTGTAATAACTAAAAAATACTAACAATCTTCAAATAATTTTGTTTCAAACACTTAATCACATGTCAGTGTCTCATGACACTAATCCATCTTATTTTACATCTATCATGATTACTATAAAATATGTGGAGGATGTGATATCTTTTTCCAATGATCAAAATCTGTAATTGATCAAAACTTGCCATTTTTATTCAACATGGAATAAACAACATAGATATTAAACGAGTTCTCATTGATAGTAGTTCAAGACTCAATTTATGTAATCTCAAATTTTTTCAAGCCATGGGGGTTGATATAGCATCTATTTAGAAAACATATATGACATTTGAGGGTTTGATGACATTCCTAGATAGACATTGGGATCAATCATATTGGATATTACAGTGGAACTAAAGACATGATCTACACCATTTTAGATAATGTCAAATGATTTACATTATCATTTGCTACTAGTGAACACCTAGATACATGTTTTGGAGGCTATACCTTCCACTATTCATAGATTTGTCAAATGTTTAAATAATGGGTAAATATATACATGTCTAGCAAATAATCAACCATTTAGATATTTTAGGCTCATTGAAGCTCCTACACTAAGTACATCATCATATGGGACACCTCATGTTCTCATCAAACACCTACCTCATAGGATTACCATTGAGTAAATGCATACTTATGAGGTGGGGGATTCTAGTAAGACTACTCATAAAACACCTTCAAAGCTTATTATAGCACATGCACCTTCACCAATGATATAGGACTAGCCTCTTTGATCAGAGTTACCCTTGCCAATGATATTGGACTAACCTCTCACTCAACAAGCATAGAGGAAAAGCCTCTCATAGTAAAAAAGAATCCTCATCCATGATAGATTATGATATTCTCACAACCCTATTACCATTACTTATAAATTCAAAAAAGTATTACATTCATAATTTTGACATAAATTCATAAGCCACTATAGAGGATGATCAACCACCTATAGACATTGGTGATTATTTATGTGGATTGACCTTTACACAAGTAGGCCTAGGAGAGTATAGAGATAATTCAAAGGAACTTATACCTCACCCTACATGAGTATCATCACTTGTTAAATATTATAAAACTACAAGATCCCATACTCAACCAAAGTTAGTATAAGATCCTATAATCCATTCAGTACATATAGTCACATCCATGGATACTGATTCAGTCATAGAGATTTAGGTAAGGATCTTATAGGATAGAGAACACTAGATATTATAGCTATAAATTGATAGAGGATTGATTTTAATACCCATATTTTGACATAGATCAACTTACATATTATCACCATAAGTAGGGCAACCATTTTTCCACTTCTATATACTCACAAGACATAATACAAACACGTGTGCAGTAATGCAACATAAACTAAATAAATTTAAGGCTAAAAGAAGTATCCAGATCATACATCCCCCACCTCCATAGGAACAAACACCTCCAATGATATGAGTTACTACATAGATATAATCACCATGATAGATTCATCACCAATATAGATATTCATGACATGATCCATTGACTATACATACAATTATAGATATAGATATCTTCCCCATGTGTCTATAGATAAGGATTCAAATATTAATACTTGAAATTTGGGATTTTTACACCACATTATTTATCAAGAGAGTGAGCCAAAATAGGTTATAAAATATTAGGACTCCATTGGACATATTAAATTACTAGTTTCATGTGGACCTAAGGTGGCTAGTACATTATTATTTGTTTTAAGTAGGGACACTCATATACATGTTATAATTGGCAATACAAGGTTATCGGAAATGGATGCTATAGTTGATCAATCAGATAGATGATTTTATTCAATCATGATGGACATATGGTTCACATTTTACATGATTTCATCAATGAGAACCATGGACTTCACATAGATACTCCACAATCTAATGTGGTTTACCTTGGGACTACATGAGAGGCATCTTACATAGTTCAACAACATGCCATTTATATTCATAGACTATAGAGTCATGACAAAGATAAGACCCAAATGGTAAATATAGATTGGTATGATGATCATGATGATGATGACTTATTTGATTTTGGTTAAGCTTAGTATCTAACATTAGATGATCTTCCACTAGATCCACCATTTGATTATCCACATCCCATGGATGTGATCTTGGGTCTATAGAGAAATTACACTTTTCTTGTATTTTGTTTCATTCACATTTATAATATTTAATCTTTCTCCCTTTCTCCTTGTACATATTTTATTTTCATTTTTTGTATATAGATTATACTTAGAAAACACAAAAACAATATAACATGTCAAAATACAAAAAACATTAAAATATTTCAAAAACACAAGATGTATAGATTATATGCATTTCTATGTGTACATTTATACTAATTGATAGATATTTCATACTACTAGTTATCCTAGTATAGATAGTTTAACCATACACATATGCCTCACTTTTTTCTTTCAAGTGCTTGTAGATTACATATAGGAACTTGATCCACTACACTAATCCAAACTTGCTATCATCTATCCACTGGGAGCATATATACTATTCCAGGTTCCTACATTTGATACAAATACCCATTCAGGATCTATCTTTACATACTATACATTCTCGTTTATGCATTGATGCATCTTGATATTGATTATTGCTAATTATTTCTTAGATATTTTGTTGACTATCACTAGTTAGACTTAGTATATATGCATCTTATCATCTACATAGATTTATCCTTCAAAATTATACATGTTTTCATCTCTAATTTTCCTAGATTAGATGTGATTGTGTTTCCTATGCTTCTTCTATTTTTGAGGGCATTTGAATTTAACATTGTTCTTTGGCTCTATACCACTTTTCTATTTGTATGCCTTGTACATGTGTCTATGTCCTTTGTGTGTGATTTTCCTTCTTCTGTATGTAGGAGTTTGAACATGTCTTTCTATATGGCTCTGAACCAAATTAATTATTGTTTATGTATGTGGAGATTTGAGTGTGTCCTTGTATGTCTCCATTCTCAAATTTAGTGACATATGCCCATGTCCCTTTTATTGTGTCCCCTTGGCCTATAATATGCATACTTCATGTGATTGTATGTATTCTTCCTTGTATTATTATACACCATAGCACTTCTATTTTCTTATTACACACACACACACACACACACACACACACACACACACACACACACACACACACACACACACACACACACACACACACACACACACACACACACACACACACACACACACACTCACTCACACACACACACACACACACACACACACACACACACACACACACACACACACACACACACACACACACACACACACACACACACACACACACACATTTTTTTATGCCATGAGGGATCTCATGCATTGACCCTTCATAATTATGTGCCATGATGGAAATAATGCCCCATACCCCTAGGTAATTACTTAGATTTGTTGTTATACACTTTCATTACACATATCTTGACACCCTTGTGTAATTATAGATTAAAACGTACATCTTAAACTACCTACTTATGCTCAAATTTATTTACATTCTGATATTATGTTTATACATTGTATTGGAATATCTGCACATGCTTTAGCTAACACATTTTGCAAAGCTACTTCTTTAGAGGGTAGTTATTACATAGATTTGACAAATACCCTCAAAAAAGGGGAGTTCATGGGGTTTAATTAAAAATATTAGGCTCTTGATTTGTTATTCATAGGTGAATTTTAGCACACAGGATCAATTTTAGAAATCAAACATAGGGAAAACACAAGAAAAAATAGAGACTCAAATAATAGTTTAGATCACCCAAATTTCAAACCAAGAAAATATTAGCACCCAAATTAAGACATTAGTATTATAGGGCATTATTTTCAAGTATCCCTAGATTTAGGATAATCTAGATCATTTAGATTAGTACACCAAGTATAGTATAGATTTACACATATACAATCATAGGTTTGACATTTATATTCAAATTTTTATTAGATACATTTAGTTTAGCTCAGACTCATACCAATTACTCATATTTGGGGGCATCATGCATAACATATTTACTCTTATATTTAGTTCAATTACACAAATTCAACTATTACATACTCAGTTTAGATTTGATATACTTAGATACCAGATTGGGGGCATGTGTATGGCACATAGTTTCTATATACTTAGATACACACAGGTTGATCAGATGGAATAAAAAAGTACATGCCATTCTATACACTATATACACTTTCTATCACATTCTTATTTGTATTTAAATTCATGCCTTACTCCATCTATAGTGGTTTGTAATCTTGAGTGGCCTAGAGATGCCTAATATACCTAAGTGACCACATAATTGACATACATAGTTAGATTTACTAAGTTAAATACTTTTATCACTTTGTGTAGTTTATTTATAGATACATCTACTTCACATAGGTGGATAATGATGGAGTCATGGCTTACTAGAATTCTTAATCCACCAACATGAGAGGGTTAGACACACTTACAGTCTTATCTAAGATATTCATAGATTTAGATCTACTGAGTAAGGGTGGGCAATGAGGGAGTCAATATTGGATTGAGTTATATAACCACCTGTTTCTACCTCAAATTTCGCTTTTAGATCTAAGAGAAAGAAGAAACTAAAAGAAAGTAATGGACAAGGCTTGGAAGTACCTGGACTAAAGATTGCGCACCGTAAATCCAGACGTTTGTGAGCACTCCTCTTTGGCTGTGGAGGAATGACACCTGTAAGAAAAAAAGGAAACTAGGACAAGAAAAATGTTAGACAGATAGGCAGTGGGTTGCCAAGCAAAAGGCTTGTTCCCAGAAGTGTAAAAACTTCCTTAAGGGAGGTCAACCCACTGTTTGATGAAATAAGTGACTGATAAAAGATAGAATGCCAGAATACAGAAGTGACAAAGAAAGTAGAAAGGAAAGAAGAAAACAAAATGATTACCTGAAAGAGCTGTTGGGCTGAAGACAGTCGCCGAGGTCGGAAATGTCGCCGGCGTCGGTTATCTGATCTACCGGCGTCGGCTATCTTGCCGACGTCGGTTGGGAAAGTGACCGGCGTCGGTCGGGGTTGTGGCCTGTAGTCGGGTCTGGGTCACTTTTTGGACTATGGACGGGTCTGAGACTGAACGGGGACAAGTTTGGATGGATTGGGGAGTGGTCTGGTTCGGGTTGGGTGCCTGGTGCAAGGTCTTTTTGGCAGAGGGGTGAGGAAGTTGGAAGAGACACAGAGGACAGGGAAGAGGAGGATTCACAGATGATGGGGCCTGAGAAGGCTTTGCAGCCTCTCAGGGGGGAAGGACAGAGGGAGCAGAAGACAATAGAAGATAGATGACTGAATACTAAAATGAAATAAAAAACCAGACTAGCTTACCTTTAGCTTGCTGAATGAAGAGAGAAGAAGATGTTGCTGGAGCCATGGAAGAGTTGCTGCAAGGAGAAGATACTGATCTAGGGCCTTTTCACCTGTTGCTACTATTGCACGAGGTCAAGATAGAGGAGGGATCAGAGCCAAAGCGTCAAGAGAATCTGTTTTCGAGCTCAAGAGTCTAGGGCAGTGCAACGGATGCAGAAGGGGATAATGAAGGCTGCCGATGCCGGCAGTTTCGTCGACGTCGGCCGAAGGGTCACCGATGTCGGCAGTCGCAGGATGGGCACAGAGGCTAAAAATAGCCTCTGCCCACTCTTGCACGCCGCCGGGTGAGGGGTCATGGGCAGAACGGTCACAAGGATGCCAAAATGGACGAGGGGGGATATAATGGTGAGATTTGGCCTAATAAATGCTAGGGGGAAGGTGGAGGGATTCAAGGGAGGATCCAAGGTGGCAAGGGTAGGGTGGAAAGGGGGCCTTATTTAATTAAAAATAGATGTTAATTTCTAATTAATAAGACTTAGGTGGGTTAGGGACCAAGGAGGACTAGGAGGGAGAAAGGGCCAAGGGGGAGAACCAAGGTGCAGACACGTTTGCGGTGTCTACATTTGCCCCTTTTTGTCTTGTTGGTTGTTCTAGATGAACTGCAAGACAAAAACAGGAGTTGGTTGCCCTAGAAAAAAGGATGAGGTGTTCCCCCCTCAAAGCGATAGTCGAGAGAAGGGGACCGAAGATCGAGTGTCGATTTGACAGAGAAACGGATAGAAGAGAGTGAGTGAAAACGCTACCATAGTCGAGATTGTGCGTAGTCCACTTCACGAGAGGGTCAGGTCAAATTGTCACATGGTCAAGGGTCAAGGAGTGCCAAAATTGAAGTAACCGGGCCCCAGCATTTAGTCACCTACTGATCGGGTCACTCAATCTAAGCTGAAGCTCCAAATGGTCGTCGTGTCCCAGGTATCCAGGGCTCAGGAAGTGCTCCCAGAAACACAAAAAAGCCACAAGTAGTAGGGATCAACTGGCTCACGATCCTATACTTGTGAAGGGTCAAAAAAAGTCTGCAGACAATTTTGCTAACCAGCCGTGAGGTAGCACATACGCAAAAACAACCAAGGCAACATTGTCTTGGAAGTGGTCGAAGATCGAAGGATGGTCATTGGTCAAGGGGATGGATGGACGAAAGGATGCGGCCGAGCTAACCCCAGAAGACCCCATGTCAATTGAGTGCTACCTACATAGCCCTGGTGACAGGGCCTCAGGCCGATGTAGTTCTCCCTAAAAGGGAGGGAGGGTCGGAGGGATTGATTGGTCTTGGTCAAAGTCGATGATTGGTCTTGGTCAAAGTCGATGATTGGTCTTGGTCAAAGTCGATGATTGGTCTTGGTCAAAGGAAATGATTGGTCTTGGTCAAAGAGAATGATTGGTCTTGGTCAAGGTCAAGGTTAAGGTCGGAGAAGAGAAGGTTTGTTCATCAAAGAGACGAACAAACGGGGGTGGTCGAGCTAACCTCAGAGGATGTGTTATCTGAGTGCTGCCTACATAGCCCTGGTCGTACGGCCTTAGACCAATGTAGTTCGGACTGCGAGGGTCAAAATGGTTGATGATTGGATGTGGTCAAGCGTCGAAATGATGAGGATAAAAAGATGAGGATAAAAGGATGCTACAGATGGTGTCTTCTGTAGAAGTGGTCGAGAGTCTTTCATCCCTAGCAAGTTTCCATAGTCGTGATGGATGTATGCTAGAAATGAATAGAAGGTCTATTTATGCTTCAGCAAGTATTGGTTTATGCTTAACATAAATTGGGTCTGGTTGGTAGTTTCCATGTGTATTGGTGTCCATAGAAACTATGCGAAAAGGACAAGGATGATGCCTGATGTCATGTTGAAAATGTCGAGGCTGGTTTGAAAAATGTTGAAGTTGGCTGGGTTTAAGGATGAGTCGACAATTGACGTGGCTAAAGCGTGACCAAAGTGTAGAGAAAAGGTGAAAGGCAAATTGCTCTTTCATTGACAAGGACCAGAAAGGAAGCATAGATAGGGGTTATTAGAACAAAAGCCCCGTTCATGCATTGCGTCGTTGACCAGTGTTGAGTTAGAACGGTAATCGAATCACTTTGACATTAAAGTGAGCTCGAAGTCCCTTGAGCCGGTGATAGGAGGAGGATAGGGTAACCCAGTTTAAGAGCAGGAATAACCTTGCCCCTTTTATAGGAGACCCTGAGACAACTACAAGCCAATGTCCGTGACTCGTTTTTTTTTTTTTTTTTTTTTTTTTTTGGTGCAGACTGATCGATGCGAGAAGCCTACATAGAGATGTCTTTTGATGTAATGGTCATGCTGCGAAGCTGATCGATGTGGGAAGCTTCTAAGAAAAGTGTTGTTTATTTCCAGAGTAGTCATAGCCATCCTTCGAGGGAGTGGTCTATATTTTTGCTTAATAATGTTTGAAAAGTTGGCCTAGCTGTCCTTCGAGGGATCAGTCTAGTAATACAGCAATGATAGTATAGCTGTCCTTCGAGGGATCAGTTTGTCTTTTTGATTTGACTTGATTTAGTGACCATGGATATGTTTTAACATCTTGATTTGGATTTATTGATAGGAATGAGAGTCACGGACAAGACTGTAAAAGCTCAAGGATGCCCCTTTTTATTAGGACAAAGCATCACTGCATCCTAAAAGGGTTGTAGAGGACTTGTTAAAGGGGAATAGGGTTGAAAGGGATGAGGATTAAGAGGACGAGGATTGCTCAAGGGACGAGCTCAAGTTACGTGTCAAGTAGACGAGTACTCGACTAATAGAAGAAAGGTCGAAGATGCAACGCATTAAGAGGCTCAGGTTCTGGCCGTCCGTCGAGGGAAGACAGATGATAAGTCCCTGACCCATACTTGTGCGTGATGATAAAAGGTCCAAGCCAATTGGGGGTGAATTTACCTCGTTTACTTCGCTCCATATTGGTCACGTGCTGATTCTCTTTGAGGACGAGGTCTCTGATGTTGAAATCTCGTTCTCGCAGATTTTTGTCGTAGGCCCGCTTTATGCGACTTTGGTAGACATGGAGATGATTAAGGGCAGCCAGACGGCGCTCGTCAAGTAACTCAAGTTGAGCTAAGTGATCTTGATGAAAGTCGTCGTTGGAGAGAATGTCATGCAGGGAGATGCAGAGAGACGGGATCTGTACTTCGAGAGGTAAGACAACCTCTGTTCCGTACACGAGAGAAAAGGGGGTAGCACCCATAGAGGTTCGGGCGGTAGGCCCACAAAGCGAAGGGGATATGAACGTGCCAATCCCTTCCTGTATCGTCGACCACCTTCATGAGAATTTTGGTGAGAATTTTGTTGGAAGCCTCGGCCTGCCCATTTGCTTGTGGGTAGTAAGGTGAAGAAAAGCTGAGTTTGATGCCAAATGAGTCGCATAGTTTTTGGACAGTCTTGTTTTTGAAGGACTTGCCATTGTCGGTGATGATTTTGTGAGGGACACCGAAACGACAGATGATGTGGCTGTTGATGAAGTCGACAATTTTGTCAGCTTTTGTGGAGACAAGAGGAATGGCTTCCACCCACTTGGTGAAATACTCAGTGGCAGTGATGATGGACTGATGACGAAGAGATGAGTGAGGGTTGATCTCACCGATGAGATCCAAGCCCCACTGAGAGAAAGGCCAAAAATCCTGAGCAACTTGCAAGGCGTGACTAGGGAGATGAAGCAGGTTAGAGTGCTGCTGACACTTGATGCAACGCCGAACATAATCGCTACAGTCTTGATGAAGGGTGGGCCAATAATAACCCAGGCGAAGGATGCGCTTGGCAACCGAGTTTCCACTGAAGTGTCCACCGCAAATCTCGTTGTGGACTTGCTTTATGGCTTGAGGAGCTTCAGTGGAGGTTAGACAGCGAAGAAGGAGGCCGTCGAAGCCTCGTTTATAGAGAAGACCCCCTAGCATGGTATAGCGAGCTGTGCGCTTGATGAAAGCTCGCCGTGCATTACTAGAGAGGTTGGGAGGAGTGACAGAAAGAGACAAGTAGTCCACGAGTTGCTTATACCAGTCATCTTGTGGGCTAGAATTGATAGTGTTAATATGGCCGATGTGAGGAGAGATGTATGAAGGCAAAGGTACACGATGCACTGTGATAAAAAGGCGGGATGATGATGATGAAGATGGGATATGCGAAGCAAGAGAAGCCATGGTGTCGGCAAACTTGTTCGTAGAGCGTGGAACAGTCTGCAAGAGGTAATGGTCGAAAGATGCCAAAAGAGTGTCAGCACGATTCTTATACCTCTGTAAAACTTCATTTTTACAGAGATATGAACCGTTAACTTGATTAACGACGAGCTGCGAGTCACCGAAGATGTTGATAGACTTGATGTGGAGAGAAAGGGCAGTCTAAAGTCCTAAAATTAAGGCCTCGTATTCGGCCATATTATTGGTACAATCGAAGTCAAGTTTGAAAGATAGAGGCATGGGCTCCCCTTCGAGTGGGATGAGGATGACCCCCGCACCCCCACCGAGTTGACATTTGGAGCCATCAAAGAACATAGTCATCTGGTAGACGGTGTCATCGGTGGAAAGGGTAGCGATAGACTCGTCAGGGAACTCACAGTGTGAAGGTTGGTTGTCGGGAAGAGGGGCATCTGCCAGTTGGTCAGCAATGGTTTGCCCCTTGATAGATTTCTGTTGGATGAATTCGAGGTCAAACTCTGCAAGCAGCATGAGCCACCGAGCCATACGTTGATTCTGATATGGCTTGGAGTGCATGTACTTGAGAGGGTCGGTGTGAGTGATGACAAAGGTTTTGTGGTTGAGAAGATAGTGGCGGAGCTTGGTAGCGGAAAAGACTAATGCCAAACAGAGTTTCTCAGTATGAGTATACTGAGTTTCATAGTCGACTAGTGTTCGGCTGATGTAGTAAACCGCTTGCTCACGATGATGCTCGTCTCGATGCACGATCATGTCACCTAACGAATGGTTGGTAGCAGAGATATAAAGGTAGAAGGGTTGGTCATCCTTAGGTGGAATGAGGACTGGTGGAGAGACCAGATAGCCTTTGAGGGCTTCAAAAGCCTTTTGACAGTTCTCATCCCATTTGAAGGAGACGTCCTTCTTAAGGAGGTGATGAAAAGGTTGGCAGCGGTCTGAAAGCTGCGAGATGAAACTGCGAATGGACTGGAGCTTCCCTTGTAGACTGCGAAGCTGCTTGAGATTGGTCGGGGGTGGCATTTCGAGGATAGCGCGGATCTTGGTGGGATCTATCTCGATACCACGGAAGGAAACGATGAAGCCGAGGAGTTTGCCTGAGAGGACCCCAAAGACACACTTCTTGGGGTTGAGGTGGACATTGTATTGAAGGAGACGAGAGAAGATGATTGTGAGAATGGTCAAGTGGTCGCAGCGAAGTTTGGACTTGCCGAGAAGGTCATCCACATAATCCTCCATGATTTTGTGGAGGAGATCATGGAAAATGTAGGTCATGGCGCGCTGATAGGTGGCACCAGCATTTTTCAAGCCGAAAGGCATGACTCGATAGCAGAAAGTCCCCCACGGGGTGATAAAGGTAGTCTTGTGCTGGTCTTCCGGTGCGATCAGGATTTGATTGTATCCTAAAAACTCGTCCATGAGAGATAGCATCTCATGGCCAGCCGTGAGATCAACAAGCTGGTCGATGTTAGGAAGGGGAAAGTCATCTTTGGGACAGGCTAGGTTAAGGTCGCGATAGTCCGCGCAGATCTGAATCCCCCCAGTTGCTTTAGTAACTGGGACGATGTTAGAGACCCACTGTGGATAATCGATGGGTTGGATGAAGGAGACAGAAAGAAGGTGTTGAAGCTCCTCTTTGACAAGAAGCGCAACGTGAGGATGCATCTTTCAAAGCTTCTGCCTAACAGGCTTAGCCTCTGGTTTGGTGACAATGTTATGGGTAGCAATGGTGGGGTCGATGCCAGGCATGTTGCTGTAAGTCCAGGCAAAGGCCTTGTTATGGTTGGAAAGGAATTGGGCATAGTCAAGCTGCTCCTGAGCGTCTAAAGATTGGCCAATCTTTAAGACGTGAGGAACATCAGAAGAAGAAGGGAGGTTGATGTCAATGGTGGATTCATTTAACATAACCTGGGTCTCGAAAGGGAGGAAATGCTGGATGAAAGAGTCGTCGGCACCCATGTAGGAAAGGATGGCGTCATCGTCAACGTAGTGGACAGTGTGAATGGTTGCCGACTCATCCTCTACCATGCTAAGAAAGATGAGAGGGAGAGACCTGGGCACCCCATTGAGCTGATAGGTCAGGGGTTCCAGGCGGATGGTGTTTATGGAAAAAAAAAACTAGGAGGGATGGAAACCACCGACTCTGTAGGTGACGAAGGAGAAATGGGCGAGTCTGAAAGAGATTGGTCAATGGTTGGCTCAGGACAGAGGTCGGAAGGAGCCTGAGTGGGGTCATGATATCCCAGGCCATACCGTTTCTTGGCATCGTGATCATTGAGCGGCTCGATGGGCTGATGGGAGCCCTGCTCATAACGTCCGAAACCAAAACCCTTCCATGCACACCTATGAAGGTAAGTGTGTGCAAAGGCGGGGTTGCCAAGAAACGAGAAATCAGATGTGAAAGGTTGGGGTGAAGAGAGGGAAGTGCTGTAGGTAGGGGCTTGATTAAGCCCCCCATAGACAAAGTTGGTTTGGAAGTGAGGAGGACCATAAGGTAAGACCGTCCCGATCCGATGGTCGTAATTAGGACTGAGGTGAAGGCATCCATACTCTTGTGGAGTTCGGAACATGTCGAGGGTCAACAAGCGGTATTCCCCAAGTGATAGTCGTTGGAAGATGTCTTCCATGGGGTCTTTGGTCGGCGCTTGAAGAGGAGGGGTGAGGGCAACCGCCGATTGCGAACTGGTCGAAGCTTCCGCAGATGGAGGCGGTGTCGGAGTGGACGGCTTGATGGGAATGAGGACGTCGTTGGGATGGTAGGTGGTGTTGCAAGTCTTGAAGTGTGAAGGGTCAGCAGGAATGGTGTGGACTTGCCCGTCATGCTCAAACTTCACACAACGGTGCAGGGTGGAGGGTATACAGGCCATGGCACGGATCCAAGGTCGGCCCAGTAGAAGGTTGTATTTAAACTCTCCTTCAATGATATAGAAGAGCTCTGGGACTGTGCGTGAGCCTATGCGAATGTGGAGGATGACTGTGCCAATGGTCGTGGTGGTGGTGTCGTTGAAAGAGCATAAGATCGCGTTAGTTTTGGAGATGCAGTTCTTGGGAAGAGCCAGCTGATCAAAGGCATGGGTAGAGATTATGTTGATGCTAGCGCCACTGTCGATCATAACACATTTAATGCGTGTCCGATCGACATAGGCAGTGATGAAGAGGGCGGCGTCCTGATCTTCCGTGTTAGATGTGGGAATCTCAGAATCGCTGAATGTGATGGAGTTAACAGGAGATAAAGAATGGACGAGGGCACCGAGTGGTTGGGGGTCCTCGGGTTGGACCTCCGCTGCCTGCAAGGCTTGGATAAGGGCTTGACGGTGTTGAGGCGAAGTTTGGATAAGGTCATAAAGAGACATCTTCACAGGTGTCTGGTGAAGCTGCTTCAGCATGGAGTCGTGAATTGGTCCAGAAGAGGAAGATGAAGAAGGTTGGGACGCGCCAAGGATAGAAGTTTTAGGCTTGGGCGCAAGAGGTGGCTTGACGAAGGGATAGGTCCAAGGAATGGCAGCTTTTTCCTTGGCCTTATCCTTTTGCGATCTAGTGGTTATACGGATGGCATTGATTTCAAAAATGGGAGGCGAAGAAGGGGTCATGTCTTGCTGGTGAGATGTTGACGTGTTTGAAGAAGTTGGACAGGAAGGAGTCGGGGTCTGGTCAAGAGTGTCCTCAAGGAGAAGAGTGTCTTTCTCCATGTGGCGGCGAATGACGGCCTTGAGGGCACAGCAAGTCTCGGTGTCGTGTCCTGGTGTACGATGATATAAGCAAATTTTTGTATCGTCGAACCAGGAGGGCTTGGACCCGAGAGGTTGGAAAGGCTTGATGGGTGGAAGGGTTATGTCGGAAGTCTGGAGAAGTCGGTGCAATATTGACGAGTATGAGCCCAATAGAGGGTCCGTGCTATTTGATATGCGCGAGGTTGGTGACTTTTGCTTAGGTGAGGTTAGAAGAGGTTTCCGTACCACCTTATGGGTTGATGGCGCGGTGACAGATGGAGATGGCCCTGGCCTGGTGATTGAGAACGCCTTTTTAGGAGAGGGACGACTGGAGGTAGGCAGAGGAAGCAAAGGAGGCAATGAGTTTTGGTTGAAGGTCAGAGTGGGAAGGATGCTAGCCAAGGTCGAAGGATGGGGGCCCAAAATGGATGGCAATGGTGACGGAGAAGGAGGCATTCATTTCTGCGGTCTGGCAGTCTTCTTCGCCTTGGTCGGAAGACTACTACTGGTCGAGGTCTGGCCTAAGTCCACCTTCACTTGTGGGAGAGTGAGGGTGGAGATAGGACGAACGCCAAATGACTTGATGGGTTTGGACGAGATAGATGCAGGCTTTGGTTTGGACGGGTTTGGTTGAGGTTTGAGAGTCTGGTCTTTGTCAAGAGTCTGACGAGATTCTGCTTTGGGAGGATTAGCGACATGTGATGAGAGGGCGCGGGTATGTTGAAGGGCTTTAAGACGCTCCCACAACACCTGAGGCGTCACTTTCCATGGAGGGAGAAGTTCAATCTTCTCCACTAACTGGGAAAATGGCTGAGAGGAAGATGTTGATGGTTGCGAGGTTGAGGACGAGACAGGTGTAGTGGTCTCAGACACATGGTATGGTGAAGTCATGACAGATTTAGATGAGGACGAAGGAGGGACAGGTTATTCCCTGGGTGGAGAAGAAACTGGGGAGCGAGGCTCCTCCAGCGGGTAAAGGGCAGAGATGACGGTGCCCTCCACTTGCGACTGAGGAGTAGGAAGGGTCGGGTCCTCCATAGGCTGCAGAAAGGAAGATGGCGAGACTGGAGGTGCTGGTAAGGCCGAGGCGTCCTCCAAGATGAGAGAGGTCAATGGAGAACTAGTCGGGGAGAGAAGTTCGTCCACATGTGATGGATTGATTGATGGACTAACCTCAAGAGGTTGATTGGGGACAAAAGGAGAGACCGTATTGACTGTCCGAATATTGTGCTCATGATTGTCGTCAATTAAGGTCTAGACATTGTTCTGAGTTGGCGGATGATTGGGGAAAGGTTGTTTGAAGATGTCAATGGCCTGATTAGGGGGTGCATTTGGATTGTCTAAGATGAGATCCCCCTTTTCAAGCATGTCTTGTATTATGTTCTTAAAGGTTTTGCAGTTCTCCGTGTCATGGCCCTTAACACGGTGGAAGCTGCAGAAGTCTTGCTCCCTATACCACGCGGGGATGGCGTGAGAGGGATCAAATTGTGGAGGAGGTCAGGCTTGAGGGAGATTGAGGACTCCCTGTTTAAGAAGCTTTTCTAGCATAGACGCATATGATTCTCCAAGGGGAGTATATCGTCGCTGCATGTATCTTTGCTGGAATTGTCGAGTAGCGCTCTGAGATGTAGAGGGCTCAGGCTGATTGGTCGAAGAAGATGAAGGTCTGACAACCATGGCATTAGCTGAAGCCTTGGATTTAGAATTGGATGATGATGGCTTGGCAGAAGAAGAGTCATTGGTCTTAGAGCTGGGATTCTTACTCCGCAACTTGACTTTGTTCTCCTCGATGGCACGCAATTCTAGTTTGCGGGCCATCGTGAAGGCCTCGTCAAAAGTGCAGAAGGTTTGAACCCTCAGGGTGGAAGAGATATGTCGGGCACAGGCTTGAGAAAAGAGTTCAATAAGCTCAGCCTGGGGCAAGGAAAAGGAGAGTTGGTTGATAAGGCCTCTCCATCGAGCAACGAAGTCGGCTATGGACTCGTCCTCGAATTGCCGAATAGAATAGAGGTCCGTGATTGAGACTTTCTTGGTTATGTTGATGGAAAAGTGATCGAGGAAGAGCTGAGCCAATTGCGTGAATGAGAAGAGAGAATGGCTAGGAAGGGAGCTGTACCAGTCAAGTGCAGCACCCGAGAGAGACATAGGAAAGGTGCGTAAGAGTAACGCATCGTCATGGCCAATGAGGTAGCAGGCGTGTCTGAATGCCCGCAAGTGTTGTTGGGGGTCTTCCTTGTTTTGAAAGCGAGAAAACTTCGGAAGCTCCCACTAGCTAGGATATGGTCTGATTGGGACAGAAGGATGAATGGGCTCGTTACAGATCTGCTCATATGAAAGAGTGTTGCGCGAGCCGGAAACAGAGGTCTCAAGACTGGACATCTTGTCCATCAGCATCTTGATGATGTCTGTCAACGGATTGACGGGTTGCGCGCCCCCTAAGTTGTAGGGCGCTTGGAAGAGGTTAGAGGAGGCGTGCGACATAGTCGGTTGTAGAATGTACGGATGACTAATCGCAGGGGCAGAGGTGGAGGCTAAAGGTGGTTGGTTAGAAGACATAGCTGGGCCCGTTTTTGCCACGAGAGGCTGGACTGTGGTAACGGGGGCCAAGGGGTAAGAAGCCACCCTGGTGTTGATAGGGGCCAGGGTAGGCGGGATAGAGACGACAAGGTTTTGAAATGGAGTGGATAGCGGTTGAGCGGGTTGAGGTTGACAAGCGGCCGGAACCCCGACGGAAGTGGGCCCAATGATAGAGGGAGAGGCCACACCTGGGGGATTGGTCAAAGTCTGGTCAGTGGTCAAAGCGATGGCTTGAGTGTCCGAAGGTTGAACTATGGATGTTGTCGATACAGCCATAGTCGCGACAAGGGAGGTTGGCATTCCGTAGATCGGATTACCCAAGGAGTCCCGTGTTCGGCTATGCGTGAGATAGTGTTGCAAAGCCTTGACATTGAGGTCCAAGAATCGCTCGAAGTCTTGGTCCCCTTCTTGGACAATGGGAGTCTGCGGCGGGGTTGGACGGATAGGAGTTTTTTTGGTCTCTGAGTTGAACTCCATTGTAGGCTTGGTCACGGACGTGGTGGATGGGAGTGGTTGACAGCTAGCGTGGTTGACAAGAGCTTTGGCTTGGCTACGAGTCAAAACCATGCAAGGCAAAGGAGGTTCAGGTCTCAGGAACTGTGTTGCTCAGTTTCAGAAGACCAGGATGGAGTCTTTGACAGAGAAAAGACAGGTTTCAGGTTGCTGGTTTTGAAAAAAAAGGACAGTGACAGAGACTGACGTCGGTTGAAAAATCGATGTCGGTAGGAAATGAGGCCGGCGTCGGTCAGATAACCGATGCCGGTAACAGATGAAGCCGACGTCGGTATCAGAACCGATGCCGGTGACAGGGTAAGCTGACGTCGGTGGCAGAACCGATGTCGGTGACTGTGTTTTCCAGAGAGCCAAAAGGTTCTTGGAAAAACAAAGAAGAAAGCATCCTCACACACTCAAACAAACAGATGAGAAGAGGAAAATAGAGAAAGACAGACAAGCCTAAGCGATAAATCCTAGGAATTAACCTTAGAAACTTGTGGCTTATGCCTTAGATGAATGTTTGGGGAGATTGGCTGAAAAATGGGTCCTAGAAGAAGGCAGTCTAAAGATGGTTTCAGGTGTTGTTTTAGGTGCTCAAAGATCTGTGTTAGGGTCTGGTACGTGGCCTGGTGCTAAGGAGCAAGCTCCCCTCACTTCACGATTCCAGTGGTTAGCTAGTCTTGCTTAGCCAAGATATACCTCGCCTAGAGTTTAGACTCCACCAGAGAACGGAGTGGGCTTCCCTCTTGGTGATGAAATCCAAGTAGGGTCACCGGGATGGGTAAGGTATCCGCTGCGGGATGAAATCCCAGTCGGGCCTTGTCTCAAGTATGTTTTATGTGTGTTTTAGTGCATGTGATTTGGTATTGTAACATCAAGTGTCTACGGTTTATTCAATATGCGCCTAAGTTACTAGATGTGGACTAATGCAAGCACAAGCAAAAATAAAGTGCAATATATTTTAATGCCCAAGTCGAAATGTGATGTTGTTATGAAGACAAGATGGAGAAAGGGATGAGAGTATGATATTTAGACTAGTCTAGAATGCAAGGAAGAAAGGTTCGTTTTAGCCCCGCTTATAGTGTCATTTGGAATAGAAGAAAGAGACAAGAAGAAAGGAGCCTAAATGCACTTAAATGAATGAAAAAGAAAAAGGAACCCAGGAGGAACCTAGGGTCCCACCGGGTGTGCCAGAGATGTTTCTACCTCAAATTTCGCTTTTAGATCTAAGAGAAAGAAGAAACTAAAAGAAAGTAATGGACAAGGCTTGGAAGTACCTGGACTAAAGATTGCGCACCATAAATCTAGACGTTTGTGAGCACTCCTCTTTGGCTGTGGAGGAATGACACCTGCAAGAAAAAAAGGAAATTAGGATAAGAAAAATGTTAGACAGATAGGTAGTGGGTTGCCAAGCAAAAGGCTTGTTCCCAGAAGTGTAAAAACTTCCTTAAGGGAGGTCAACCCACTGTTTGATGAAATAAGTGACTGATAAAAGACAGAATGCCAGAATACAGAAGTGACAAAGAAAGTAGAAAGGAAAGAAGAAAACAAAATGATTACCTGAAAGAGCTGTTGGGCTGAAGACAGTCGCCGAGGTCAGAAATGTCATCGGCGTCAGTTATCTGATCTGCCGGCATCGGCTATCCTGCCGACGTCGGTTGGGAAAGTGACCGGCGTCGGTCGGGGTTGTGGCCTGTAGTCGGGTCTGGGTCGCTTTCTGGACTGTGGACGGGTCTGAGACTGAACGGGGACAAGTTTGGATGGATTGGGGAGTGGTCTGGTTCGGGTTGGGTGCCTGGTGCAAGGTCTTTTTGGCAGAGGGGTGAGGAAGTTGGAAGAGACACAGAGGACAGGGAAGAGGAGGATTCACAGAGGATGGGGCCTGAGAAGGCTTTGCAGCCTCTCAGGGGGGAAGGACAGAGGGAGCAGAAGACAATAGAAGATAGATGACTGAATACTAAAATGAAATAAAAAACCAGACTGGCTTACCTTTAGCTTGCTGAATGAAGAGAGAAGAAGATGTTGCTGGAGCCATGGAAGAGTTGCTGCAAGGAGAAGATACTGATCTAGGGCCTTTTCACCTGTTGCTGCTATTGCACGAGGTCAAGACAGAGGAGGGATCAGAGCCAAAGCGTCAAGAGAATCTGTTTTCGAGCTCAAGAGTCCAAGGCGGTGCAACGGATGCAGAAGGGGATAATGAAGGCTGCCGACGCCGGCAGTTTCGCCGACGTCGGCCGAATGGTCGCCGACATCGGCGGTCGCAGGATGGGCATAGAGGCTAAAAATAGCCTCTGCCCACTCTTGCACGCCGCCGGGCGAGGGGTCATGGGCAGAACGGTCACAAGGATGCCAAAATGGACGAGGGGGGATATAATGGTGAGATTTGGCCTAATAAATGCTAGGGGGAAGGTGGAGGGATTCAAGGGAGGATCCAAGGTGGCAAGGGTAGGGTGGAAAGGGGGCCTTATTTAATTAAAAATAGATGTTAATTTCTAATTAATAAGACTTAGGTGGGTTAGGGACCAAGGAGGACTAGGAGGGAGAAAGGGCCAAGGGGGAGAACCAAGGTGCAGACACGTTTGCGGTGTCTACACCACCCATATGAGGATTGATCAATCCATCATCTCAAACCAGGTTATTCAATGATATGATCACTATGTACACTCACACATAGAGGTTATCACTAGGTTCATGCATTAGTTTTCTTACCCATTGAGGTGTATTTGTTCCTTTCCTCTATCTTTACTCAACATTACTCAGATACTTTATTTCAGCAAAGTATTTTAATTTTCATCATCTCTTAATTAAAGACTATTTTTTTCATGTTTCATTGTATGGCATTGATTTAGATAATGTTTCACATATACAAACCCAAATTTGCATCCTCAAAATCACCTACATAGGCCTCACTTCAAAGCTAAGTCCTCATATGCATCATTTTCCTTTATACTAGTCATTTCACTTTGTTTCATTAATATCATAATGGGAGGCAAATATAATCACCTAAAAGTGTTAATTGGATACTAAGAGTGTCAATTGAGTTAACCTATTCCTAGCTTACCCCTAGACCTATCCTAGAGCCATAGACACACTTTTTCAATCATTGGGTAGAACACAATCACCTATAGTTAGGAAAAACATAGTCCTAGGACTATTTTATTAGATACCAACCCAACTTCCTTAGTAATATACTAAGGGGGAATTAACACCACATTTTGGACACTACATCCACATGGCACTAGTGTCCCCAATTTGACACTATTTTCCTTATCCCTAACTCTTACCAATGAATAAATTTTCAAATGTTCTCCTGTCCTAAGGTTGTCCTAAGCATATTTTATTATCCATAAAAGCTACATATCTCTCTCTATATATAAGTGTAATTGAATTTTATTCACGAGATGGAAATATATGAAAAAATAGATTCAAACCAAAGACAAGTTTAGCAAATTTAAGTTATTTGATCTTTATTCTAACCTACTTATGCACACTACCATCTAAAGTAAGCATAATCCCAATTTTCAAAGATTCAAAAGATCAATCACATTCAATTCATCCAAGTACACTATCATTCTAACATTTACTTACACTTGCATCAAGCACTAGGTGGGATAACTACATCGGACCTGATCCCTCTACGAAGTATTTGTTTGTAGGCAACTCTCTTCAAAATAAAGTTTTAAGGATGTCTAGCATATCCTACTACTAAACACATAATTATTACACATTCCATGATTGTAAAGAGGTTTAGAATTTGGCACATAACATATCTCTAGGTTTTGTACATGTAATAATAGGACCTAAAAACATAAGTGTAGGTGTTCCCAAAAAATAGCTATAGTATTGTAAAGGCGACACTACCTCCACTTTGAGGACACTAAAACAACATGGTGCTACTGTCCATATGGGGCACTACTATCTAGTGAGTAAATAAATTCTATAACCCTATCAATGACACTTAGAACTATCAATAACTTGGTTTTCATAACTCAGATCATCCACAATAGTCACTTTTTAGATAAGTTTATATTTAGGCCTATTTATTACTATTTTTATAAAGTAAAAGGAAGTCAAATTATATAATAAATCAATGTTTAATTATTTCAATTTATATAACTAATTTAGACATCTTAGCCCCTTAATATAAACATAATATTTACATAGTTAAACCCTAAAAGGTTAAATCATTCCTTCAGCCACTATACATTCCATGGTGATCCCATTATTCAATCAAGAGATATATTCCATTATCTAATAAAATCATTTATCCAATGCCTATCCATATATACACTCCCTAGAAACACTCTTTTTCAAAGAGACTATGAATACTCCTTATTTAGAGGTTTAGAAGAATCAAAATCAATGGCAGACAAAGATCACAATAACATCAATACATTCTACTTTAGGAATAGAATTGTAAAAGAAAATCTATTCAAAATCAATATGGTTTAGAGATTAAACATTCAAAATTATGCATCTTATAATCCTTCATTGAGTCTAGATGGAAAAAAATTAAAATTAAATCAAAATATAAATATAAATACTTAATCCAATAGTTAAAAATATGTTTGTGGCACCTTACGTAAGTACCATGATGAAAACTAGGTTTCTAGCATTATGTGTAAATATTATTTTTTATACAAGTACCTTGACACTTAGGGGCATCATTTTGTACATTTAAAGCATTTCCATTTCTGTCATATTGACCATTTTACCTTGTACCAAACCATATTTCTTTTCATCATACACTCATCTAGTTTTTCCTTCTTGCCTTATCTTAATAATAAAGTGGAAGTTATTTTGATACATGTTTTGGAAAACATATTGGCATATATTCTTAGTGACACTTAATGATTGGACATTGGTTCTCATGTAACATGGTACTTGGAGTTTCATTATCCTCTTATCAACTATTATTATCCAACATGATCATTCTGATCCTGTCATATGCTATTAAATCACATCTTGGTGTTAGAATAGGTATTTCCCCTTGCTAGTGATCCCTTTTGGGTATAACGTTCCAAACACTCCTAAAAAATTTCCATTTCAAACACTAACCATTTTATGATTTAATCTTACACTTTCCCCATTTTTTGAGTTAATTCCTAAACCCTCACCATTTTATAAATTAATTCCCACTCTCATCATTTTGTGAGTTAATTCCTACACTTTCATCATTTTTTGAGTTAATTTTCACATTTTCACCATTTTATGAGTTGATATTTCATGATCTCATCATTTTGTGAGTTTAACCATCTAATTAAAATAACTTCTTTCTTGTCCATGTTCATACTTATCATTTTTTGTGCCCATTTTGTTTCTAACTAAAATGGCTTGAGGTCTAATTAGACTATTTAGGCAATGTTTAGTGTCCTGAGGTTATCTTGGCCATCCCTTAGCATTTTCTATTGATATTCTATGAGATTTTATATTGATATTTTATAAATCTCATTCCGTGTATGTTGTCACTATTTTTTATGTCCCCTTTCATATTTTTTTCTACAATTTATTTACTTAACTTGACATAAATTGTCTTATTTCGCAAACATATAGGAGAACTAAATTTGTACTAAAGTCCATATGACTATGTAAGCAACATCCACTTTAAAGGGGAATTTGGAGTTAGCTCAACCACCCCTAGCTTATTATTCTATTCCTGCTTCCTGGTCATGATTATTTTATCATACCCTTGGTCTTAAAGAGTAACACCTTATTATCACACACACTCCTTTTTGAATTGAATGTTTATTTACTTTCACTTTTGTGTTTGTGTGTTGATTATTTGTTTTATTATTGACATTTTATTTTTTTACTCAATTTCCTTAATTTAGTACATTCATTTTCTCAAGTATTTATTATTCATATCATGACTTTAAGTTATAAATAATGTGTATCTAAATTAGAACTGATTTAAGTGTATTATATTTTACATTTAAAGCTTGATATGTAATACCTTGTTTTAAGTTTTATACATTTGCATTTTGCATTCACATTTATGAAAATTTACATACAAAAGTTATCATCATTCATTTTTATATTGTGATGCATATTTTCATGTGCAATATTAAAAATAAAGTCTCAAGTAGTCTAACAATAATGTTGAACTAAAAAATCTCTCTATCTAATTGTAATACTAATAAACATCATTATCATTCACATCAAGGTAATAAAATCAACTGAGCATAACATCAATCTCATCAAATACTAAAAATAAGAGAATTTCTAAATAAAAGTCATATCAATCATATATATTCTAAGTACAAGACACATAATAAAATGAAATAAGAATCACATGAGATATCAATCAGATTCATGTATCTCTCTATAATAATTTCTTCCAATTTTGGGTCCACTAATCCAAATATTTTGCTAACTCTCCGATTGATGGGGCATATAGGGATTATCAAGAACTATTTAAGAACATATTTAATCTTTTTTTCTAAATTTTTTAAATAAAAAAGTCAGATTCAATGTCCAATAATTTTATTTTATGACCATTTTAACACATTTTTTATTATTCAAAAAGTAATTGATTCATCTACATCTCACAATTCCTTCCCAAACATATGTGAATGTAGGCACTCCATTTTTATCACCTCCATCTCAAAATTACAAAATAAAACTACTTCATTTAATTACACACAAACTAATATTAATTCATCTATTCATCTAACATATGAGTTTGAATTCACCTTTAGGAATCCCTAAGTGGGATAATTCACCATGTTATATTTGTTCAGTTATCAATCAAGCCATTTTATTTGTTCAATTATCTACTCTAATAAATTAAGTAATTACCTTTCACTAATCAATTAATACAATCAATTATCCTCTCTTCAAATCATATGTATAATTATAATTCTATGCAAATAGAATTATAATCTATGGTTAATTATTAATTCTTCATTTTCATTTTATTTACAAAAGGGTATCTTTATTGAAGAAAGAATCTTGAAATATTATGGAATATTCTCTTGGGATCTCATTAATTACTATATCAATTAATATGAAGGATTATTCTCCATGCTTCATCTTGGATATAAGATGAAGGTCCCACAATTAAACTTGTGAGATATTTTAGGGGAACATTATCAACCCTTCATCTTTGAAAAAATATGAAGGGCCTACATCGATTATCCATGTGTTTTTGGGGAATGATTATCCCCTCTTCATATTGGAAACAAAATGAAGGGCCCAAATGACTCTCATAAATATATTATGAGAATCCTCCACCCTTCATCTTAGAAACAAGATGAAGGGCTCATATTAATCTTTATTTGATATTTTCAAGAACCATCCTTCAACATTCATGTTGAGCAAGATGAAGGGATGAATTTAGTGACCATGTGCATTGTTGATGAGTCATTTACAACCATTAATATTGGAATAAATATGAATGGTCCTATTTAATCCTAATTTATTATAAATAAACATATTCTCTTTGTAATTCATCATGATTGACATTCATAATGCAACCCTACCATTTTATCAGGCTAACTTGTTCATAAAAATTCATGATTGTCAACTCAAATTCATAAATATTCAGGGGAAGATGTTCAGTTTTGGGACATTAACATTGATAAATATTTATTGAAGATACATCTGAGCCAAAACATACACAAAGATGAGTTTTCCAATAAAGTTTTACATTGTATTGATTTAATCTTATCATTTTTATCTAATTTTTTTATTCTTACAAGTTCTTAGGTATAAATCATTAGTTCTTCATACTTCATTTGATCATTTACAATTATTAAATGAATATAACTAAAGTATCTAGATTCTAATGATACATATGGCATGTCTAGTGGGAATGTGATTTGGGTTTGAATAGAGGAATGTGTTTTATCTTAATTTTATTTAAAAACCCCTTATAAGATAGAAAATAATATAATAGTTAATATATGATAACATTTAATAAGGTTCTTAGATCTTTATACATTGATTTAAGGTATATGATTTGAATATTGTGTCTTTACACTATGAAAATTCTCTATGTACGACTCATTCCTTCATGTTATCCCTTAGTCACTTCCAATAGGTTGGGTTAGTATTAAAAATGATACTAACCTAAAGTTGTTGGTATTGAACCTACACATAGAGAGATCATAATTTATTTTTGAATAATGTGGTTGTATATGTAATTCTTATTTTTTCCTTTAATCACCTTATAAATCATGAAAATTTACTTTTATGATCAAACCTTAGTCCTACACAACAAATATAATAACAAATGGGCAAATTAGGTGAAAGGGTTTAGTTGAATTAACATTGGTCAATCCCCATTGACTGAACAATACTTTTACTACATTTAAAATACTTTGAAGAGGGATCAAACTGAAATTTAATTATCTTTATAAGATGTGTGTGTAATTTTGGATGCAAGCCTAAATTCTCTTTCTCATATATTACCCTTGGTAAAAACATGCAAATGTAAATTGACTCTTGTTAACTTTAGAATCAACTCTAATAATTTAGTAGGTGTAATATGTAATCTTAACTATCTCTTTATAATACAAAGTGATTATCAAAAAATACCTTATAATGAAACTTTATTAATAAGAGCATGTAACTTTGCTAGTGGAATGTAAAGCCAACCATAATAAGTTCAAACAAACTTAAAAATGGTACTAAAGTGAAACATTCCCATTATATACTAAAAATATGCATGAGTCAATTTTTTCATGTTTATTTAGTACTGATAGTTGATACTGATCTTAAATGGTGAAACTAACCCAAAACCTAAAAGGTCTCTAGGATGCATGAAAGGACCAAAGATCTCTTTAATATCTAAAATGAAGCTAATGATGATAGGACACAAGTGTCATAAATTCAAATAAAATAAAAAACATGATTGAAAGACTAGAATAAATGTGTCACTAAGCACATAACTTGTAGTTTGAGATCTAAACATGTAAAGTTTCATTAGATCATTTTAAAATAATTCTTCTACCATATATATGTATATACATGAGGCTATTAAATTTATATGAGCTAGTTTCACTCATGATTTAACTGAACTTGATTATATACTCAACATTTACATGGTGGTTCACATAAAAGGAAACAAGGAATGTGAATAGAGGAATAACATGCAGTAATAGTGTTTATGGTGAGATTTATGGGTTCAATTTAATAGTTTCCACACATACAAATGGAAAGGAATATCTAGTTGAACTCACAATTTTACATGTTTATCAAATAATATTTATTGGGAATTAAAAATTAAGAGTAAGGGTTTTGTGCAAAATTTGGGTAGATAAAAATCTATATCTATATCAGAGTATTTTTATAAGCTATTTTTGCTAATAAGTTATTTTCCAAAAATAATCCAAATTTTAGATCCACTAGTTAGCTTGTTTTGACAGTATTAAATTCAATGGTTTATCTATAATTTTTCTACTACACATATATTTCCTAAATTTTATATCAAAATATTCATCTACAATTAGATAAATTATAATTATCACTAAAAAAAATCAACTTTATAAATAGGTGATCCACATCATTTTATACTAATTATATAATGATTAGATTCTTCCAAACAACATGAAATGTAAATACACTTATGTTCTATAGTAGCTACCATTATATAGCATAATTTAACCTTTTAATTCCATAAATTTTAAGGAAAATTTAATGTTAATGCCTTGGACCCATGGATGCAAAATCTTGATTCACATTTTTTTGTGAATTCCATTAGGAATGAAGAGAAGATCAAAATTTTAAAAAGATGAAAAAGATTGTTAAAAATTTGAGATCCATAGATCCTCATTTATATTATTATTTATGGTTGTAATCCTACTAACATTGGATTTATGTGATAATTATTTCATTCCATTGGAAATCCATTATAATGTACACATAGAATTTTCACAACCCTATAGAGAATTGGGTTCGGGTTGGAATTATCATATATAGAATCTAAGGGAAGCAAAATATCATGATATTTGAAATAAACCAAAGTTAATTTCACCCATGAGTGTAATTTACCTCATTCCACAATATTTATTAGTTGAAACAAGACAAGCATTTTTATACATAAGGAAAATATGTTTCATCATTAGGGATTACCCTGATGTTATAAAGACAATGAGCAATGGAACTTAATTGAGCACATTATCCCTCAAATTATTCCTTATAAGCCTCCTATGTTCTATTGTGGATCATGTGACCATGGTTAATTATCATTAATGGTGGTTATTTAAAAATTTCAATAGAGGAAGGCTAGACAATTTATAATAGCTAATTACACTAATGATTCTACTCAACTTCATCATATACTTGATATTTGCATGGTCATATAATTATGAATAAACAAGGAATATCATTAGAGGAAGAATATGTATTTATGGTAGTGATGGTTATACTTATGGGTTTAAATTCATGAGGTTCACACCTATAGATGGAAAGGAGTATCCACTTTCACTTATAAATTTAAAGACCATACAAAGTATGTGTATAAATAGTGTCATACATGTGAGGTTTTAAGTGCCAAATTTCTCTAAGGATTGAAAATAAATCACCTTATTCATAACATATTAATTTGGCTAAGTTTTTAGTTGGTTTTATAGTTTTTTTATTTTATTATATAGTTACCTTCAAAATATTGGTTTGCTCTTTTTTAGATTTTGGGATTTTTAGCTTAATTTATTTTAGACTTGGTCGACCAACATTTGTAATTTGTAGGCTGGTAATTTTTTAATAATATTGATAGGTCTATTGAATATTTATTCATGGATATCTTTGTTTAAACTAAAGTGAGGGACTACATTCCATCATTATACATTAGAAAATATCCATCCAACCCAAAGGTTTTAGGAATGTATATATTTAAATCCCAACGATAGTTCTAATTCATACTTATAATGGTTGACATCTTATAATCAATAACTAGTTTAACGAAAGTGGATAGAAGATAAGTTGATTTTTTTGTTGGTTGGTCTTATGGAAACACTAATATGAAAATTTTAATAAAAGTTTATTTATTATTATTTATTTTTGTAATGTTATTATAGTCAACATTTTTTTAATCTTCTACAACTTTTCCAAAACAATACTTTTGTCAGAAATACACCTCCAGAGATATGAGGGATTTGATAAGACACTATTTTGGATATTTTTTGGTTGATCTGAAGAATTCAGTGATGTTAATCCATAGTGTAGGGTGATATTTATCACCATGCAACAATTACCAATCCAAATACGTAAAATTATTTCTAAAATGGATTGTGTATATGCCATTGTGAGAATCATGTTATTGATTACCTTTTTTTGTATTTTATTAGAGCCTATTATATGGTGGGTACACCCACTTCACACATTTTGAGTGTGGGTAGAGTATTCTTGGAATTTGACATGGTCATTTCTTCCATGATAGCTATTTTATAAATTTTAAAATCTTCATTTGGCCAAAATTAAAATATATTTAGTTAATACAAATTATTTTTTCATCATAGCCATTCATTGCATATTATATCTCATCAATCTTTATTTTACTATGTGGGATTAGATGGTTGAAGTTATAAGTCTTCATGCTCTTCTAAAATTTATACTCATGTTATTTTTATCTAAATCTACTCATTTATTGTATTTAATTATAAGATGGAACAAAGATATAATAATTTTGAAGAATATATATCCATAAAAAAAATTAGAATGAACTTAAAGCAATGATCATGTTAGTAGAGTCCAGATGAAAGTATGACATTTTGAAATAAATCAATATTTTTTATTAGAGTGATATATATCATGTTTTTTTTCCTTAGTAATTAGTTTTTTTTTCTAATTTTCTTTTCTTTTCAAAATTATAATGAATTTACTAATCATATGAAATATTATCTCATTTTGTCTAATAGTTTTTATAACACTCCTACATTTTTAATACTTCATATGTTAGATGTTTTGAAATAAATAAATATTTATTATTAGAGTGATATATATCATGTTTGTTTTCCTTAGTAATTTTCTTTTCTTTCTAATTTTCTTTTCTTTTCAAAATTATAATGACTTTACCAATCATATGAAATCTTATCTCATTTTGTCTAATAGTTTCTATAACACCTACATTTTTAATATATTAAATTTTAAACATTTAGAAAAAATAATAAAAATTATGTTAAGCTTCACTCTCTATAATTCATTTATCAAATCTTAATTGATGACTTTATAATGTTTGCTTGTATGTTCAATTTATAAATACTATCTTTACTCAATGTAAATAAAATTAGATAATTATTTTTTAATAATTACTTATATTATACATTGCAATGAAAATGTAGGAGATTAACTATGATAAACATGTGTTAGGATGACATAAAAATATCCTCTTTATCTCAATAGAATAGGAATTGAATAAGGTAAATTTAATAAATCCTATATATACTTGGATGATCAAGTAAGGACTAATTAATTATGTATATCTAGAAGAGGATAACTTACAACTCAAAAGTCAAGAGGAAGTGGTTCAAAATCCTAATCCTATGAAATAAGGATAAAAATATAATTAGACCTCAACAAAGGTGAATGGTTTTAAGAATGAAAGTAAATTAAATGCTTATATAGGGGTACAAAATGAAGTAAAATATGGCTTATAATGGTTTTAAATTAGTAAGATGATGGAAAATGAAACGGGAATCTTTGCAACCTAAAGTGATTAATGGAAAGTCTAAGGAATGATATGTCTACACCATATTATTTGGCATAGGGAAGATCATAAACAAGGATACACACACATACATCTATAATTAGATAAACAAAGTAATATCTAATCTATTAAGTAATGGAAAGAGTGTAGGGATAGGAATACTAACCTTCAATTGGACCTATCAACACTTCAATCTCCCCCTTAGCTCAAGTGGATATTTAAAATAGAATGTTTTAAGTGTAAGGCCTCAAATGGTTTGATGAATACCTATATATCCCTATGTAGGAACTCCCAATGACTCCCCTTATTGATCTTTGATGACACCACAAGACATGATTTCCAACATAACATTCTAAGCCACTAACTCTCCCAAATACTTGCCTAGAGCATAAATGTGAGTGAAAGTAGAGCATATGAATGCCATATGATATGATATGATATGATATGAATGAAATTACCCCTTTATGTATCACTCTAAGACACAAACCAACCTTAAACTCTAATATGATGGTATCAACTATTGGAACATAACTATATACTGAGAGGGGGGTGAATTAATATATTGATTAACTTAGTCCTTTTCAAAAATCTTTAATTTAGATTAAAACTATATGCAAAAATCATAAACACATAAATATACACAATAGTAGATATATCATGGAAAACCCAATATGGAAAAAACCACCATGAGAATTGATACTAGAATCTATCATTCTAATCCAGCCTTATAATAAAAAACTTCACTAGTTATAATGTTTAAGAGCACCAACCCTAAGGTAACATTAATCCACTGATTTAAGAGCACCTAGTCTGAGGAAGCATCCTCTCCTTAACTGAGCACCAACTCAGCTTATCTGATGGCACCCACCAGTCAAATATATGTGTAACTACAACTCTAGATTAAAATGTAGATTCATAAATGAATCTAATTCTCTATTATTTTTTATAGGTCTAATTTGTAACTGCTCATACTCTGTACTTCATATCTTTTATTTTCTCTTCCACTCTCTTCTCTACCCCTCTATCTCTATGTCTCTATATTTCTCTATTTGACACACTTTAATCATTCTAGTAACATCTATCTATATCCTAAATGTCATAAATATAAGCAATTAATCTATGGTTCATATCTTCTTTGTGTACACACTAGTTTGCTAACACATCATGTTTTGTTATGGACTTTAGTTTGAGTTTTTAACTACAAGTTTCATACTTCTTGAACTCATGCTCCACCACTATGATTATTGGTCTCATTAATATATTTAGCATATATTTGGCTCTATTTTTAATGCACATATATAATTACATAAATTTGATCAATTACAACAATTAATCTCAATTTTGTATCATAATTTATGGATAAATTGTAAGTTATTTCATGTTCATATGCTTGACCATTAACATGATCATATCTTTAAATATCAATTTTTGATCTTAAGTTTGGAAGCATGATGTGATGGTCTTCATTCAATTTTCTCAAATTTAAAATGCATCTATTAGATCAATCTCTGACAAGCTTATGCACTTCATTCATTCCTTATACCCTTTCATACTTTAACTCTTCAACTTTAAAATGTGTTTGTTGATCTTTTGATATAAGTTCTTGTGCGTCCTTATATCTTCATAATTGTATGAATGTTATCTCTATCTACGGTTAAACTTCAACCACTTATCCTCATATCATTTCATCATCAGTCCTTAGAATAAATATGCTCTATGGATCTTATCAAAATATATCAATCATTAACTCACCTCTATCTCATTAAATATAAAACACTTAATCTCATCTGAGTCCACTCACTCCATTAGATATTCATTACATGATCAACTGCTCTCTGTTTGATCTTCTGACAAGCTCAAACTTTCTCTCTGATGAGTTACCATAAATGTGATAATTAGAATTATCATGTTCCTTATATACATTATTTTTAGTTCCTACTATTGAGACACCAGGCATCCTCACATTTATCAATGACTAACTAACTTTGAACCACATTGTATATTTATTGTTCAAGTTTTGTGATTGTGATAGTTATCACTAGCACATTTACTCAAAGGTACCTTTGACATTTTGACTTCTTCATATGTTTTTGGATATTAAATATATGATAAAGAGCTAATAGTTAGATCTTCTCAACATCTTAAACTTTACCTTGTGCATATTGGACTAAGTATGGGGAACATCTTAATATTCCTAAAAGGATACCTTTGTACCTTTATATCTTTTGCTTCAATCATCCACCTAGTCTAAAATTTGGACCATATAAACCAGGAATGATAATGAAAAAACCCATATGCTCATTTATTCCTAAATAATTCACATGTGTGAGATATAACACCATTAATATACTCACTTAGATTATTCTACCATAGAGCTAATTATTCTTAAAACTACTTAGATGACCAACATTTTTCCTACATAACTTTTGATGAGCTTCATCGCACAATCTATAATTTTGTCCATTAGATCCTATCACATAGGGGTTTCCATCCATTTATTAATTTGATCTATAAAACTTCATGTGTGTAAGACATGACATCATAAAAATTCCTACTTAGTATTTTCTTTCAATCTACAAATTTGACTAAGTGTGGGAAAACACTATCAAAATACTTGGGAGCCCAACTATGATCATGTATATATTTTATCACGTTACATCACATGAAATAAGATTCAATGGATATAAATTAGGAATAAAAATTAACAAACCCATATGATCATGTTATCCTAACACCTCTATGTGTGCAAATTTTGACCTCATCAACATGCTTACTTGGCTTTACTTGAACACTTTTACAAATTTGGCTAAGTATAGAAACTTAGTGAATTTTGTATGACTAACTTCACTTATTTGCATGACTTCAAATATGGTCCATAAAAAAGACATACTAATGTGATCACAACCCAATGACCATCTCTCCTGGACTCATCCACATATGGTAATGGTGATGTCAGCAAACTACCTTCTTAGATTTTCTTGTCATAAACCCTAAATGTCTAGATGAACATAATGAAGAACCAAATGAATTCCACTCATGTACATAATCACTCCAATTATCCTTAACCTATGATAAGATCCAATTTGAATACTCAAATCACCATATTCATCCCTGAACATCAATGACATGCTCATAATTTCCCTTTTGACATCAATGACAATCATATTACCAATAATTTCCCCCTTTGTCACTGATGGCAAACTAAATGGTCAAATATTCGAATATTTTTCTCCTTCTCTAACATTTCTTGTATTGGATTTTTATGAGTATAAATTGAATATGTTCATACCAAACTTGTTCCCCCTTAGGCAATGTCATATTTGCCAAAACTTAACTTGGACACATGCTCTAATCTTATTTAACATTTTCACTTTTTCTCCAAACTTTTGCAAAGAGCATTTGATATTATTTTCCCCCTTTAGCATCAATGGCAAAGGGAATATTTCTCACTATTTATCCAAATGATTCTATCCCTTTATCAGATAAAATAGTTTGTCCAAGAATATGTAACCATTGACTCATTAAAAATTTGCAAAAAATATGTATACCTAAGTTGCCTTTTCTCTCTTCTTCTAGGGATTAACAAACCTTTAATGATTATCCCCATAGACTCATGCCTCATCACTAGTATCTAGTGATGTGATATAGGAACCACCATTCCCAACTTCTATCTCAAATACTCAAATTATTCTTTGGGAAGAGGTTTGGTGCATATGTCTACAATTTCATATTTTGTTAGCACATATTCCATTGTAACCTCTTAATCTAAAACCCTTTCTCTTAAGAAGTGATACTTGATTGATATTTGATTGGTTTTAGAATACATCACTATATTAATAGCACTTGAATTATCACAAATAATTAATATAGGTGATTTGTACTCTAGATTTATGTATTTTAGTGTTTGCTTCATCTACAAGACTTGAGTACAACATGCTACTACTACCACATACTCTACTTCTCCTATAGAAAGAGTAACTGAATCCTAATTTTTACTTAGCCATGAAATAAGTCTATTTCCAAGGTAAAATGCACCACCACTAGTGTTTCTTATGTCATCCACACTTCCTACCCTATAAGAATTTGTATATTTTATAAAAGTGAAATCTTCACTTGTAGGATACCATAGGCCATATTCAGTTATGCTCTTGATGTATCTAAAGATCCTTTTCACTACATTGACATGTGACTCTTTAGGATTAGCTTGAAATCTTCAAACCATACACACTAATTATATGATATTAGGTCTTGATGTAGTTAGGTATAATAAAATTCATATCATTAATCTATACACAGTTTGATTTGCATCAAGAGACTCATTCTTTTTTCTCAACTTGCATCTAGTTATCATGGGAGTACTAACTGGTTTGTTACCTTCCATTCCAAACTTTTTTAACATTTCCTTTACCTACTTGGTTTGGGATATAAATATCCCTTCATCATATTGTGATATTTTTAGTACAAGGAAGAAATAAATTTCTCCAAGCATAGACATCTCAAAATCACTTTCCATTTATGTAGAAAATTATTTGCACATTTTATTGTTGCTACCACCAAAAATGATGTCATCTACATAAACAATAATAATAAACATATACTCGCCTTCTAATTTTAAGTATATATTATTGTCTTAACATGCTTTTTTGAATCCTTGTTATTGTAGGTACTAGTCCAATCTTTAATACCATGCTCTAGGTGCCTATTTTAGATCATACAAAGATTTATTGAATTTACACACATAATCTTTTTCCTCTGACAGCTAAAAACCTTTAGTTTATTCTATGTAGATTTCCTCTTCTAGGTTCCCTTTCAATAAATTAGACTTAACATCCATTTGATAGATTATTTAATAATTTTGGGAATATTAGTGTATTATTTCCAATTTAGTTAAATGGTCTGAGTAGTAAAATCAGTAAATAAATATGAAATAATTAAGCCACTAATTTATATAAATTTGATTGTAATGTTAACCTTTTCTAAAAATAGTAATAAGGGATAGAAAATAAGACTTAGTTGGAAACTGATTACGATGGTTGAGACAAAGTCTAAAATTCATTATGTAAGACTCGAACACTATCATAAATCAGGGTCTGACCTTTGTTTTATGATTGGATAGGAGTACTGAAAGAGGACACTAGTGGCACTGGTATTGTATTCCACTTTTACTGCTATTGTCCAAGAGAATTAATCTTTTTAGGTTTTGTTTATTGTGTATACGTGACCCTAGCTATGAATTTTTAACTATTGGATGTCCATGGAACTCCCTATAGAGAAGATTTTGTTTTCAAACTCTACACTCCTTTGTACTTTGACAAATTTAGAGAAAGAGGGAGGGTTAGTGTGTGTAAGATTCACTAAATGTGTATCCATACCCCTTGTGTGGGCATGCTACCTACATACCAATACTCTAAAGACATAAAATGACCTTTAATGATACTTAATAATCTATAACACTTCTTGACTAACTCTCATCACTCCATGATAAGACTAGACCACTACAAGACCAAAATATGACTTTACCATAATTTCTCCAAATAAACCTTAAACATTACTATCAAGGATTTATAAATATTCTTTAAAATCTATATAAATCATTAAATAACTTGAACTAGGTTAGCAATACATGACCAAAAGTTTTCACTTATAGGGATGTACATTTTGACATTGGGGGCCAAAATTGGTCAACAAACCCTTTTCACACCAATAAAATGTGATATTTTACAATGTGGCATCTATGAAAGACATGGCACCTTCATATTTTTCAAAACCAAATCACCATGAATAAAATTAAATAATAAATACTCAAAGGTAATGAGCGGCATAATAAATTAAAGAGATAAAAAAACTCTTAGTCAAAATTTGAAAAGGATTGACCAAACCCTAAGTGAATGCAATTTTATGAATCCTTAGATTAAATGTAACTAATAAATAAAACCCTATATAAAAGCATTCGTGATGTAGATACCTAAATATAAATTAGGTTTTTGGATAAAGAAGGAATGGAAATAAATTAGATATGAAATGAACCATGAATGTGTGGAAAAAAAGTGTTGCCTATTGGAAGATGTCTGGCTTCATTATTTATGATTAATTTAATTCAATTTTATTGAACAAAATATGTATAATTAAATATAAACTAAATAAATATAAGAATGTACAATTGAATAATAATAAAAACAAGGCCATGTTTTTAAAATGAAATATAAATCAAAGAATTAAATTGATAAATAGATTAATAAATAATAAAAACTTTATTTCCATGTAATTATGAATGTGCACTTTGATTGTATTTGAATTAATCCTAAAATTATATAACTATACACTACTTTCTGATGAACATGTACCTATACAATCCTATCTTACATAATCTTGATCACTTGCGGTTTTCTGTTATGGTTCCAAGAGTGTCATTGTGTTGTTGAGTCTATAGCTGTAGCATTTTATAGTCTATTTTTTCTACTGCATGTTTAATATTTTTTCTTAGTTATGATTGTACCTTCATTTTAGATATGTGTTATGAATAATATGATTTATGGTTGACTATTCACTTTGACCTAATTTCTAAACTCTAAACCAAAATAAAAGTAATGGATTTGAGAAACCATCAAAAAAGTGTTGTAAAATATATGTATCACTCACTCACACATATAACTCCTTGTATTTATTTTGGTGTATGAATATAGTATATTGATGAAGGGTTTGAATCTTCTATTCCATAAAATCAATGAATGCAACTACTAAAGTATTTTTTCCATCTTATGGCATAATAGATTTTTGTAGAGATAAAAATATGGAAAAATGTCCAAGTGTGTATGATTTGATTTAGTGAATTAAAAATTAAAAGGAGAAGCTTGGAACTTGATATGGTGGGTTTTATAATGTTAGGCTAATTATCTCTCTTGACTTATTTAATATTTCAAGATTCTAATCTCTTAAAATGGCTTGGAAAGAACATGTATTTATAGGAAAATTTAAGATGACTAAAGTATGTCATCTAGCATTCCAAAATAAAAATGTTTAGGATTAATCATCATGACCAATGGTACAACAAATACATAGACTCAGAAATATAAAATATACAAACCTATATGTGTATGGGTTTTCCTAGGATGGATGTGTATAAATATGGGTTTTCCTAGGAGAGAAGACAAGTTCTATTTTTAATATAGGGTTGGCTAATGGATAAGATGTATGAAATGATAAATTTTGGATAAGTTTTGAGATTATTTTAATATCAATGGAAAAAATTATACTTACGTGAAAAAAGTTCCATCCTATAAAAAGGTTAAAATTTAAAAGTTTGACAAATAAGTTTAATTATGAATTAAAAACATGAATAAGGGTTTTGTGCCAAATTTGGGTATCTACAAATCTATGTCTATATGTAAGGTATTTTTAAAAGATATTTTAACCAATTTTTTTTATAATAAATATATTAAATCTATCAATTAGTTATTTTTTAAAACAAAAATAAACTAGTTTATTATATGAAATGCACATAAAAAAATTCAAGTAAACGAAAACTATATTTACTAGTAGTAAATTCTATGTTTTTATTAATAATTCACCTAATACACATATATTTCCTAGAAAAAACTATCTCAAAATATTCAAATAATTATATTATTTTAAAATCCCCCTTAAAATATTTCCTCTACATGAGTAACATGCCTACTACCATTTTGTATTGATTATGGTATGACTAGTTTCTTCTTAAAAACATCAAATATAAATACACTTTTGTTCTATTGTAATTATCCATTTAAGTTGAAATTCAAAATTATAATTGCACATATTTTAATTAAAATTTTATGTTAATTCCCTATAGCCATGGATATAAAATATTTATTCATTTTTACATCTTTCTGAATCTATTATAAAGGCAAAGAATATTAAAATCTTATATGGAAAAACTATTCTAAATTTCGAGATCCCTCGAGCCTTGTTCATATTATTATAAATATACTCATGTTGGATCTCCATTAATTCATAATAATACCATTATTAATGAATATTATATGTACCTAATGATTTTTCACAAAATTACATAAAATCAAGTTTGGGTTTGGTTGATCATCTATTGCACAAGACACTGTAAAAGTTAGAGAGATCAACAACTTGAAGGAGGCCAAAAATCATGTTTTTGGGGACAAACCAAATTCCATTTCCCCATGGGTTTATTTTACCTCATTTAATAGTTTTTATTCATTGATGTAGGAGAATATTTTATATAGATAGTGAAATTAGATTTCTTCATTATGGAATCCCATGATGGCATAAAGATAATGAACACTAGGATTTTACTGAGTACATTAACCATAATATTATTAATTAATAGCTTATTTTTATGTTTTTTGAATCATGTGACCATGATTTATTTTCATTATTGATCATTTTATAACAATTTTAATAGAGGAATGAGTTTTACCCTTTAGACACTCTCGTTTTATCATTTTTATGTCAAAATTTCAAAATGGAATGAATTCCTATAATTTCACACAAATTGATGTGAACTCATCTATTCATCTAACATACACTTTTGAATTTAAATTATGGAATATCTAGGTGGGATAATTAAATGTATTAAATCTGTTCAATTATCAATGTAGTCATTTTTTCTAGTCAATTATCTTAGTCTAATTAATTCGCTAATTCTCATTCATTTATCAATTAATAAAATAAAATCCCTTTTCTCTAGATAATTTGTCTAATTATAATTATATGCAAATGTAATTTCAATTTATGTTCAGTTATTCATTATTCCTTTTCCTTTTCTTTCCAAAAGGGTATCTTCATTCAAGAATAAATATTCAGATCCTATGGAATATTCTCTTGGGAGCTTGCTAATTGCTATCTAAATTATTATGGAGGATTACTATCAGCCCTTCATCTTGGGGACAAGATGAAGGGCCAAAAATGAATATTATGAGATATTTTAAGGGATCATTATCAACCCTTCATCTTAGAAATAAGTTGAAGGGCCTACATTGATTATCCATGTGCTTTCTTGGGAATGATTTTCCATGCATCATCTTGAAAACAACATGAAAGAATAAAAATGACTTTCACAAAGATATTATGAGGACAACCCTCCATCATTTATCTTGGAAACAATATTAAGGGATCATATTAATCCTTCTTTGATATTTTTAAGAGTCATCCATCATCTTGTATAGGATGAAGGGATCACATTAGTGAATCATATGTTCATCCATGTGCATTGTTGTAGACTTATTTACTACTATTCATCTTGGAATAAATATAAAGGGTCCTCATTAATACTAATTATTATAAATATAACTCTTATCTTTTTAATTCAACATGCTCAATAATCTATTGAAGCCATGGCATTTTATCACACTAATCATCAAAGGTCATGCTTGTCAACTCAATTTTTCAAATATTCAATGAGAGATGGTCCATTTTAGGAGAAAAAAATTTCTAAATATTAATTTAATATACAACCATTCTAAGCTATACATAAAAATGAGTTTTACAATGAAGGTTTACATTGTATTGATTTAATCTTAACATTGTTATGCAATCTTTATATGCTCAGATGTCTTAGGTGTAGATCATTATTTATTCATAATTCATTTGATAACTTAAAATTATTGAATGAATATAAATAATGTATCTATATTATAATTATACATATGGTACATCTGGTGGGACATAACTCACACCCCATGAATTCTTCTAGTTTCTTTATCAGTCTTCTAGTTAAAAGAAATTTATTCCAATTTTTTCTAGGAAATAGATGGTAAAACGTTCATAAATTTTGATTTATTATCTTTTTTAATCTAATTTTTTTACAGATGTGAATATTTGCTCCAAAAAAATCCTATAACATTTTAGTTAATAACTAATGTATATTTTCAGAGTTATTATCAAATTACAAACTTATATCTTTTATTTTTGGGTTTTCCTTTAGCTAAGAAGTGGTTGGAAAATAATTCATAAATATTTAAATCTTACCTATTTTAATCTTAATTTATTTATGGTTTTTTGTATTTTTACTATCAAAACTTTATCAAATTTTCATTAAAATTTTATTTGTATTTTAGGATTAATGGTCAAATTACTGACTGCCACCTTTTATTTATGATTTTTTTGGCAAAAAATAGCTAAAAAAAGATTCATAACTTTTCATTTGTTATCTTTTTTAATCTTATTTTTTTATATGTGTGCATATTTTTTATATAAAAAACATATAAAACTTTTATGAAAAATAAATTTATATTTTATACACTATCATTAAAATAATTACTTTTTTTCTCTTTTTGTTTTCAAATTTTTGTTAACATTTTGTTTATAGATCTATGCATGTCAAATCCCACCAATAAAAACTACTCACATTGTCTTCTTTCAAGATCCAAAAGGGTGTGGTGATTCATTAAAACATATGTTACTTGTTCACATTTTATTTGGTGTTTTAAAAATGAATTTATCTCTCAATTTAGTGTTTTAAAAAATAATTAATTCTTCAATTGGTGTTATAAAATACATTCATTTATGTTCATCTTGAATGGAAATATTTATTTACATATTAATTTATGTGTCTTGTGTGATATTACAAATACATGATGGTAATAATTTGCTTTTATCCTCTACCTTTATGCTCTCCCCTTTGATACGGTGACTCCAAAACATGGTGGTAATCATTTTTTTTAATCCTAAGAGATTTTCCTACTATGATATTCACTTTAAATTAGTATATATTATGAATAAATATGGAAATACCTTTCCATTTTAGTTTGGCTATATGATTGGATCATCATTAACTTCTCACAAGTTCTTAGGTAATGATGATTGGGATATGATTACCCAGTATTTGTACCAATCTCATTATCTAAGTTGGTATACAAATTTAGGATATGCTATAGATATCTTAGTTGGAATTTCCTTGGAAGCTTGAATTTTTTTATAACACTTTATTCTAACCCTTACGGTTGAAGTGGTAATGAAGGGACTAGACCCTTTGGTGAATGGACCATTAAATATCAATGTCTAATTGATGGATATTTTTCCCCACGTAATGTAAGGTATATTGATACCATCTAAAAATCCAATTAAAACTTTAGTTTAAGACCCTTTGGCCCAAATCATTTATCGGCATAGAGTTGAAAAAGTAACCACACCAAAATATATCTTTTACATAAAAACCTTTTGAGAGAAGGGTGGGATTAAAAAAACACCAATAACTGAAATGATTACTTTAAATAATTATAAAATTATAATCCACTCTCAAGGAAAGTATATCAAAAGACTTGATGAATTTGGAGTAATCCCATGTTAGTCACTAAATTAGGGTCATTAGATTGAGTGTTTGATTTATTTTGGTGTCAAAAACTTGTCATAATCTACATATGCCTTCACAAAGAAGTTTTAATGTATCTTCATTCTAAGTCAAAATTATTACTTTCTATGTCCAAAATTGTTAATCACATACATTTCATATATCTTTGGTATGAAATCATAGTATTATTTTATCCATGTGATTTTGGACCCACCCTAATCAAATTCCAAATTATAATTTCAAACCAAATTTGCAAATTTAATTCAAATTAGGTCAACTATTTAGGTCCAATCTAGTCAACTCTATTCAAAATCAACTATTCTAAAGTAAAAGATGTTCCAAAATTAATTCCATTAGAAACAAACATTCAATTATATTTTTCAAACTGAGTCTAAAATTAATTAATGCTAACTTAAACAAATTCATGATCAAATCAAGTCAAATTTGATCAATTTCCACCAATGCAAATCATCCAAATTCATATCCTTTTTTTTCATTCAATCTCATGTACCTATCAATTGGGAATGACAAAGTCATGATATCCATCCTTTATCTCTTTTGGATCCAATCCAACATAAAATTCTAGTTTAATCTTTAAAAACATTTAATCAAGTTCACCCTACTTGGGGATAATCTATATCAAATCACTTCCAATTATTCTACCTTGTTTAAAGCCAATTCCATTTTACTCAAGTTAATTATGTCATTCTTGGGGTTAATTCCAATCCAATCATTCCTGTTTCATGTATCCTTGCTTTGGGGCATCCTTTGATTAGTTTTATATTAATTTTGCATTCAATTATATGGTGTTCACACCAAATTAAGAATAATACATGTTTGATAAAAAAAATATGAACTCTTTCTATGATTTTTAGAAATAAGTGTTGGACTACCTGCATATTTTGATCTAGCAAACCTAGATTGTATCCTAAGTAGGAGTAATCATACTATCATAGGGGAACCTATTTTGGAACCTTTATCTAAAGACTATCTACATTTTAATCCATAAAAATCACATCAAATGCCAAGTTTAAGACCATTTCTCAATAAAGGTATGATAGTTATTTTAGTTTAACCAAAGATTATCAAATATCAACTTTATTTTTAACACTTTATCCACTTATCAAGTACCTACTTTAGTCTTGAAACCAAAAAAATATAGTAATATAATCATGACCTACTATTTACCTTTAAGGCCCCTTAAATACTAAAGATCTAATCGGATCCAAGTTTAATAATCTCTCACTATGGATATGCCAAGATGACTTTCTTAATCATAATCATACTCATTGAATTTCAAGTCAAGATGAAGACAAATCACCCATTTTTGACATTCTCATTGAATAACCCATATTTTATGAGTCATCCTTTTACTATACTCCTATATTTGATAATCCTTGATTTGAATAAACTCTTTATGAATTTTCACCTACCTTTGATGAACCCTTATTTGATAAGTCCATCTTCGAAACACACATTAATAACCAATAATTTATCTTCCATCCATTGCCAAACATTTCCCATTTTATAAAATTCTTTCTTCCAAAATAATTAATTTCAAAGTGAAAGGTGAAAAAGGTACTTGTGTACAATTCACTTTAATTTGCCATTTTTGTAGACACATTATAAATAGATTACCCTTTGAATCAAACATTTTTATTAACATCATTCTCAATATTGGATTCAAAATTTATTGAATCAAAATAAATTTTAGAATCAAAATACATTAATGGGTATTGTGACATTAGATATACACTTCTACTAGGTCTCCTTGAGTATGCATCAACTTTAGAATCAACATAAATTATTAGATATTACATCATCATTTACATATTATTTTCAAATACTATTGAATATATTTGTTATCTTTTTATGGGTTTTTAGGAAGTTTCCTTCAAAATCAACATAAGTTATCCTAGTAGCTTCTATGAGTATTGTGTTGCCTTTTACCATTCCATTTATGTTACACATATAATTAATATTAACCAATCTATTAATTCTATTGACATCCATCCTCCCAAAATCTTAGATTGGGACTAATAGAATCAAACATTATTTAAATCCTTCCATTGAAACATATTAGTGGAAAAATGTTTGGGGATCCAAGATAACTTTCGAATAGAAAAACAATCTCCTAGTGAAACCTTATTTGAGTAGCTAGGGGAGAATTAGTGTCTAAAATATAAATATTATAGTGAAACACTATTTGAGGTGTTATATGATAATTAGAATCAAATATTAGAACCATTTAGTGAAACCATTTTTAAATCACTAAGGGATAATCAAAATAAATTATCCACATCCTTTTGTTCAATTTTTTTAAGGTGATATTGGATAATCCAAATTAGAACAATGAAGATGAATTTGTTGATGAAAACCTCTTTGAGGCAACAATAATGGATATAATTAGTTCTTCATTACTTGATGAATACATTACTGAAGTCAATATCAACCCCAACACTAGCAAAATCAATTTGAATCCAAAATTAGAAATAATATATGTGACTAAAATTTACAATTTTCATTTGTCCTTGTAATCACCTAAAATGTGTAATTGGATGCTAAGAGTGTCACTTGAGTTACCCTATTCCTAACATAGCACTAGACTTATCCTAGAGCCATAGACACACTTTTTTAGTCATTGAGTAAACCATAGTCAACAATGTCAAAAAAATAGTCCCAAGACTATCTTCTCAGATCCCAACCCAACTTGCTTAGCATTTTACTAAGTGGACATTAGCACCACATTTGGGACACACCAACCACATGTCATTAGTGTCCCTAACAGGGCTCTACTGTCCTTTACCCTAACTCTTCCCAATGGATACTTTTAAAAATGTGTTCCCCTCTTAAGGTTGGCCTAAGCATATTTTCTTATTTGTACAAGCTAAAAACATCTATAAATACAAGCGTAATTGACTTGTATTCACTAGATAAAAAATAAATTCAAAATCACATTCATAACAAAGATAAGTTAAGCAAACTTAAGATATTTGATCCCCATTCTACCATAATTCTACATACTACCATCTGCAATATCCATAATCCTAGTTTTAAAATATTTCAAAGCTCAAGTTCAAATCTCAATCATATTCAAGGCATCCACATCCACTCTCATTTTATCATTCATTTCCACTTGAATCAACCACTATGTGGGAAAACTACATTAGGCTTGATCCCTCTTCAAAGTATTGGCATGCACATAAATATCTTCATATTAAGTGATGAGGATGTCTAGCCTATCTTACTAATGAACACATAGTTACTACTCATTCCGTACTTCCAAGGAAGATTTTGGTTTACACAATAAATTAAGTTTTCCAGGCACAAGTCATAGCTCCAGGTTCTATCCTCTTAATAATAAGACCTAAAAACACATGCATAGGTGCTCCCAAAAAAATAGGAACAATCCCACAAAGGCGAAACTACCACCACTTTGAGGACATTACAACAACATGGCACTACTGTCCATATGGGGTGTTACTATCTAGTGAGAAATTAAATTATAGAATCCTATTCATGGCACTCATAACTATCCAAAACTTATTTTTCATAACCTAGATCATCTATGATAGTCAATTCTCAAACAAGTTTATATTTAAGCCTATTTATCACTATTTTTATAAATTCAAAGGAATTCAAATGTTATAACAAATTAGTGCTTAATTATTGAAATTTATTTAATTGATTTATACACCTCAGCCCTTTAATCTAAACATATTATTTACATAATTAAAACTTAAAAGGTTAAATCATTTGGTGATCCTATCTTACTTTGAATATTGATTGAAACCTTAGCTTGTATTAATCAGAAAAATTATGCAATAATTTAGGGATACCTACTTTTGATTTTTCTATTTTCTTTAGACAACCTAGCTAATTAAATTCAATTTCACATTAGGGTTTTAAATTATTTAAAATATAATTTAAATTGGTGTAAATAAACCATATATTTGAAAACCTATCCCTAGATAACCCTAGGGTTCACATTTATAGAACTTATTAAGTCTCAATTTATATCTTACTACCATGATTATCATGATAGAAGCCATATTTCACTTTATGGTACAAACTTGGTACTTTTCTTTTCATGTTTATTACCAACTATTTGTAGAAAGGTACACATGTATGTTAATCCTATCATGGATTTGTTTCAAGCTATGTTTGTTCTACATATTGGTCCTACATCATGTGATCCCTATTTTTATATGGATCATCGTTATATGGCTCACTTTGATCTACCTCTAGTTACTACCAAGTGACAAAGGGCTCAAAGGACTCCTTTTATTCCACCTCTACCCATACCACTTCATTATCTACACTCTCATCCCACTTCTACTACTTGCCCTCATAAAATAGTATATCCTATAGTTTGAGTTGTCACTAGGTAGAACATGGTGCCTCCTCAGCCTATACAAAATCAGCGTAAACCTACCATCCCTCCTCATCCCCAACACACAATAACAACACCCAAAGATCAACAAAGATATTTTAATATCATGGAACAATTGAGGAATACACAAACTAAATATTTATATTGTAATTACTAGAAAAACTAACAATATTCAAAGATATTTGGTTTTAAACACTTAATCACATGTTAGTGCCTCATAACATTGATCCATCCTATTTTACATCTATCATGATTACTATAAAAGATGTGGAGGATGTGATATATTTTTCCAATGATCAAAATCTATAATTGATCAAAACTTACCATTTTTATTCAATATTGAATAAACAACATAGATATTAAATGTGTTATCATTGATAGTAGTTCAAGACTCAATTTATGTAACCTCAAATTTTTTCAAACCATGGGGGTTGATATAGTATCTATTTACAAAACATATATGAAATTTGAGGGATTGATGACATTCCTAAATAGACATTGGGATCAATCATATTGGATATTACAGTGGGACCAAAGACATAATCTACATCCTTTTAGATAATGTCAAACCATTTACATTATAATTTGCTACTAGGGAAAACCTAGATACATGTTAAGGAGGCTATACCTTCCATTGTTCATAGATGTGTCAAATTTATAAACAATGGTTGCATATGCACATGTCTATCAAATAATCAACCATTTAGATATTTTAGGCTCAATGAAGCTCCACCAAGTACATCATCATATGGAATACCTCATGTTCTCATCAAACACCCACCTCATAGGATTACCATTGAGTAAATTCATACTTATGAGGAGGGGGATTCTTATAAGATTTCTCATATAACACCTTCAATGCTTACTATAGCACATCCACCTTCACCAATGATATAGGACTAGCCTCTTTGAGCATAGTTACCCTTGCCAATGATAGAGGACCAGCCTCTCCTTCACCAAGCATAGAGTAAAAACTTCTCATAGTAAAAAAATCCTCATCCATGATAGATTATGATATTCTGACAACCCAATTACCATTACTTATAAATTCAAAAAAGGATTACATTCATAATTCTGACATAAATTCATAAGCCACTATAGAGGATTATTAACCACCTATATACATCAATGATTATTTATGTGGATTGAGCTTGAAACAAGTGGGCCTAAGAGAGTATAGAGATAATTAAAAGGCACTTGTACCTCACCCTACATGAGTAGCATTGCTTGTTCAATATTCTAAAACTACAAGATCCCATACTCAAGCAATGTTAGTAGAAGATCTTATAATCCATTCAGTACATATGTTCACATCCATGGATACTGATTCAGTCATAGATATTTAGGTAGGGATATTATAGGACATACCACACTAGATAGTATAGCTATAAATTGATAGAGGATTGATTTTAATACCCATAGTTTGACATAGATTAGCTTACAAATTATCACCACAAGTAGGGCAACCATTTTTCCACTTCCATATACTCACAAGACATAATACAAACAAGTGTGTAGTAATGCAACATAAACTACATAAATTTAAGGCTAAAACAATTATCTAGATCATACATCCCCCACCTCCATAGGCACCACCACCACCAATGATGTGAGTTACTACATAGATATAATCACCATGATTGATTCATCACCAACATAGATATTCATGACATGATCCATTAAATATACATATATTTATAGATATAGATATCTTCTCCATCTATCTATAGATAAGGATTCAAATATTAATACTTCAACTTTCGGATTTTTACACCACACTAGTTATCAAGAGAGTGAGCTACAATAGTTTATACACTATTAGGACTCCATTGGACATATTACATTACTATTTTCATGTGGAACTAAGGTGGCTAGTACATTATTATTTATTTTAAGTAGGGACACTCAAATATAGGTTATAATTGGCAATACATGGTTATAATAAATGGATGCTATAGTTGATCAATCAGATAGATGCTTGTATTCACTTGTGATGGACATATGGTTCACATTTTACATGATTACATCACTGAGAACCATGGAATTCACATAAATACTCCATAATCTAATGTGGTTTTCCTTGGGACCGCATGAGAGGCATCTTACATAGTTCATCAACATGTTATTTAAGTGCATAGACTATAGAGTCATGTCAAGGATAAGACCCCAATGGTAAATATAGATTGGTATGATGATCATGATGATGATGAATTATTTGATTTTGGTTAGGCTTAGTATCTAACATTGGATGATCTTCCACCATATCCACCATTGAATTATCCACATCCCATGGATGTGATCTTGGGTCTATAGAGAAATTACACTTTTCTTGTATTTTGTTTCATTCACATTTCTAATATTTAATCTTTCTCCCTTTCTCCTTTTACATAGTTTATTTTCATTTGTTGTATATAGATTATACATAGAAAACACAAAAATAATATAACATTTAAAAATACAAAAACATTAAAATATTTCAAAAACACAAGATATACAAATTATATGCATTTCTATGTTTACATTTATACTACTTTCTAGATATTTCATACTACTAGTTATCCTAGTATAGATAGTTTTACCATACACATATGCCCCACTTGTTTTTGTCAAGTTCTTGTAGATTACATATAGGAACTTGATCCACTACACTAATCCAAGCCTGTTATCATCTATCCACTAGAATCATATACACTAATCCAAGTTCCTACATTTGATACAATTGCCCATTTAGGAGCATTTCCAACATAGTTGCTACTACCAGGATCTATCTTTACATACTATACATTCTAGTTTACGCATTGATACATCCTTATATTCATAATTGTTACTTATTTATTATATTTTTTTTACTATCACTAGTTAGACTTAGTATATATACATCATATCATATACATAGATTTATACTAAAAAATTATACATGCTTTAATTTCTAATTTTCCTAGATTAGATGTGATTGTGTTTCCTATTCTTCTTCTATCTTTGAGGGCATTTGAATTTAACATTTTTATTTAGATCTATACCACTTTTCTATTTGTATGCCTTGTACATGTGTCCATGTCCCTTGTGTGTGATTTTACTTCTTCTATATGTGGGATTTGAACATGTATTTCTATATGGCTCTAAGACAAATTATGTGTTATTTATGTATGTGGACATTTGAGTGTGTCCTTTTATGTATTCATTCTAAAATTTAGAGACATATGCCCATGTCCCTTTTATTGTGTCCCCTTGGCCTATCTTTTTCATGCTTCATGTGCTTGCATGTATTTTTCCTTGTATGTTTATACACCATAGAACTTGTATTTTCTTATTACACACACACACACACCAATTTTTTATGCCATGAGGGATCTCATGCATTGACCCTTCCTAATTATGTGACATGATGGAAATAATGCCCCATTCCCCTAGGTAATTACTCAGATTTGTTGTTAAACACATTGATTACATATATCTTGACACCCTTGTGTAACTCTAGATTAAAACATACATCTTACATTACCTACTTATGCTCAAATTTATTTACATTATGATATTATGTTTATACATTGTATTGGAATATCAACACATTCTTTAGCTAACACATTTTGCAGAGATACTTCTTTAGAGGGTATTTATTACATAGATTTGACAAATACAATAAAAAAAGGGAGAATTCATGGGGTTTAATCAAAAATATTAGGCTCTTAATTTGTTATTCATAGATAAATTTTAGCACACAGGATAAATTTTAGAAATCAAACATAGGGAAAACATAGGAAAAAAGAGAGAATCAAATAATAGTGTAGATCACTATGTACACTCACACATAGAGGTTGTCACTAGGTTCATTCATTAGTTTTCTTACCCAATGAGGTGTATTTGTTCCTTTCCTCTATCTTTACTCAACTGTACTCAATTACTTTATTTCAACATAGTATTTTAATTTTGATCATTTCTTAAGTAAAGACTATTTTTTTTCATGTTTCACTGGAAGGCATTGATTTAGATCAGGTTTCACATATACAAACCTATATTTGCATACTTAGACTCACCTACATAGGCCTCACTTCAAAGCTAAGTCCTCGTATGCGTCATTTTCCTTTATACTAGTCATTTCACTTTGTTTCATTAATATCATAATGGGAGGCAAATATAATCACCTAAAAGTGGTAATTGGATTCTAAGAGTGTCTATTGAGTTAACCTATTCCTATCTTACCCCTAGACCTATCCTAGAGCCATAAACACACTTTTTCAATCATTGAGAAAACCACAATCAACTATAGTCAATAAAAACATATTCCTAGGACTATTTTCTTAGATCCCAACCCAACTTCCTCAGTAATCTACTAAGGGGACATTAGCACCACATTTTGGACACTACATCCACATGACACTAGTGTCCCCAATTGGGTACTATTGTCCTTTTCCCTAACTCTTACCAATTAATAAATTTTTAGATGTTTTCCTCTCCTATGTTTTTCTTAAGCATATTTTCTTATCCACATAAGATACATATCTCTCTATATATAAGTCTAATTGAATTTTATGCACTAGATGGAAATATATGCAAAAATAGATTCAAACCAAAGACAAGTTTAGAAAATTTAAGTTATTTGATCCTTATTCTGACCTACTTATGCACACTACCTTCTAAAGTAAGAATAAGCCCAAATTTAAAATATTCAAAAGATCAATCACATTCAATTCATCCAAGTACACTGTCATTCTAGCATTTACTTACACTTGCATCAAGCACTAGGTGGGATAACCACATCGGACTTGATCCCTCTATTAAAATAGAGTGTTAAGGATGTCTAGCCTATCCTACTACTAAACACAATTATTACACATTCCATAATTGTAAGGAGCATTAGAATTTTGCAAAATACATATCTCCAGGTTTCGTGCATGTAATAATAAGACCTAAAAACATAAGTGTAGGTGTTCCCAAAAAATAGGTATAGTCTTGTAAAGGGGACACTACCTCCACTTTGAGGACACTACAACAACATGGATCTACTATCCATATGGGGCACTACTATCTAGTGAGTAAATAAATTCTAGAATCCTATTGATGACACTTAGAACTATCAAGAACTTGATTTTCATAACTCAGATCATCCACAATAGTCACTTTTTAGATATGTTTATATATAAGCCTATTTATTACTATTTTTAGAAAGTAAAAGGAAGTCAAATTATATAATAAATCATTGTTTAATTATTTGAATTTATTTAACTAATTTAGACATCTCAGCCACTTAATCTAAACATAATATTTACATAGTTAAACCCTAAAAGGTTAACTCATTTCTTCAACCACTATACATTCCATGGTGATCCCATTATTTATTCAAGAGCTATATTTCATTATCTAATCAAATCATTTATCCAATGCCTATCCATCTATACACTCCCTAGAAACACTCTTTTTCAAAGAGACTATGAAGACACCTTGTTTAGAGGTTTAGAAGAATCAAAATCAATGGCCAACAAAGATCACAACAACATCAATACATTCTACATTAAAAACAAAATTCTAGAAGAAAATCTATTCAGAATCAATATGGTTTAGAGATTAAGCATTCAACATTATGCATCTTATAATCCTTCATTGAGTCTAGATGCCAAAAAATTAAAAATTAAATCTAAAGATAAATCTAAATACTTAATCCAATAGTTAAAAATATGTTTGTGGAACCTTAGGTAAGTACCATGATAAAAACTAGGCTTCTAGCATTATGTGCAAATATTATTTTTTATACAAGTACCTTGACACATTGGGGCATAAGTTTGTACATTTAAATCATTTCCATTTCTATCATATTGAGAATTTTACCTTGTACCAAACCATATTTCTTTTCATCATATCCTCATCCAGCTTTTCCTTCCTGCCTTATCTTAATAATAAAGTGGAAGTTGTTTTGATTCATGTTTTGGAAAACATATTGGCATATCTTCTTAGTGACACTTGGTGACTGGACATTGGTTCTCATGTAACATGGTACTTGGAATTTCATTATCCTCTTATCAATTATTATTATCCAACATGATCATTCCAATCCTTTCATATGCTATTAAATCACATCTTGGTGTAAGAATAGGAATTTCCCCTTGCTAGTGATCCCTTTCAGGTATAACATTCCAAACACTCATAAAAATTTTCCATTTCAAACTCTAACCATTTTATGAGTTAATCTTACACTTTCCCCATTTTTTGAGTTAATTCCTAGACCCTCACCATTTTATAATTTAATTCACACTCTCATCATTTTGTGAGTTAATTCCTACACTTTCATCATTTTGTAAGTTAATTTTCACACTTTCACCATTTTATGAGTTGATATTTCATGATCTCACCATTTTATGAGTTTAACCATCTAATCACGATCACTTCTTTCTTGTCCATGTTCATACTTATCATTTTTTGTGCCCATTTTGTTTCTAACTAAAATGGCTTGAGGTCTAATTAGACTATGTAGGTAATGTTTGGTGTCCTGAGGTTATCTTGGCCATCCCTTATCATATACTATCAATATTCTATGAGCATTTATATTGATATTTTATAAATCTCATTCCGTGTATGTTCTCACTATTTTGTGTCCCCTTTCATATTTTTCTTCTACAATTTTATTTACTTAACTTGACATAAATTGCCTTATTTCTCAAACATATAGGAGAACTAAATTTGTACTAAAGTCCATAGGACTATGTAGGAAAAATACATTTTAAAGGGGGATTTCGAGTCATCTCAACCACCCCTACCTTATTATTCTATTCCCCCTTCCTAGTCAGTATTATTTTATCATACCCTTAGTCTTAAAGAGTAACACCTTATTATCACACACACTCGTTTTTGAATTGAATGTTTATTTACTTTCACTTTTGTGTTTGTGTGTTGATTATTTGTTTTATTATTGACATTTTATTTTTTACTCAGTTTCGTTAATTTAGTACATTCATTTTCTCACTTAAGTATTTATTATTCATATCATGATTTTAAGTTATAAACAATGTGTATTTGAATTAGAACTGATTTAAGTGTATTATGTTTTACATTTAAAGCTTGATTTCCCATATCTTGTTTTAATTTTTATACATTTGCATTTTGAATTCACATTTATTAAAATTGACATACAAATGTTATCATCATTCATTTTTATATTGTGATGCATATTGTCATGTGAAATATTAAAAATAAAGTCTCAAGTAGTCTAACTACAATGTTCAACTAAAAAATATCTCTATCTAATTGTAAGAATAACAAACATCATTATCAATCACATCAAGGTAATAACATCAACTAAGCATAACATCAATCTCATCAAATACTAATAATAAGATCATTTATAAATCAAAGTCATATCAATCCTATCTATTCTGAGTACAAGACATAATAAAATGAAATAAGAATCACATGAAATAACAATCAGATTCATGTATCTCTCTATAATAATTTCTTCCAATTTTGGGTCCACTCATCCAAATATTTTACTAACTCTCCCATTGATGGGGCATATAGGGATTATCAAGCACTATTTAAGGACATATTTGAACTTGTTTTCTATTAATTTTAAATAAGAAAGTCAGATTCTGTGTCCACTAATTTTATTTTATGACCATTTTGACACATTTTTTATTATTCAAAAAGTAATTGATTCGTCTACATCACACAATTCCTTCTCAAACATGTGAAAATGTAGACACTCCATTTTTATCGCCTCCATCTCAAAATTGAAAAATAGAACTACTTCATGTAATTACACAAAAACTAATATGAATTCATCTATTCATCTAACATATGAGTTTGAATTAAGCTTGAGCAATCTCTAAGTGGGATGATTCACTATATTATATTTGTTTAGTTATCAATCTGGTCATTTTATTTGGTTAATTATCTACTCTAATCAATTCACTAATTCCCTTTCACTAATCAATTAATACAATCAATTCTCCTTTCTTCAAATCATTTGTCTAATTATAATTCTATGAAAACAGAATTATAATCTATGGTTAATTATTAATTCTTCATTTTCATTTTATTTACAAAAGGGTATCTTTATTGAAGAAAGAATCTTGAGATCTTATGGAATATTCTCTTAGGATCTCATTAATTACTAAATCAATTAATATGAAGGATTACTCTCCATTCTTCATCTTGGATATAAGATGAAGGTCCCATAATGAAACTTGTGATATATTTTAGGGGTACATTATCAACCCTTCATCTTTGAAAAAAGATGAAGGGCCTCCATCGATTATCCATGTGTTTTTGGGGAATGATTATCCCCTCTTCATATTGGAAACAAAATGAAGGGCCCAAAATGACTCTCACAAATATATTATGAGAACCCTCCACCCTTCAACTTGGAAACAAGATGAAAGGCTCATATTAATCTTTCATTGATATTTTCAAGAACCATCCTTCATCATTCATCTTGAGCAAGATGAAGGTCTAAATTTAGTGACCATGTGCATTGTTGATGAGTCATTTACAACCATTCATATTGGAATAAGGATGAATGATCCTGGTTAATCCTAATTTGTTATAAATAAGCATATTCTCTTTGTAATTCTTCATGATTGAGATTCATAATGTAACCCTACCATTTTATTAGGCTAACTTGTTCATCAAAATTCATGCTTGTCAACTCAAATTCCTAAATATTTAGGGAAATATGGTCAATTTTGGGACATTGACATTGATAAATATTTATTGAAGATACATCTGAGCTAAAACATACACAAAGATGAGTTTTCCAATAAAGTTTTACATTGTATTGATTAAATCTTATCATTGTTATCTAATGTATTTATGCTTAAAAGTTCTTAGGTATAGATCATTAGTTCTTCATACTTCATTTGATCATTTAAAATTATTAAATGAATATAACTAAAGTACCTATATTCTAGTGATACATATGGCATGTCTGGTGGGAATGTGATTTGGGTTTGAATAGAGGAATGTGTTTTATCCTAATTTTATTTAAAAAACCCTTATAAGATAGAAAATAATTAAATAATGGTTTAAATCATATGTCAAAAATATGCATAAGTACTCTAAAAATTGATTTAAACTATGATAAAGTGTACAAGCTAAATATAATAGTTAATATACGATAAAATTTAATAAGGTTCTTAAATCTTTCTATATTGTTTTAAGGTATACTATTTGAATACTGTGTCTTTGCACTATGAAAATTCTCTATGTACGACTCATTCCTTCATGTTATCCCTTATTCACTTCCAATAGGTTGGGTTAGTATTAAAAATGGTACTAAGCTAAAGTGGTTGGTATTGACCCTACACATAGAGAGATCATAATTTATTTTTGAATAATGTGGTTGTATATGTAATTCTTATTTTTTCCTTTAATCACCTTAGAAATCATGAAAATGTACTTTTATGATCAAACCTTAGTCCCACACAACTATTATAATATCAAATGGGTAAATTAGGTGAAAGGGTTTAATTAAATTAACATTGGTCAATCCCCATTTACTGAACAATATTTTTACTACATTTAAAATACTTTGAAGAGGGATCAAACTCAAATTTAATTTTCTTTATAATATGTGTGTGTAATTATAGATGCAAGCCTAAATTATCTTTCTCATATATTACCCTTGGTACAAACATACAAATGTAAATTGACTCTTGTTAACTTTAGAATCAACTCTAATAATTTAGTAGGTCTAATATGAAATCTTAACTATCTCTTTATAATACAAAGTGATTATCAAAAAATACCATATAATGAATTTTTATTAATAAGAGCCTATAAATTTGAATTAAGGACCTAGTGGAATACAAATCCGACCATAATAATTTCAAATAGACCTAAAAATGGTATTAAAGTGAAACATTCCCATTATATACTAAAAATATGCATGGGTCAATTTTTTCATGTTTATTTAGTATTGATAGTTGATACTAATCTTAAATGATGAAACCAACCCAAAACCTAAAAGGTCTCTAGGATGCATGAAAGGGCCAGATATCTCTTTAATATCTAAAATCATGCTAGTGATGATAGGAAATAAGTATCATAAATTCAAATGGAATAAAAAACATCATTGAAAGACCAAAATAAATGTGCCACTAAGCAAATAACTTGTAGTTTGAGATCTAAACATGTAAATTTTCCTTATATCATTTTAAAATAATTCTTGTACCATATATATGTATATACATGAGAATATTAAATTTATACGAGCTAGTTTCACTCATGATTTTACTCAACTTGATCATATACTCGACATTTGCATGGTGGTTCACATAAAAGGAAACAAGGAATTTCATTAGAGGAATAAAATGCAATTATAGTGTTTATGGTTAGACTTATGGGTTCAATTTCATAGTTTCCACACATACAAATGGAAAGGATTATATAGTTAAACTCACAACTTTACAAGTTTATCAAATAATATTTATTGAGAATTAAAAAATTAAGAGTAAGGGGTTTGTACCAAATTTTGGTAGATACATATCTATATCTATATCAGAGTAGTTTTATAGGCTATTTTTTCTAATAGGTTATTTTTAAAAATAATCCAAATTTTAGATCCACCAGTTTGCTTGTTTTGACAAAAATATGCCATTTTTTTATATAAAATGTACATAATTTTCTTAAACTCACTATAATCTATAATTGATAGTATTAAATTCTATGTTTTATCTATAATTGTCCTACTTTACATATATTTCCTAAATTTTATATCAAAATATTCATCTATAATTAGATAAATTTAAATTATCACTAAAAAAAATCAACTTTATAAATAGGTGATCCACACCATTTTATACTGATTATATAATGACTAGATTATTCAAAATGACATGAAATGTAAATACACTTATGTTCTATAGTAGCTACCATTATATATCATAATTCAACCTTTGCATTCCACAAATTTTAAGGAAATTTTAATATTAATGCCATAGACCCATGGATACAAAATCTTGATTCACATTTTTTTGTGAATTCCATTATGAATGAAGAGAAGATCAAAATTTTAAAATGATGAAAAAGATTGTTAAAACATTGAGATACATAGAGCCTCATTTATATTATTATTTATGGTTGTAATCCTACTCACATTGGCTTTATGTGATCATTAGTTCATTCCCTTAGAAAGGCACTAAAATCTACACATAGAATTCTCACAACCCCATAGAGATTTGGGTTCGGGCTGGAATTATCATATATAGAATCTAAGGGAAGAAAAATATCATGCTATTTGAAATAAACCAAATTTAATTTCACCCATGACTGTAATTTACCTCATTCCACAATATTTATTGGTTGAAACAAGAAAAGCCTTTTTTACATAAGGTAAATATGTTTCATCATTAGGGATTACCCTGATGTTATAAAGACAATGAGCAATGGAATTTTATTGAGCACATTATCCCTCAAATTATTCCTTATAAGCCTCCTATGTTCTATTATGGATCATGTGACCATGGTTAATTCTCATTAATGGTGGTTATTTAAAAATTTCAATAGATGAAGGCTAGACAATTTATAGTAGCTAGTTACACTCATGATTCTACTCAACTTCATCATACTTGATATTTTCATGGTCATATAATTATTAATAAATAAGGAATATCACTAGAGGAAGAATATGTATTGATTGTGATGATGGTGATACTTATGGGTTTAAATTGGTGAGGTCCACACCTACAGATGGAAAGGATTATTCACTTGCACTTATAAATTTAAAGACCATACAAAGTATGTGTATAAATAGTGTCATACATGTGAGGTTTTAAGTGCCAAATTTCTTGAAAGATTAAAAATCAATCACCTTATTCATCACATATTAATTTGGTTGAGTTTTTTGTTGGTTTTATAGATTTTTATTTATTATATAGAAACCTTAAAAATATTGGTTTACTCTTTTTTGGATTTTGGGATTTTTAGCTTAATTTATTTTAGACTTAGTCAGCCAACATTTCTAATTTATTGGTTGGTAATTTTTTTACAATATTGATAGGTCTATTGAATATTTATTCATGGATATCTTTGTTTAAACTAAAGTGAGGGACTACATTCCATCGTAATACATTAGAAAAACATCCATCCAACCCAAAGGTTTTAGGAATGTATATATTAAAATCCCAATGATAGTTCTAATTCATACTTGTAATGGTTGACATCTTATAATCAATAACTAGTTTAACGAAAGTGGATAAAAGATAAGTTGATTTTTTTGTTGGTTGGTCTTATGGAAACACTAATATGAAATTTTTAATAAAATTTTATTATTATTATTGATTCTTGTAGTGTTATTATAGTCAACATTTTTTTTTCATCTTCTACAACTTTTCAAAAACAACACTTTTGTCACAAATACACCACCAAAGATATGAGGGATTTGATAAGACACTATTTTAGATATTTTTTGGCTGATCTAAAGAACTCGATGATGTTCATCCATAGTGTAGGGAGATATTGATCACCATGCAACAATCAGAAATCCAAATACATAAAATTATTTATAAAAAGGTTGTTGTATATGTCATTGTGAGAATCATGTTATTGATTACATTTTTTTGTATTTTATTGGAGCCTATTATATGGTGGGTACACACACTTCACACATTTTGAGTGTGGGTAGAGTATTTTTGGAATTTGACATGGTCATTTCTTCCATGAAATCTAATTTATACATTTTAAAATCTTCATTTGGCCAAAATTAAAATATATTTAGTTAATAAAAATGATTTTTTCATCATAGCCATTCATTGCATATTATCTCTCATCAATCTTTAGTTTACTATGTGGGATTAGATGGTTGATTTGTAGGTCTTCATGATGTTATAAAATTTATACTCATGTTATTTTTAGCTAAATATACTCATTTATTTTATTCAAATATAATATGGAACAAAGATATCATAATTCTGAATAATATATATCCATAAAAAAATTGGAATGAACTTAAAGCGATGAGCATGTCAGTAGAGTCTAGATGAAGGTATGAGGTTTTGAAATAAATAAATATTTATTATTAGAGTGATATATATCATGTTTGTTTTCCTTAGTAATTTTCTTTTTTTTATAATTTTCTTTTCTTTTCAAAATTATAATGACTTTACTAATCATATGAAATCTTATCTCATTTTGTCTAATAGTTTCTATAACACCTACATTTTTAATATATTAAATTTTAAACATTTAGAAAAAATAATAAAAACTATGTTAATCTTAACTCTCTATAATTCATTGATCAAATCATAATTGATGACTTTAAAATGTCTGCTTGTATGTCTATATTTATAAATACTATCTTTACTCATTGTAAATAAAATCAGATAATTATTTTTTAAGAATTACTTATATTATCCATTGCAATGAAAATGTAGGAGATTAACTATTATACACATGTGTTAGGATGACATAAAACTATCCTCTTTATCTAAATAAACTAGGACTTGAATGAGGTCAATTTAATAAATCCTATATATACTTGGATGATCAGGTAAGGACTAATGAATTATGTATATCTAGAAGAGGACAACTTACAACTCAAAAGTCAAGAGGAAGTGGTTCAAATTCCTAAAAATATGACATAAGGATACAAATATAATTAGACCTCAAAAAAGGTGAATGTTTTTAAGGATGAAAGTAAATTAAATGGTTCTATAGGGTTAAAACTGATGTAAAATATGGTTTATAATGGTTTTAAATTGGTAAGGTGCAATGGAAAGTGAAATGGGAATCTTTGAAAACTAAAGTGATTAATGGAAAGTCTAAGGAATGATATGTCTACACCATATTATTTTGTATAGGGAAGATCATAAACAAGGATACACACACATACATCTATAATGAAATAAACAAAGCAATATCTAATCTATTAAGTAATGGAAAGAGTGTAGCGATAGGAATACTTACCTTCAAATGGACCTCTCAACACTTCAATCTCCCTCTTAGCTCAAGTGGATATTTACAATAGAATGTTTTAGGTGTAAGGCCTAAAATGGTATTATGAATACCAATATATCCTTAGTTATGAACTCCTAATGGCTCCCCTTATTGAGCTTTGATGACACCACAAGACAGGATTTCCAACATAACATTATAAGCCACTAACTCTCCCAAATACATGATTAAGGCTTAAATGTTAGTGAAAGTAGAGTGTATGAATGTCATATGATATTATATGATATTATATTATATGAATGAAATTACCCTATATGTATTACTCCAAGACACAAACTAACCTTAAAATCTAATATGATGGTATCAACTATTGGAACACAACTATATACTGAGAGGGGGGTGAATCATTATATTGATTAACTCAGTCCTTTTCAAAAATCTTTAATGTAGATTAAAACTATATGCAAAAATCATAAACACATAAATAGACACAATACTAGATACACCATGGAAAACCTAATATGGGAAAAACCACCATGAGAATAGATACTAGAATTTACCATTCTAATCCAGCCTTATAATAAAAACCTTCACTATTTGTAATGTTTAAGAGCACCAACCCTAAAGAAACATTGATCTGTTGATTTAAGAGCACCTAGTTTGAGGAAGCACCCACTCCTTAACTAAGCACCAACTCAGCTTATTTGATGGCACCCACCAGTCAAATCTATGTGCAACTACATCTCTAGATTAAAATGTAGATTCATAAATTAATCCAATTCTCTATTATTTTTTATAGGTTTAGTTTGTAACTACTCATACTATGTACTTCATCTCTCTTCTATTCTCTTCCAATCTCTTCTCTACCCCTCTATCTCTATGTCTCTATATTTCTCTATTTGACATACTTTAATCATTCTAGTAACATCTGTCTATATCCTGAATGTCATAAATATAAGTAACTAATCTAGGGTTCATATCTTCTTTGTGTTCACACTAGTTTACTAACACATCATGTTTTGTTATGGACTTTAGTTCATTTTTTTAATTGCAAGTTTCCTAATTCTTGAACTCATGCTCCACTTCCATGATTCTTGGTTGCATTACTATTTTTAGCATATATTGGGATTTAGTTTTCATGCACATACATAATTACATAAATGTGATCAATTACAACAATTAATCTCAATTTTATATCATAATTTATGAATAAACTGTGAGTTCTTTCATTTTCCTATGCTTGACCATTAAGATGATCATATCTTTAAATATCAATTTTTGATCTTAAGTTTGTAAGCATGATCTAATGGTCTTCATTTAATTTTCTCAAATTTGAAATGCACCTATTAGATCAATCTCTGACAAGCTTATTAACTTCATTCAATACTTGTACCCTTTCAAACTTTAACTCTTTAAATTAAAAATGTGTCTATTCATCTTTTGACCTAATTTCTTGTGTGTCCTTAGATCTTCAAAGTTTCATAAATGTTATCTCTATCTATGGTTAAACTTTAACCACTTATCCTCATATCATTGCATCCTCAGTCTTTAGAATAAGTATACTCTATGGATCTTATCAAACTATCTCAATATTTAACTAACATATATCTCATTAAATATCAAACACTTAATCTCATCTAAGTCCACTCACTCCATTGGATCTTCATTACATGATCAACTGCTCTTCGTTCGATCTTCTGACAAGCTCAAACTTTATCTCTGATGAGTTACCATAGATGTGATAATTGACATTAGCATGTGCCTTCTATACATTTATTTTAGTTCCTACTATTGAGACACCAAGTATCCTCACATTTATCAATGACTAATTGACTTTGAACCACATTGTATATTTATTTTTCAAGTTATGTGATTTTGATACTTGTCACTAGCACATTTGCTCGAAGGTACCTTTGAAATTTTGACTTCATCATATGTTTTTGGATATTAAATATATGATTAAGTTCTAATTGTTAGATATTCTAAAAATATTGAACTTTACCTTGTGCATAGTTAACTAAGTATGGGGAACATCTGCATATTCCTGAAAGGATACCTTTGTACCTTTATATCTTTTACTTCGCTCAGCCACCTAATCTAAAATTTGGACCATATAAACTAGGTATGATAATGAATAAACACATATTCTCATTTATTCCTAAATAATTCACATGTGTGAGATATAACACCATTAATATAATCACTTAGACTATTCTACCATAGAGCTAATTATGCTTAAAACTACCTAGATGACTAACTTTGTTCCTACATAACTTTTGATGAGCTTCATCACATGATCTTTAATTTAGTACATTAGATCCTATCACATATGGGATTCCATCCATATATTAATTTGATCTATAAACCTTCATTCATGTAATATATGACATCATAAAAATTACTACTTAGTTTTTTCTTTCAATCTACAAATTTGACTAAGTGTGGGAAAACACTATCAAAATACATTGGAGCCCAACTGTGATCATGCATATATTTTATCATGTTACATCACATAAATTGAGATTCAATGCATATAAATTAGGAACAAAAATTAAAAAATTCATATGATCATGTTATCCTAACACCTCTATGTGTGAAAATGCTGACCTCATCAACATGCTTACTTGGCTCTACTTAAACCCTTTTAAAAATTTGGCTAAGTATAGAAACTTAGTGAATTTTGTCTGAGTAACTGCACTTATTTTCATGACTTAAAATATGGTGCATAAAAACTATAGACTAATGTGATCACAACCTCATGACCATCTCTCTTAGACTCATCCACATGTGGTAATGGTGATGTTAGCAAACTACCTTCTCATATTTTCATGTCATAAACCCAAAATGTCTAGATGAACATAATGAAGAACGAAATGAATTACACTCATGTACATAATCACTCCAATTATCCTTGACCTCTGATAAGATCCCTTTTCAATACTCAAATCACCATATTCATCCCTTAACATCAATGGCATGCTCATAATTTCCCTTTTGACATCAATGACAATCATATTACCAAAAATCCTCCCCTTTGTCACTGATGGCAAGCTTAATACTCAGGTATTATAATATTTTGATCCTTCTCTATCATTTCTTGTATTGGCATTTGATGAGTATGGATTTAATATGTTCATACCAAACTCGTTCCCCCTTAGGCAATGGCACATTTGCCAAAACTTAACTTGGACACATGCTCTAATCTTATTTAGCATTTTCACTTTTTCTCCAAACTTTTACAAAAATAATTTTTTATTATTTTCCCCCTTTAGCATCAATGGCAAAGGGAATATTTCTCAATATTTTTTCAAATGATTCTATCCCTTTATCAAATAAAACAGTTTGTCTGAAAATATGTAACCATTGACTCATTAAAATTGTGCAAAAAATATGTATACCTAAGATTCCTTTTATCTCTTCTTCTAAGGATTAACAAACCTTTCATGATTCTCCCCATAGACTCATGCCCCATAAATAGTATCTAGTGATGTGATGTAGGAGCCACCATTCACAACTTATATCTCAAATACTCAAATTATTCTTTGGGAAGAGGTTTGGTGAATATGTCTACAATTTCATCTTTTGTTATCACATATTCCATTGTGACCTCTTAATCTACAACCTTTTCTCTTAAGAAGTTTTACTTGATTGATATGTGCTTGGTTTTATAATGCATCACTATATTATTTGATATATTAATAGCACTTGAATTATCAAAAATAATTAAGATAGGTGATTTTTACTCAACCTTTATGTATTTTAGTTTTTGCTTCATCTACATGACTTGATTGCAACATGCCACTACTACCACGTACTCTACTTCTCCAATAGAAAGAGTAACTAACTCTTACTTTTTACTTAGACATGAAATAAGTCTATTTCCAAGGTAAAATGCACCACCACTAGTGTTTCTTATGTTATCCACACTTCCTACCCTATAAGAATTTGTATATGCTATAAAAGTGAAATCTTCACTTGTAGGATACCATAGGCCATAGTAAATTATGCTCTTGTTGTATCTAGATATCCTTTTCGCTACATTGACATGTGACTCTTTAGGATTAGATTGAAATATTCCAACCATGCACACTAATTTCATCATATTAGGTCTTGATGTAGTTAGGTATAATAAACTTCCTATCATTAATCTATACATAGTTTAATTTGCATCAAGAGATTCATTCTTTTTGCTCAATTTTCATCTAGTTATCATGGGAGTACTAACTGGTTTGTTATCTTCCATTCCAAACTTCTTGAACATTTCCTTTACATACTTGGTTTGGGATATAAATATCCCTTTATCATATTGTTCTATTTTTAGATCAAGGAAGAAAGAAAGCTCTCCAAGAATAGACATCTCAAACTCACTTTTCATTTATGTAGCAAATTCTTTTCACATTTTATTGTTGCTACCACCAAAGATGATGTCATCTACATAAACAATAACAATCAACATATACTCACCTTCTAATTTTAAGTATAGATTGTTGTATTCACATCCATTTTTGAATCCTTATTATTGTAGGTATTGGTCCAATCTTTAATACCATACTCTAGGTGCCTATTTTAGATCATACAGAGATTTATTCAATTTTCACACATAATCTTCCTCATTTGACAGCTAAAAACCTTCAAGTTATTCTATTTAGACTTCCTCTTCTAGGTTCCCTTTTACGAAAGTAGACATAACATCAATTTATAGATGATTTAATAATTTTGGGAATATTAGTGTATTATTTCCAATTTATTTAAATGGTCTGAGTAGTAAAATCAATAAATAAATATGCAATAATTAATTCACTAGTTTGTATAAATTTTATTGTAAGGTTAACCTTTTCTAAAAATAGTAATAAGGGATAGAAAATAAGACTTAGCTAAAAAATGATTGAGATATTTGAGACAAAGTCTAAAATTCACTATGTAGGACTCAAACACTATCATAAATCAGGATCTGACCTTTGTTATATGATTGGATAAGAGTACCAAAAGAGGACACAAGTGGTACCGGTATTGTATTCCACTTCTGCTACTATTATCCAGAAGACTTAAGCTTTTTAGGTTTTATTTGTTGTGTTTATGTGACCCTACCTATGAAGTTTTAACTACTGGATGTCCATGTAACTCCCTATAGAGAAGATTTTATCTTCAAACTCTAGACTCCTTTGTACTTTGACAAATTTAGAGAAAGAGGGGGGGTTAGTGTGTGTAAGATTCACTAAATGTGTATCCATACCCCTTGTGTGGGCATGCTACCTACATACCAATACTCTGAAGAGGGATTAAGGCATATGTAGTTCTCCCACTTGATGTGCTTTATGCAATAGTGTGTATGAACATGTAAAATGCTAAACTAGATGTGTTTGAGGTGGCTAGGGACTGGTGTAAGGATTTGGATAAACTTGTAAGTGTATTAGTTGTCTAAATATAGAGAATAGGGAAAATTTCTTGAGTAGTCTTACTTATATTTTTTCTTAGTGATATTTTCCCAACCCTTTCTAAATTAACTTTGAATGGGCTTTTATAAGGACATGGATTGATTGTGCTCACATTACGCTGAAAAGAAGAGGTATAAGAAATAGAAAGAACTAACCATTAGAGGAAAAAATTTACTTAGATAAAAGCATCAAAAGAGGAAACTAGAGGGCCTGATGCTATATTCTAAGTTGGGCACTATAGTATTGAGCTAACAAGACCTAGGGGATATATTTCTCATGGAAAGAGAAATCTAGTTGAGCTATAGGATCAGGCCTAGAAGGCCATAGATGATTGGAAATCAATGAAAAGATGCGTATAAGGGTTATGACAGAAATAAAGAGGGACCTATGGATTGGGTGTCATTAGCCACACTCAAGTTACCAATTTTCACATTAGGGGTTATTCTAGTGATACAACGAAGTGAAATACTAGGATAAAGGAAAAATAGAAAGCATACTTGAACTTACCTATAAGGGTGAACGATCAAGAGTTTAGTTTAGAAAAAGTTTCTAAGTCATCACATAACCTATAGCACAATGTAGAGCTTGTCAAGAGCTTTTTATCACATCTTTTGGATCACAAAATGGATTCTGAATGCCCAAGTTATAGGCTTCTGAAGTTATTTTGATATAGGCAAAATAAGGAGGTGTCACAATTAGAATGCGACAAGTACACCAATCAGTTGTTAACATGTGGTAGTATGTTTTAGTACATTTGTTTAGAAATTTAGTTGGTGTTTGGTTTTATTTCAGCCTTCGAGCTTTGATAGTGGTCGTATGGAGAATCATGGGCCTTGTTATTGGCTTGCCAAGGGACCTCAATGAGGGTTGACACACTTGATTAAGGAGGGGTGCCTTGGCCTCCATCTCACAATGCTATGTATTTGCATTTGCTTATAAACTATCATTTTGTACCCACCAGATGCATGTGGGATAATTGAATTGTAAGTTTTTTAAACAACTTAGAATTTCCTTGGTAAGACTTTACAATTTACTTACCAAGCCCCATTATGCCACATGGGAGAACACACACACTTGCCACACCTTCCAGCCACTTTACTAAGTCAAGCTCGAGATATATGCCACGGATGGATAGTGTGAGAAATACCAACCACTTTGGTGAGTCCACATAGCTTGATATGTATGAATACCATGAGCAATGCTGAGCCACATAGCTCATGATCTATCTTCCAAATACCACATTATATGATATGTCATAATAACTTGATAATGATGCCGATTACCAAATGCAGCAAGTTGGTATAACAACCAACATACCATGTTATGTTTGGTGCCTTGAGCCCACTAAAAGGGGCATCAACATTGGTAAAGCAAGCCACCTACCTATTAAAGGACACAAAGCTGATTCAAATTTCCCAATGTGGGATTAAAATGGATAGCCTAAGTGCCTAAAAAGAAGGGATAAGACGTGAACTCGTGACCTCCCATGCAAAAGGGGCCTTGACCACTTCAGCTATGGGTTCACAAAAAATATAAAAGGCATGAACTTTTATTTGAATGTAAGCTTTGCAGGACTGTGTAATTATTTTTAAAAGGCCAAGAGCTCGATGGAAGCTTCGAGATAGCTTTAACAAGTAGATTATAAACCAATTTCTAACCTCTATACACAAGCTAAGCCTTTTTAGTTATGTTTTGTAATTAAAAAGAGATTATTATTATTATTATTATTATTATTATTATTATTATTATTATTATTATTATTATTATTATTATTATTATTATTTGGATAGACCAATAGTTTGAGTGAAGGGACCAACACACATTCAGAAGGGGTTGAAGACTAAGGAAGAATTTTTGTGTGACTAAACTTGAGTATATCATCGAGGTGAAGTTCTTGGATAGAGATCAGACCTAAGGGAAGTTGTGCAACATTTTTAAGAATTTGTAAGCCATTTGTTGCACAAATTTAATATAAATGGTCCTCATGATTGGGAGGACCCAGAGATGTAGGCAAGAGATGTCAAACTCCGTTATCAATTTCATGTGATAATTTGTCATTTATATTGCATGTTTTAAATTCAATTTTTTGATCTTTTTAAATATTCATGAACACATGTTATTTTTAAAACTTGACAATTCATGACATTATTTAAAACAAAATCTAGTTTTATTGGTGAATAGAAGTTAAAAGTCATTTGACAGTTCCACTTCAATTCGATAACCAAGAACATTTTTGCCAAACAATTTGCAAGTTCTTTTGAGTATTTTGAGAATTTGTTAAGTTTGAGAAATTCAAAATCTATAGTTTTAAAACTTCAATTTGATTTTATCAGTGTTGTTTATGGATCAAATTGGTATCAGAGTAGTTGATCAATGAAATTTAACAGTTGGTTGTTGTTTCGATTCTATTTTGGCATTTTTTTCATTTTTTGTGATTTGACAAGTGTAATGGGCAAGTTATCAAATAGAGCTAATCTTGATGAGCTTGAAGCATATAACCAATAGATCTAGGAAGAGAATGCTTTCCTGAGATCAAGATTATACTCCTTGGATGAGGAGATTGCAAGTTTGAAATCTAAGCTTGAATCTAAGGATGAGATCTTGATCAAATTGTAGTGTGGTGAACCAAAGAAGACCATACCTTCCACTTTAGATGCAGAGACTATGACTGAGTGCACTATAAGTTATTCACCAAGTAATTCATCTTCTTCTTTCCATTCAGATTTAGATTTAGGTAATGATAATTTTGGTAGTTTTGAACAACACACTAAGGGTATCAGGTCTAAATTGTTGATGAAAATGGGATTTAATGGAAGAGGTCTTGGTTGAGATGGCCAAGGAATTACTAACCCAATAAAAGTAGAGCATAAATCACTTCATGCATGTTTGGGTTACACTAGTGAGTAGGTGGAAATTGGAGAAACTTCTTTCATGGCTAAAGGAAGACAAATTTCTAATAGCAAGGGACCAAGGCCACTAGTAGAGCATGTATGGTGTAAGAAGGAAGGTAGAATAGGTATTGAGATTCCACCTCCTAGTTCCTACACTAGAGTTAGCACTAAATCTTCTAATCCACTTTTTATGTTTAATAAATTTGAATTTAACATTTAGAAGATGATGCAATCATTCCCTTGCACATATTTTGGGATGCATAACCATAGTGTTGAATTTTGTTGGAAGAGGCATGCTTTGATTAAGTAGATTGTAGGTTTTAAGGACCATTCTCGTCACAGCAAAGCAAGAAGAGGTAAAAGAGAGACCTCACCTAAGAAGGTTTTATGTACTCATTGCCATATGAGTGGACATCAGATTGATCATTGTTTTAAACTTCAAGCATATTCTCATTCTAAACATGGTAAAACTAAGATGATTTATCAACCTATTAATAAGGTCAATGAAGTTGAAATCAATCCATAATGATGTTAAGGAATCCACTAAGGAAATCAAGTTAACTAGGTAGAAAATTTGATTAAGTGGATTTATAGTGCATTTATTTTTCAAATCATTGTTAAGAATTCTATTAAGGGAAAGAACAAGCTTTGATGATGCATTAGTAGAGCTTGTGAGAACACTTCGAGATAGGTTTATCATTCGAAGTATTTCAATTCTCACCTTATGTTTAAAATATCTATGCTATGGAATCTCATATTTATGTTGAATGAGTTGTCTGTATGACTTCAACTCATTTGATTAGTTGGAGATAATAGTAGAATGCATGTTGTAGGTTGAGTTAATTCCCTACAACACTTGTCTCATATTTGACTACTATTATGGGAATGTATCTATTTTTGGCACATGGATGTATAGATGCATTGTGAGACCCTATGGGAATGTTTGGATGTTAGGAAATATATACTTTGTGTTGTTTTTATTTGCTTAGAATTTAAGTCCCATACTAGGGCATTGTATTGCAACATGTCCACAACATTTATTATATGTTTTCAGCATTAACAAACTTATTTTTCAATTATATTTGAAATTGTTTTAGTTATTGACAGTTCACCACTTTATAGGATGTGACATGGGCAGATAGTTTGGGTATGTTGTGATTAGATTATTAAAAGTTGTAGATTCCTTTACATATGCCATGTGTAGTCATTTTTAGTGAGTTATGAATCATTTATTTTACCAATGTTTATCTCTTGCTATGATTCGGTTTTATGTGATGTGATGCAGCAGACTAGTTATCAATTTTCAAGAGATAGTAGACTTTTGGAGACCAAAAGCCTCTTTTGTAGGGAGGAGTGATCTGGAGTTCAATTTAGAAAAAATTTCCAAGTCATGACAAAACATATATCATAGCCTAGATCTTGTCGATAGTTTTCTAGTGCTTCTTTTAGATCACAAAATAGAGTCTGAATGCCCAAGTTATAGGCTACTGAAGTTATTTTGTGATAGGCAAAATAATGAGGTGTCACAATTAGAATGTGATAAGTGGACCAATCAACTATTAACATGTGTCAGTACATTTTAGTACATTCATATAAAAATTTGGTTGGTGTTTGGTTTTGTTTCAACCTCTACTCTTTGACAGCGCTCATATAGAGAACCATGGGCCCCGCTATTGGCTCGCTAGGGGCCCTCAGTGAGGCTTGACACAATTGATTAAGGAGGGGTGCCTTGGCCTCCATCTCACAATGCTATGTATTTTCATTTTCTTATAAACTATAATTTTGTACCCACTAGATGCATGTGGGACAATTGAATTGTAAGTTTTTAAACAACTTGTAATTCCCTTGGTAAGACTTTACAATTTACTTACCAAGCCCCATTATGCCACATGGGAGAACACACACACTTGCCATGCCTTCCAACCACTTTGCTAAGTCAATCTTGAGATATATGCCAAGGATGGATACTGTGAGAAATACATACCACTTTTTTCATTCCATATAACTCGAGATGTATGGAAACCATGAGAAATGCTGAGCTACATAACTTGTGATCTATCTTCCACATACCACATTATATGTTGAGTCATAAAAACTCAAGAATGATGCTGATTACCAAATACACCAAGTTGGTACAATAACCAATGTACCATGTTATGTTTGGCACCTTGAGCCCAGCAAAAGGGGCATCGATATTGGTGCATCAAGCCACCTACCTATTAAAGGACACAAAGCTGATTCAAATTTCCCAGTGTGGGATTAAAATGGATAACCCAGGTGCCTAAAAAGAAGGGATAAGACTTGAACTCATGACCTTCCATGAAAAAGGGATAGGCCTTAATCACTTGAGCTATGATTTCAAAAATAATATAAAAGGCATGAACTTTTATTTGAAGGTAAGCTTCGCAGGACTGTAATTATTTTTAAGAGGCTGAGAGCTAGATGGAAGCTTAGAGATAGCTTTAGCAAGAAGATTATAAACTAATTTCTGACCTCTATACAAAGGGTAAGCCTTTTTAGTTATGTTTTGTAATTAAAAAGAGAATGTTATTATTATTATTTGGATATACCCATAGTTTGATTGAAGGGACCAAAGTACATTCGGAAGGGGTTGAAGACTGAGGAAGAATTTTCATGTGACTGAGCTTGAGTATATCAACTAGGTGAAGTTCTTGGATAGAGATCAGACTTGAGGGAAGTTGTGCAATTCTTTCAAGAATTTTTAAGCCATTTGTTGCACAAATTTAATATAAATGGTCCTCACTATTGGGTGGACCTGGAGACATAGGTAAGAGATGTTGAACTCTGTTATCACTTTCATGTGGTAATTTGTCATTTATTGCATGTTTTAAATTCTATTTTTTTATTTTTTTAATTAATCATGAACACATTCTATTTTTAAAAGTTGAAAATTTATGACATTTGATTTAAAACAAAATCTAGTTTTATTGGTGAATGGAAATTAAAAGTCATTCAACAGTTCCACTTTAATTCAATAACTGAGAACATTTTTGCCAAACAATTTGCAAGTTCTTTTGAGTATTTCAAGAATTTTTTAAGTTTGATAAATATAAAATCCATAGTTTGAAAACTTCACTTTGAGTTTATCAGTGTAGTTTATAGATTAGTGAAGCTCATGAAGCTATGTGATGTTGGGTGTGCATAGAGAGAGCATGCTATGAAGTGTAAATTTATAAGAGAAATCAAAGAGTAGATATATTCTTACTAGATAAACTATATCTAAAATAATAATGTATAAATATAGGTAAGGGGGAGAGAGAGGAAGAGAAAGGAATAAATATGTCTCACCAAGTACACAAACCAATAAAAAATCTATTGTGATGTTGATTAATATTGGTTGTGTGTTGTACCAAGGATAATATCATGAATGGAGATGACTGCTCAATTCCCTGAGAGTGGCTAAAGAATTCAAAGGCTATCATTTTAGATTCATCATTACCCAAAAGTGAAGCTAGGTGATCATGCATGTGCCAATCAATGTTTGGATGTGTGTCCAATCCATCTAAGTAGGTGGATCAAGAATACAAAGGTTAAATAGTCCTTTGGATTCATCATTGCCCCATGAAGTGAATCTATGAACTGATATTGGTATGAAATGTATGCCATATGGGATGGATCTTGAATCTCATGAATTTAATATGATCTGACAATGTTGGCATTAGGAATAATTGATTAAAATTAATTAACTAATTATACAACAATATGCAACATGAAAATAACTCCTCATAATCATAGTAAGAGAGAAATATGGAATAAAAATTCAAATCTAAGAATAAATACACACATAACATCAATATAATGTGGTTCACCTAATGTGGGCTACATCTACCAAAAGGGTATCAATAATATTATAAAAAGGAATAAAAACAACTCTAAACAAGAAGACTCTCATAGAGATAATTTTCTCTAGCCTAAATTCACACCAGAATTCTTGAGATGCAAAGCTACACATCAAAATCGATCACACTAACCATCGAGAGAAACCAGAGCTCAAACTAAGATGTAAAACACAATTACAATGTCTTTCCCCTATTTATACTCTTTAAAAAAATTCCATACCTTGGTGATAAGCCATATCCCCACCAAAATGGCACAAAATAAGGGAATTTTTAACTGACCAGATAAAATATAATCCCTTATCTCTCAATCTCTTTAAATCACACTAATTTCTCCATAAATCATGCCACAAATGTGAGAAGTGATTATCACACTAAAAAATTCACCCCACATTTGTAAAAGTAAATAAAGAGATATTAAAATTGCCTTGTTAACTTTATTTTAACCTTAGGGGTGAAATGGACTCAACATTTAACAATCTCCCACTTGGAGTTCATTTCCCCTTGAACAAAATTTAACACACCTCCATGATATTAACATAGACCAATAAAAATTGAACATAACCTCAAATTATCTAATATTAATACCTTGGTCAACATATCCATAAGATTCTGGCAAGTATGTATCTTTTCTAGCTTCACCATGTTTTCTTCCAAAGCTATCCTGATGAAATGATACCACAACTATATGTGCTTCATCCTCAAATGGGAGGTAGAGTTATTTGAATATCACTATGTAGCCCCTAAAATTCTTGCTTACACCCCAAATCATTTATTAACTATTTTAACCAATCTTCTCCTTGCTAGCCTTTATAGTAACAACATACTCAGCCTCTATGGTTTATAAAGCCACAATCTTCAGTATCAAGAAAATCCAACTAACCACGATATTCCCAATAGTAAATACTTAACCTATTTTACTCCTCATTATATCAACATCTCCAACCATATATGAGTCCACATAACCACACAAAGTTGTGTCTGATCCACCAAAACATAATGTTATACCCATGGTTCCTCTCAAATGTTAAAGAATCCATTTTACTACTTGTCAGTGTTCATAACCTGGATTACTCATGTACTTGCTTCATACTCCCACTACATGGAAAATATCTAGCCTAGTGCAGACCATAGCATACGTCAAGATACCAACCACTAATGAGTAAGGTACCTTGGACATCTTTAGCTTTTATTCTTTTGTCTTGGGACATGGCTCTTTTGATAATCTGAAATGGCCTACCAAAGGAGTACCAACTGGCTTAGCATCATGCATATTAAAACTTTACAAAAATTTCTTCACATACTCATCCTATTATAAGATCAAATTTTTCTCCTTCCTATTTTGAGTTATCCTCATACCAAGGATTTGATTCATTGCACCCAAATCCTTCGTAGAAAAAGAATCACTAAGTTAATTTTTGAGTACTTGAATTTGTTGCATGTTCTTTCCTACAACCAACATGTCATCTACATACAAACATAGGATAATATAATTACCATCCTCAAATATCTTAGCATACATGAAATGGTAAGAATGACACTTGGATTAACCCTATACAAACATAGAACTATCAAACTTCTTATACTATTGCCATGGAACTTATTTCAGGCCATACAATCTCTTCTTTATTTTGTACACCAATTCCTCCTTTCCTTTAACCTCATAACCCTGTGGTTGTTCCATATATAATTCCTCCTCAAAATCACTATGAAGGAATGTAGTCTTCACATCTAATTATTCTAAATTCAAGTCCACTACTAAACTATACTAAGCATAGTTCTAATAGAAATCATTTTAACAATAGGAGAAAAAATCTCATGAAAATCAATACCTTTCTTCTGTGAAAACCCCTTAACCATCAACCAATCCTTTTACCTTTTCCTTCCTCCATCCTCTTCTTTAATTTTGTATACCCACATGTTTTTTAATGCTCTCTTGCCCTTGGGTAGCTTCACCAAATCCCACGTCTGGTTTTTTATGAGAGAACTATGTTCTTCTTCAATTACTTACTCCCACTTCTTCCTAGCATTCTCCCGCATTGTTTCCTCAAAACATTATGGTTCTCCACTATCATTAAGTAAAAATAACTCAAAAATGGGGAAAAGTGTTCAAGATCTTTGCTTACGCTAAGAGACCTTCTTACTACAGGATTTTGGGGTTCCTGTGCAGGAGGTTCTTGAATTGTCTCCTTAGACACTTTACCATTCAAAATATCATCCAACAGTATATACTATTTTTTTTCCTATTCCTATAACTAATCCTTATACATTAATTTTAATCTAAAGACAACATCCCTAGACTATAATATTTGCTTGTCTCTAAGACTCCAAACTCAAAAACCAAAGTCATCCTCACCATAACTAATAAAGGTGAATCTTTCAAACTTAGCCTCTAACTTGGTCCTATCCTTCTTGGGAACATGGACCGATGCCTCCCATCTAAAGACCCTAATAAGAGGATAATTAAATTTCTTACCAGACCAAGCTTCCTTAGGTATGCCTCCATCCAAAGGCACTGAAGGTCCTCTACTAAACAAATATACAACTATGCTAACTACTTCTACCTAAAACATTAGGGTCAGCCCTATATGTAACCTCATGATCCTAGCACACTCCATGATTATCCTATTAATATTCTCTAACACTCCATTCTCCTATAGTGTCCATAAAACCACCTTTTTCCTATGAATTCCATTCTATGAACAGTAGTCATCAAATGATTTGCTATAATACTCACCTCCATTATCTAACCTAAGACATTTCAATTTGAGACATGTTTCATTCTCAACTAAATATTTCAATCTCTTGAATCTTTCAAATGCCTCATATTTATTCTTAGCACAATAAACCCAAACTTTCCTAGTTGCATTGTTAATAAATGTAACATAATAATTTGAACCTCCAATAGAAGATACCTGAGCTGACCCCCAAACATCTAAGTGAACCAACTCTAACTTATTGTCCTTCTTTATAGGTCCAACCCTCAGGAACTTAACTCACTTCTGCTTCCCATACACATAATCATTGTAGAAGTTTAAATTAACTTGTTTCAATCTAGGCAACTTGTCTTTCAAGATTTTCATGCCCTTTCCACTCATATGACTGAGCCTATAATACCACAAATTTTAATCTCCATCTATAACAACTAAATTAAAGTGATCAACACTACTATTCAAATACAAAGTGCCAATTTTCTTACTTCTTGAAACTATAAGATCACCCTTGGTAACTTTCCAAGAGTCTACTAAAAACATCACCAAACAACCTTCACTATCTAATTACCCTAATGATATTAAATTTTGCCTTAACTGTGGGACATGTCTGACATCCTATAGTATCCATGTGTTCTTATTTTACATATTTATCTAAACACAACCTTTCCTACTATAATGCATGGTTCATCCTCACCAAGATAAACATGTACAAAATCTCCTTGAACATAATCATTAAAGTGATGCCTATGTGGGTGTCATGAAAAAAGCCCCTTAATCTAATACCCAAGATTTAGAGACATTATCCAAGGAAATAATTAAATCACTCTAACTAATAATACTTCTTGTCATATTTACCTTGTTGGTCTCTTCATGTTTGGTTTTCTTGTCCTAATGTTCCTAACATTCCTTTTTTGTGTGTCCACTTTTCCCATAGTGCTAGCACACCATCTTGGTTCTAGATTTAGATCTTCCCTGATACTTTGACTTTTCATGGTTTCCTTTGCTTCTATCCTTTTATCTCCCTCTATTCTTCACCATCAAAGCATTCCCTAAAGTTGATTCCCTAGTGTTCTTCCTTCACATTTCCTCACTAAGAATCACACCTATAACATCCTTAAATGTTAAACTTCCCTTAGTAGGGATGGCATTACTCACATCCATAACTAGGCTATCCCAACTATTAGGTAAGAAGCAAAAAATCAATAAAGCCTTAACTTCATCTTTAAATTTAATACCAACAAAAGTTATCATACTCACAACTATATTAAAATCATTTAAATAATCAGCTACAAAACCATTTTTAGACATTTTCATTTTAAATAACCATTTCATCAAAAATATTTTATTAGAGGTAGAGGGTTTTTCATATAACTCCCCTAATTTCTTTTGCAGACCAATTTTTTTCTTCTCCTTTGAAATATTGAAGGTAACCAAAGATGCAAGGCACAACCATATGGCTCCCAATGCTTTCCTATTGAGAAAATTCTAATCTACCTGATTCATACCTTAAGGTTGGCCTATTTTCCCTATAAAAGGAGATGAAGACCCTTCTAAAATAAGTAATCCTCCATCTGCATCTTCCACAATATAAAATTCTTCCCTTTGAATTTTTCTACTCTAAATCTACCATTAGCTTCCATAGCTCCCACTCAAGATAATATCTTTCCTTGTAATTTACCACATTAGCAAAACCACAAAAGTTAGCTCTGATACTAGTTATTAGGAATAAGTGATTAAAATTAATTAATTAATTAATTATGTAAAAATATGAAACATAGAAATCATTCCTCATAATCATAGTAGTAGAGACATATGGATGAAAAATTTATATCTAAAAAAAATAATACATACATAACATTGATATAATGTGGTTCCCCTAATGTGGGCTACATCCACCAAAATGATATCAATAATATTATAAATAAGAGTAAAAATAACTCTAAACAAGAAACCTCTCATAGAGATAATTTTCTTTAGCTTTAATTCACACCAAAATTCCTAAGATGCAAATCTACACTTAAAAATTGATCACACTAACTACAAAGAGAAACCAAAGCTCAAACTGAGATGCAAAACACAATTACAATGTGTTTACCCTCACCCCTATTTATACTCTTTAAAAAAATTCCATACCTTGGCGATAATCTATATCCTCACCAAAATGGCACAAAATAAGTGAGGTTTTAACCAACTAGATAAAATATGATCCCTCGATTCTCTCAACCTCTTTAAATCATACTCATTTCTCCATAAATCATGCCACAAATGTGGGAAGTGATTATCACACTATAAAATTTTCCCCACATTTTAAAAAGTAAGTAAATACATGTTAAAATTTCCCTATTAAATTTATTTCAACCTTAAGGGTGAATTAGACTCCACATTTAATACGTGTCGATAGATGAATGTATGATGAAAACTAGGCCACTCTTGGCCACTCCAAAAGATGGAGATTAGGCTTGTATAAAAGCCAATCCAAAACTAGTGCACTAAACTTATATGAAATCCATTCCAAAATGTGAAAGTTAGGCTTGTATGAAAGCCACTCCAAAATTATGCCAATCACCTGTAGATGCAATAAGGCATGCAACTATTGAGAATGTCTAGGTAATATTGAACTCAGAAAGAAAAGAAAAGAAAATAAATGTGCCATGCACATTGCCCGCAATCACTGATATCTAAAACATGGATTTTGATCTACAAGTTATACCAACTATTGTATCTAAAACTAGATGTGAGAGCCATCATGCCATACATGATGCCCCTGTATCTATATTCTTTGAGCAAAAGTGTACTAAAAACTACTCATTCTAAACTAATCTGACTATGAAAAATTATAGTGAAACCTACTTTTCTACCTCATTTTAGAAAGTGTGTGTTTTTTTATTTTTTGGATAAGAGCACTAGAAATTGACACTAGTGGTACGAATGTTGTAGTCCCATATTTCTAATCATCAAAATTGTTGTAATCTGAATGTGTTAGATCTATAGAAAGATCTAAGTTGGTTGTTTGTCCATGGTATATGGTCAAGTTAAAGTAATATGGGTGAATTTAGGGGGGTTTACACTAAGTCTTACACTTAATCTGAAAGGAAGAGATGTAATGAACTTAGGTGGCATAAGGAAAACTTGGATAATAGTAGAAAAGATTAAAAAAATATAATCTAAATAAGGAACTGAAATATGTATAAAAAGGATATGAAGCTCACAAACATGCAAGGTGATACCTCAAGAAGTAATGGGACTTAGTATATGCATCTAGGGTTTGAAAGATCATTATTTTGAAAATTGCTATAAAATTTTGAAAAGCAAAGTGAATTTCTAAGTGAAATATGTAAGAAATCAAGAATTTATTAAAAAATGGTGATTTAAAGAGACCTATAAGATGCAAATAGGGTTTTGAAAAACAAATATTTTTTAAAATTACTATTAAATTTTAAAATTTGAGGTTAATTTTTTATTTTAACATGCTAGCAAAAAATCAAAAAATTATTAGAAAATTACTAGGAAAATATCGGGGCCCAGTATGGACAACTAGGGTTTGAAAGAAAATTATTTTAAAAATTAATATGAAATTTTAAAATTTAATGATAATTTATAATTTTATTATGTAGGTAAAAAATTAGAAAAATATAGGAAAAATCAATAGGAAATTTACCCTAGGGTTCCTAAGGTTTTTATGCACAAACGAAGTAAGTTAGGTTTACCAAATGATTTAACAATTTTGATAATATTGGTGTATTATTTCCAATTTATTTAAAGGGTTTGAGTATTAAAATTGGTAAATAAATTTTCAATAATTAAGCCACTAATTTGTATAAATTTTATTTTGATTTTAACCTTTTCTAAAAATAGTAATAAGGGATAGAAAATAAGACTTAGTTGAAATTGATTGAGATGGCTAAGACAGAGTCTAAAATTCACTGTGTAGGACTAGCACACTATAAAAAATCAAGATTTTGACTTGGTTATATGATTGGAAAGGAGTTCCAAAAGAGGAAACTAGTGGTATTGGAACTATAGTCTATTTCTATCACTATTTTCTAGGAGACTTATGTTTTGTTCATTATGTTTGTGTGACCCTACCTATGAAGTCTCGACTGTCGAATGTGTATAGAACTCCCTATACAATAGATTTGTCTTTAAACCCTAGACTCATTTGTAATTTAACCAAATTTGAGAAAGAGGGGGTGTTAGTTTGTGTAAGATTCATTGACCATGTATCCACACCCCTTATGTGGGCATGCTACCTGCATACTAATACTTTGAAGAGGGATCAAGTCATATGTACTTCTCCCACATGATGTACTTTGTGTAATAGTGTGTATGATAATGAAAAATTCTAAACTAGATGTGCTTAATGTGGTTAGGGACTAGTGTAGGGATTTAAATAAGCTTATAAGTGTATTAGTTGGTTGTATGCAGAGAATAGGAAAGATTGCTTGAGTAGTCTTGCATGTATTTTATCTTACTTAGTGATATTTTTCCAACCCTATCCAAATGAAATTTGAATGGGATTTCATAGGGATATGTTGGGCATGGGTTTAATGTGATCACATTAGGATAATAAGAAGAGGGATAAGAACTAGAAAGAACTAACCATTGGAGGCAAAAATGCACTTGGATAAGAGCACCAAAAGTAGACACTAGAGGACCTAATGCTATAGTCCACATTGGGCATTATAGTCCCAATCTAACAACACCTAAGGGGATAGATTTATCATGGAAATATTAGTTTTGTTGAGATAATATTAGGTCTAAAAGGCCACAAATGACTAGGAATGAGTGAAAAGATGCCTATGAGGGTCATGAGAGCAAACAATAGTTATATATGGGTTGGGTGTCATTAGCCACACTCAAGTTACCAATTTTCACATTTTATATCACTACAATAGACTTGTAATTTCTTATAAATATAAAATACTAGAAACATTCTTATTGGATTCAATCTAGTAACTAGATCAAATGTTTCCTCAAAATATATTCCTTCAACTTGTACATATCCTTTGCACACCAATCTTGCCTTATTTATTATGATAACTCCATCCTCATTGAGCTTATTTCTAAAGACCCACTTTTAACCTATCTTATTCTTGTTTGAAGGTCTTGGAACTAATTTCCAAGTTTTGTTCTTATCAATCTAGCTCATTTCTTCTTCTATGGATTTTATCCAATTCTCATTCTTTTTAGTTTCAACATATCTCTTAGGTTCAATTTTAGACATTAGATCTAAAATTATTTACTCCTTATTGATTTTATATCTTCTCTTTATCTAAACTCCTTCATTCTTATTGCCAATTATTTTCTCTATAGGATGATCCTTTTGAACAAATCTTACAAGTGCCTTTTTCATTCATTTATTCAGCCTCTTCTTTGGCTACTTCTTCTTCAAGATTTGATTCTTCAATATATATTTCCTTCTCAGGTTTAACATGTTTCAAGACTTCTTCAACCTTAACATTGATTATCTCTAAAATCTTGTGTAGCCTTTAATTGTAACATATATAGTCTTTTCTTTGAGTGGAATAACCAGTAAATATTATTTCATCACATATTTATTCAAATCTTCTCAATTTGTCCTCCTTTCTTATAATATAGCATTTGCTACCAAACACTCTAAAATACTTCACAAAGGTTGGTTTTCCATACCATAGTTCATAGGGATTTTTATCACTATTTACCCTTAGTTGAACTCTATCCAAGATATATATTATTATTTGGAATTTTTCTCTCATGTATCCATTAGCTAACATGCCCTCTTTTAAGATTATTTTGTCCATATCCTTGATTATCATGTTATTTCTCTCAATAACTCCATTTTTTTATGGAGTCCTTGGTATAGAGTAATATATTTTAATTTCATGCTTCTCAAAATACTCTATGAACTCATTTGAGGTGAATTCTCCACCTTTATCAAATCTTAAGCATTTGATTTTTCATCTAATCTCATTCTTCACCATGGCCCTAAAGATCTTGAATCTCTCTAATGCCTGTGACTTGTCCTTAAAAAAGGTTGCCCATATCACTCTTGAGTAATCATCTACAAACAACATGAATTATCTCTCCCCTTTAAATCTTCTTTTCTTAGTAGAACCATAAAGATTAGTATGAACCAATTATAGAGGCTTTGTAGTTGCATACTCCTTTGTTTTAAATAAGACCCTTGTCTTCTTCCTAATTAACATTCCTTGAAAGTAGTGTATACAAGTTTGGTTATCTTAGGCATGTGTCTAAAACACTTATGCTCATGTTGACTAGGTTATCAAATTTGAAAAGACCCATTCTTAAATGCCATAACCAACTCTCATCAACCTTTCCTATCAGATAGCTATTACCATTCACTTCAACAAGATTATAGATATTGCTTTCAGTTATTTTTCCTTCTACAACTAGCCTTCAATATCTCTTTAACTTGCATCCTTATAAATTAAATGCGACCTTATATCCATTGTCACACATTTGGTTAACACTTAGAAAAATATGAATCAATCCTTCAACATAAAGGACATCATGTGTAGGCATTTTTGTATCTATGTTCAAGGTTCCTTTACCTCTGATCTTTATTGTAGTGTTGTCTCTTAAGTTGATAGATCCTTGTTTACAGTTGCTCAATTTGATGAAATTTCTCTTATCACCAGTCATATATTTTGAGCAATCACTATATATTACCCACAAATTCTACTCCTTAGCATGGAGTACAATTTGAACAATCATATATTGATATTTCACTTTTCACACATCCTTGGGTTTCTTATTTGGATTCTTTTTATCCTTTTTAGAGACTTGTGAACCTTTGTTTACATATGTAGGCATGCCTTTATTTTTACTTTGTGTTTTTGGCCTTACAAAATTTGTTCTACATTTTTTAGCTATATGACCAAAATTATTAAAATTGTAGCATATTACATTTGTATCTAACAAGGGATAAAATGTATTTTTACTTAGAAATTTTTTTCTCATTTTATGTGCAACTCTACAATAAAAAACCCTATGACCAAACTAATTACAGGTATAAAAATAATCATATAAAGATGAGGAATACCTAGTCATAAAATTTATTTGTACAATATGAGGAGTTGTTCTAAACTCTGGCTTCTTCAAGTCTCTCACTTTTATGTATCCATATGCATTGGCTACATTTGTCTTCTTTTCTTTAGGGTTATTCACATTAGTTTTGTTTGTGTTTGTCTTCGTATCCTTGCAATCTTTCTCTTTCTTTGCTCATGATTCTCATTATACTTTAGAGTTGTCATATAGGCTAGTAGATGTACTAGTTATGGAACTTTTTCCTTTTTCATAACCAAGACATGATCTCTCTTTTAAAGGATTTTGATAGTTGATCAATTCATCAAGAATGGTTGATCCTCCTATCAACTTCAAACTTTTGTCTAGTTATCCCTTAGCTATCTCAATCTCTTTTCTCAAAGCCATTATCTCTACTTCTAACTTTATTCACTCATCAAATTTAGATTTTAGTTCAAGTTTGACTATGTATTCTATTATTTTGACCTCTTCAACTTATGTTTTTAGGCTCACTACCATCTAATTATATTTTTCAAGACTTTTGGCCATTTTCTCAATTTCCTTATGTCCAAGCTTATTATATTTTGAGATCTCTTTTCTTAGCTTGTCAATTTCCTTTAAATCATAGATGAATTAAAACTATAGATCCACTTCTCCTTCTTCTTTATCTTAGTTTTCAACTTATTCTTGATCCATAGAGGCTGATCCTATTGTCATGAATAACACTTATTTTTATTTAGCCATAAAGCACAATCATGATCATCATTAGATCTATCACTATCATCCATTGAATCACTATCTTATTTTGTGTATAGACCTTTCTTCTTTTTAAGGAAATTCTTCTTATTAAAATATTAAGGTTTGCCCTTTTTATTATTCTCTTCTTACTCAAATTTATCCTTCTTGTTATAAGGGAATTTAGCAGCAAAATGTCCTACTTTACCACTATTAAATCATTTGAAGGGTAACCTACCTCTCTACTTTATAGAAACCTCACTTTAATCTTCTAACAAAGTTGGTTTATTCTTCATTAATATCCTCTGATCTCAATATAGGTGCTTCTACCTTTACTGGTTTAGATATTTTGAATGTGGCTTCTCTCTTTAAGGTGTCTACTTTTCCCATTATCATCTCATAGGTAGTGAAGGTTCCATGTAACTCGTCAATAGTGAGTTTATCCAGATCTCTTGCTTCCTATATTGTAGATATTTTTGAGTCATACCTTAATGGTAGAGATATTAGGACCCTTTTGATAATAATTGGATCTTTCATCTCTTATCTAAAGCCTCTGATTGTATTGACTATTTCATCTACCCTAAGGAGGTCATCTACAATTTTCTCTTTTTCATTCATATTAAGGCTTTAAAACTTTCCTTCAAACATTTTTATCTTGGCTTGCTTTACCTTGTCATAATTAAATTGATTAACTTAGTCCTTTTTAAAACCTTTGAATGAAAATTAAAAGTATATATATAAATCATAAACACATAAATATAAAAAACACTAGATATATTGTGGAAAACCTAATATATGAAAAACTAGCATAAGAATAGCTATTAGAATCTACAATTATAATCTAGCCTCATAATAAATAATTTCACTAGTTACAATGTTTAAGGGCACCAAATCTAAGGAGATCTTGATCCCCTGATTTAAGAGTACCTACTCTAGGGAAACACCCACTCCCTAACTAAGCACCAGTTTAGCATATCTGATGGTACCCACCAATCAGATCTATTTGAATCTACAACATTATATTATAATGTAGATTCCTAAATGAATCTAATTATCTATTCTCTATTATAGGTTTGGTCTGTAACTACTCATACTATTCACTTAATCTATCTTCTCTTCTCTTCCACTCTCTTCTCTACACCTCTGTCTATGTGTCTCTATATTTCTCTATTTAACACACTTTAATCATTATACCAATATCTGCTTGTATATGAAATTCCATAAATATAAGCAATTAATCTAGGGTTCCTATCTTCTCTATGTTGACACTAGTTTGCTAACACATCATGCTATGTTTTACACTTTAGTTCAAGTTCTTAACTACATGTTTCCTAAATCTTGAACTCATGCTCCACCATCATGATTCTTGGTATCATTACTATATTTAGCATACACTAGGCTCTAGTTTTGATGCACATGTATAATTACATAAATTATAATGATTAAAATAATTAATAGGATTGTTTGTATCATAATTTATGGATAAACTATAAGTTCTTGCATATTCCTCTGATTAAACATTAAGATGATAATACCTTTAAATACAACCATTGATCTTAAGTTTGACACCGCAATATGATGGTCTTCATTCAATCTACTCAACTTTAAAACATGTAAATTAGATCAATCTCTACTAAACATACGTGATCTATTTGATCGTTGTATGCTTCTAAACTTTAACTCTTTAACTTTAAATGCATCTATTTATCTTTTTGATCTAAGCTCCCACATGTTGTTAGATCTTTATAGTTGCATGAATGTTCTCGCTATCTATGGTTAAAACCTTGACCACTTATCCTCATCTTGTTGCATCCTTAGTATTTATAATGAATATGCTCCATCAATTTCATCAAACTATCTTGGTCTTTAACTCACCTCTGTCTCGAGCACTTAATCTCATTTGAGTCTACTCGCTCTATTGGATCTTCATTTCATGATCAATTGCTCTTTATTTGCTCTTTTGAAAAGCTCAAACTTTATCTCTAAATAGTTCCTTTAAATTTGATATTTAGAATTAGCACATGTCTTTTGCACATTATTATCAGTTCCCACTATTGAGACACTTAGAATCCTTATATTTATCATTGACAAATTGACTTTGAACTACACCATATATTTACTATTCAAGCTCCATGATTGTGACAATTATCACTAGCACATTTACTCAAATATACATTTAACATTTTAAATTCACCACACATCATTGGATCTCTAATGTATGATTAAGTGATGACTATCATATCTTCCAATAATCTCAAACTTTATCTTGTACAAATTTGACTAAGTATGGGGACCATCTCAATATTCTTGGAAGGATAACTTTACACCTTCATATCTTTTGCTTCATTCATCTACATTATCTAAAATTTAGACCATATAAACTAGGCCTAATAATGAACAAACTCATTCTTATTTATTCCTTAATCATTCATGCATGTGATATATAATTCCATTAATCTACTCACTTAGATTATTCTACCATAGAGATAATTATGCTTAAAACTACAGGAAGGCCAACCTTGTTCCTACATAAATTTTGATGTGCTTCATTACATGACCTATAATTTAGTGCATAATATCCTCTCACATAGGGGATTTAACACAAATTTCATACACTCTAGAAACCTTCATGTGTGTAAGATATGACATCATAAAAATTCCTACTTAGTTTTTTATTAGAATCTATAAAAATGTCAAAATACATATAGCCCAACTTTGATCATGCATATCTTTTTATCATGCTATATTGCATGACATGAGATTCATATCATATAAACTAGTTACAAAAATAATCAAACCCATATGATCATTTTTTCCTAACACTTTTATGTGTGAAAATGTTGACCTCATTAACATGCTTACTTGGATCTACTTGAACCCTTTTAAAAATTTGGCTAAGTATAGAAACTTAGTGAATTTTATCTGAGTAGCTAACATTTAATCCCCATATATTCTAAGGTGATTATTTACATGACTTAAAATATAGAAAATAATAACTAGGGACTAATTTTATCATAATCACATGACCATCTCTCCCAGATTCATCCACACATGGTAATAGTGGCATCATCAAACCACCTTCTCAAATTTTCTTGTCATAGACCCTAAATGTATAAATGAACATAATGATGAATCAGATGAATTCCACGCATGCACATAGGTACTCCAATTATCCTTGAACTTTGATAGGATCCCTTTCACATACTCAAATAACCATATATATCCCTAAACATCAATGACATGCTCATAATGTCCCTTTTGACATCAATGACAATTATATTGGCAATAATCTCTCCCTTTGTCATTGATAGAAAACTAAATGATCTGATCTTCTAATATTCTACTCCTCTTGAATTTCTTGCATTAGATTTTTATGAGTATGAATTTAATCTATTCATTCCAAAATTGTTCTCCCTTAGGTAATGGCACATTTTACTAAACTCAACTTGGACACATGCTCTAATCTTATTTAGCATTTACACTTTTTATCCAAACTTATATAGAGAGAATTTGCTCTTCTTCTCCCCCTTTGGCATTAATGGAAAATGGAATCTTTCACACTATTTGTCCAAATGTTTCTCCCCTTTATTAGATAACTTTTTTTTCAAATAATATGCAACCATCAACTCATTATAAATTTTCAAAAAATATATATACCTAGGTTGCCTTTTCTCTCTTCCTCTAGGGATTAACAAAGATTTTATTATTCTCCCTTGTACTTTTGCCTTATAACTAGTATATAGTGATGTGATGTAGGAGCCACCACTCCCAAATTTTGTCTCAAATACTCAGATTATTCCTTGGGAGGAGGTTTGGTGAATGTCTATAATTTGACGTTGTGTTGGCATAAACTCCATTACGACCTCTTGATCTGTAACCTTTTCTCTTAAAAATTAATAGTTGATTGCTATGTGTTTGGTTCTTAAATACATCACTATATTATTTGATTTATTATTTAAACTTGAATTATCTCAAAGAATAGAGATAGGTGATTTTTACTCTACCTTGATATAATATGTTGGTTGACATAGTATGGTATCAAAAAATATGATACATTAAAAATGTTATAAGACACACTTAGAATTATATCAAGTTATCTGATACATTAAAATAAGTATAAAGACACAAAATGGATGGTATTGAGGGATTCGATGCCATAGGATAAAAGGATTCTAAAAAAATTAAATAGAAATTTAATATAAAGATAGAGTAGAAGAGATGCATATGACATCATACTTATATTGGTTTTTATGTAATGATATAGAATGCCAACATCTCTCATAAATAACCATGGTCTATTACCACAACATTATTGATGAACACTTTAAGGCATGCAATCAGGGATATTGACACGTCAATAAGCCATTGCAATAGAAACCCTGAGTAAAAGATAAACTAAAAAACATTATATGTATATAAATACTATGTAGCCTTGAAGTAAACTTAGTATATTATTTATTTACATTATTTATACATTGTCTATGGAAAGTGAAACATTTTTATTTGATAGGTTAAATTACCTTGTTTTACAGAAACTGAGAACCATAGTAAAGAGTTATAAAAAAGAGTAGTAGGGCCCTAGTGTTGAACCAACAAAAAGAAGTGAAACACTAGCTAGCTAACCCCATGGGAGGCAAAATAAAACACAAAAAATTAAACAAATTAGGAGGGGGTCCCTCCAATGGGTCCTCTTCTTAAGTCTTATTCTTTGGTGTACCCTATTTGTTCTTGGAAACTTTGGCCTTTGTCGTATAATCAAGTCCTTCAGTGTCATCTATGGGAAGGATATGTTATACCCAACATCCCCCTTTTCCCATAAGAAAACATGGACCCACTTTTTTTTAGATTATTGTCTTGATCTTGATCCCCCTCTTCTATATATTTATGCAAATTATGGTAAAATAACATGATTTATCCTTTTATACTTTGGAAAGATAGCATTTGATTGTGTTTCCATAAACTAAATATTTTATTCTATCAAGTTTGTTACTTCAAGCTAATTATTTTAGACTTATGTTTTCATGGACTAACTTTTCTATCCTCTTGGGACTTCTTTTGGTACTTTTGTCACATACCTATTTATGTCAGGGAAATTATTGCAGACATTTTGTTTGAAATAATTCCCCTAAAGGAATTGGTTTTGTAGGTCCTTTGCCCTATGGCACTACCCTTCAGGACTTTTATCCTAGATCATTTTACCTTGTGAAGTAGATGATTTAGGCACTTTCACCACAAAGTAGACCCTTTGTCCCTTCCACTTACCATTCAGGACTTTTATGCTAGATCCTTTTTCCTCTACAACATATCTTTTGAGATTTTGTTCCAAACCCCTTTACTTTTGAAAAAGATCCTTCAGCCTTTTATTTCAGCCATTTTATCCCTTCTAAAATACCCTTTATAATTTTTTAAAAGTTCCCTTCAGCCTTTTTCCTTTGGTACTTTTTTCCTAGGACTTTGCCCTCTAAAACAATTCCTTCAGACATTTTTTTTCAGACATTTTCCTTGAGGAAATGAACCTGCCCTTTGGGCTTGGTCCAATATGTCCTTCAGCCTTTTTATTGTGGCCTTTTTTATCGATAGAATTCATTTAATACTTTTTAAATAACCTTTTTCCTTTTCAACCTACCCTTTGGTAATTTTGTCCTATGCCTTTTTACCCTTCACACTAACCTTTCAGGACTTTATCTTGAGACTTTGTCATTCATCCAATTTTTTTGGACATTTTATCCAAGATATTTTTCACCCTTCGACTCCTTCCTTCAGATATTTTATCTGAGAGACTTTTTCATTCTCATATGCCTTTTAGACTTTTATCTCAAGTATTTTTTTCCCTATGAATCTATCCTTTAGGACTTTTACCCTAGGCTAATTCCATCAAATTTTGTGTCTTGAAATTTTTTTTGCAATGTAAAAATATAAAAATAATTCCGCCAAGGGCACTTTCCCTTCATAATTTATGAACCAACCATTTAGACATTTTTTAAATGACCCTTAGACCCTTTTTGGAGTGGTCACTTACCCTTTGGGACTTTATCCTGGGCCCTTTTCCCTCTAAGACATACCCTTCGAGACTTTTATCCTAGGCATTTTTCCTTTCAGACCAATTCCTTTAGGACTTTTATCTTGAGATTTTTTCCCTTAAACTAATTCCTTCAGACATTTTATCTAAAAAATCATACCCTTTGGCCCTTTTGAGACTATCCCTTCAAGATTTCCTTTGGACATTTTATCTAAGAGAATTGAGTCTTTGAATGAATTATTGTAGAAATTTTATTCAAAATAATTCCCCTAATGGAATTCCTTCAGACATTGTATCTTGAACATTTTGTCTAGTAAAATTAGGGTCCTAGCAACAAAAATCCCATGTCAATTATCCCACAACAATTGCCTTAAAATAAATACCATACTACCAAGTGGCACCCTTACTTAGAGAACATATTTCATTGTCTTGATAATGATTTAAGATTTTAGCCAATGGTTCTAATCATATTTTTGTATGCTAGTTCATCAAGATTAAATGTAAGATATTTTTTATATATTTTTAGCCTAGGATGAAATTATATTTTATTAATACTCAGACCTTAGGCTAGAATAGTCATGAAGGGTCCTTTATACATATTTCCCAAAGTATTATGGTCAGTAATTTTTTGCTTATGTTTACAGAATCAGGGAATCCCAAATAAATGACACATGTCAATTTGATGAGATTAAATTTGAAAGTCACATAAATTTCATTTGGCATTCATAAGGACATCATTTGATGGTCATGGGAATGTCAAATTTAACCTCAACAATGTGTCAAACTTACAAGATTAAATTTGACAGTCACACAGATGTCATTTGATGATCCTGGGGATGTTATTTAATGGTTATATGAACACCAAATTTAATTTTAAAAATGGTTAATTTATAGAATTAAATTTGATAGTCATGTGGATTTCATTGGTAGTCCTAAAGATATTAGTTGATGGTCACATGAATTTCAAATTTAACCTCATAAATTACCTATTTTGATTTAAAAGTGAACCTAGCAATTTGATGTTTCACATTGATCTATATAGTTGAGTCAATGGTATGAAATTGATGGAGACTTTTCAAAGGTTATATATTAAAATAGAGAGTTACCAAGTGGCATACCCACGTGATCTAAGTATAAGTCAAAAGGTCTAATCTAAGATCTTATGGTGTACGTCCACTTGAGCCCATTTAATTGAATGATGTAAGAGTGAGTTGAAATGTCAAAGCTCTATGAGAGTGACAAGTGTCATCATTATGGGAGCATAGTACACAAATCCAATGACCCATAAAAAGATTCAAGGAGCCCAGTACATAGAGATCAGAAGCCCCGATTAGTTGCTAAATGGCACATATTTGAAGAAAAACAAAATAGGGAATGACAAGTGTCAAGAACATAGGATTCAATGAGCCAAAAGAACTAAAATACGACAAAAAACATTAAAATAGTATATAAATATCAATGATGTGAGTCCTAGGTAGACTTTTCAAAGATCTAAGACTTAATAAAGTGTTGACATGTGTCACATTTAGAAAGCTAGCAGGGCATTATGAATAGAATACTTAGATCTTTTGACACTTTAGCTATATCTATCAATAGACATTGGGTCTCATAGTTAAGCTAGATTAGGAACATGCATGTCTTAATTTGAATGATAGATATAAAAGTGAAGATTTAGATTCTATAAAAATCATGGGTAATCATGAAATGCACCATTCAAATTAGTCACAACTAACAGTAGTACCACTTGTTCTAAAACATTAGTAAAGTGATTTTGGTAGTTCATGTAAATGTCAAAGTTTGTTTAGTAGGTTGTTCTCATAACCTTTAAAAGGATGCATGTGCATTTTTAATAAATGGTGCATATTTCAAAGTTTGCATATAGTTCAAACTATAATAATAAAAAATTGCATCTATTTTTTTACACATGCACATGTTGCATAGCTTTGACTAAGGCTAATTTAAACTAATAACTGTGAGTAGACTCTTATATGGTTTAAACCATAGTTATAACTCATGTTTTAACTATCACATGTAATGACCTTACATGAACTTGAAGGATAAGGTGCCCCCTTCCCCAAGCCTATATAAATAGTTCTAACCCAATTTAGATTTTTTGTTAGATAATATTTGAATATAGGATCAACATCAATTTTTATCATAAGTGAATGTATTTGTGTATTTTATTTATAGATTTTGTATTAGTTGTTTCTTTCTTTGGTTATATGATTTAATAATCTTTAGTGTGTAAAATATTTGAATGGATTCTTGATTATTTTGATTGATATACTAATCTATAGATATGCAACAACTATTGAAAGATTGGTAGATATATTAGTTAATATAGTTAGTTTCAAATTTATTCATAATTCTTATTGTGAGTGATTTTTTGGATGTATTTTTATGTGCATGTGCAACTACTACCTCAAATACTTAACTAGTCCAATCCATAATCTCCTGATCAAGGGTGTGCAATAATTACCCTAAAAAGAGCAACCTTTATCTAAGGGAAATTAATTTCTTGCATCTTTATCTCCTTATACTTTTTATCCATGTATTATTGTGTGTGTGAAATTATTGTTAGCAATAAGCATAGGTTGTGAGAGCACTTATCTTTTTAGAAACTAGTTAGGGAAGTAGTTATCTAAAACCACACAAGGTTTCTTATAAGCCTTACCCTTCCTTCATTTTTTGAGTATTTTTGAGATCTACCCACTCTATATTAGAAATATTCCTCCTATCTAAATCACATAAAGATTTACTACCCTTATTAGGAACCACACATTTGTCTAAAAACCTTGTCAACAAGTTGCATGCCATATGTGTCATTCCATCAACAAGTTGAAATAAATCACATACCTACAACTCATGCCCTAGAGTGGAGTTTACCTCCATTGATATCTTGAAATGTTAGATGCTACCTCATTAAGGCTTTTGTATGAATAAAATCCACATCAATAGGATCATTAGTGACCTTTTCTACCCTTAATCCTGTAGTGGGGTTTTCTTAATGGGAGTAAAGTTTGGGATCTTGGGGGGTATCCGCCACCTTCAAGTGTTGTTTAATGGGAGTCTTATCCACATTATTTGAATGGGTGAAATATTGGACCATCATGTATGCTTTCTTGTTCAAGGTGTTCCATTATTTAATGAGACCCACTAGATTCATCGTAGCCTCATGCAACCTGCTATTAAAATTTTCCAACTATTCTTTATTTTTTTCATTTCTTCTAACAAGATAAATTTTACTTTCCTAGTGACCTTCCTGAAGGATCCCTTATTGATTATAATCAGTTTGGGTTTAGGAACAATTAGCTTCAGAGGGAGGTCATTAATGAAGATTTTGGAAAGGCTATCTTGGTGTTACTGGTAGAAGGATGATAGGATCCTAAGGTAGGGTCTTCTTTCAGGGAGTCCTCCTTAGTGGAGGATGCCCCTAAAGGAACCTCCCTACCATGCAAGGTTTGGACATGATTTACTAACAACAAGATGAGACCTTGGTAAAGTATAGGGTTTGATTCATTAACTTGATGAGAGAGAGTGGTAATTTACATGGACTTTAAGAGATAGAAAGGGAGAGTAATTTTATATCCCTAGAAATCATTTAATATTAAAAATTGGTGGGATAAAATTAAAGTATTCTTACCTTAAAGTGTTAGGTATTTCATCACTTATAAGCACAACTTGGTTAATTACCATGGGAGGTCAGTGTGGGGGAACCACTTCGTTTTTGTTTTGACAAACTCATTAGTGTGGAAGAACCTCTAGAGAAGCTCCTAATTTTTAGACTGGTGCTTGTACACCTTCATCCCATCACATTTCATGATTGTAGCTTTGTTGATAAACTCATATATGAACATGATTTTAACTATTCTCATCTCCACTACTCTCTTATTCCAATCGATAACAAAATTCCTTACAACTTCAACATCATGTGCAGTTATCCTTAGCATCAAATTAGTGATTCCACCCCATTATATCTTCTCCTATACTTTATTTAACCCCTACACTTTAGAATAGGAGGTTGGTTACAAATTTTCCCTATCACCCCCATTTTCATAGCACCAATGGACCCAAGAATGAAGTTTAGTAGGTTCTGGAAGAGATTTGTTTGAATGGTTCAAAATATACTTGAAAATCACATTTCTTCCCTCAAGTAATAAATTTGCCTCATTTTTTCATAATAATGATTCATAATATTTGAAACCCATCTCTTGGTGAGATATGTTCATGCATGTGTCAACCTGATTGCCATATGATTCCTATGTACTTTCATTACATATAGCCAATGAGACTCTTTTGGGGATATGGCATCTTGTGTGAAACATATATATAGTTATATCATCATATAAATGGAATATAACCTTTATTATCTTGAAATTTAATGAGAGTAGTCCAATAACAATGGATAACCTAACCCATAACTTAACCCCACTGTAACTTCTCACTATTTCTTTCATCATCTGAAACCTATTCTCTTGATTCACTAGACTTTCCACCACCAATATTTATAATAAATATGTTTCTAGTATTTTTCATGAATGGAATGATGAATGGAATGCCATATATATGATCATTTCCTATGAAATGTCACTCATAAAAACTAAAAAATTATCTTCCATGATGAAATTTTCCCTCAAACATGTTGTAGGAGATATTGAATAATTCTAGATAAATGAGATATTGAGGTTCCAATGGAAACTTTCCATTCAATTTATTTATTAAAAGATACGTACACTCTAATTGACCCAAGCCTCCCAATATATTTTTAATTTGGCTTCTAAGATTATTTATCCAATATATTTGTAATTTGGCTTCTAAGATTATTTATAGAAAGGTTAATTCATTTAAAACATTTAAGGGATCCCATCTCTATAGGAATATTCCCTAATAATATTTTACTTGACATATCCATATATATGAAAATTATTAGAACCATAGCATATTCCATAAATAAATATGTTATGGAAATGGTTATGTGATTCTTATAGTAAATTTCCATTGTAATCTAGTAACCAAGATGTAGTGGACTAATCTATGATGCATTAACTATTACCCTTAAATTTATAATGTTAAAGGGAATATAATTTGAAAGTTTACTATGAGAAAGGTCTAAGATTTGATATGGGTGGGAAAATATTTAGGTAGGAATGTCACCTTGAAATATGTTTGAGTTCAAAAAAAAATTCCAATCCAGTAGGGAATGCTGATTTTTAAATCATTATTTCCTAATTTAAAAATGTGGAGACAAATGCAATTTTCTATAGATGGTGAAACAAACCCTTGTAAATGATTACCATTCAGACTTAATGTCTAAATATATTTGAGGTTTATAAGATCCACCATATCACCTTGCACATTATTTTTAACCATATTAAAAACTACTAGAACCAAAAAATTTCCTTGTACTTTATTTTAGAAAAGTAATGCTAAGCATATTACTTGTCAGTTCAAGAACATGCATACATGTGGTGCACATAGAATTCAAAGTGTTTCCATTGAGATTTTTCCTTCATAAAGAGAAACTCTTTTATATTTAGGATGATTGTGGATGGTGAGTGACTATTAAATACTCTTTTCACATGGATTATATTATTTTTCTCAATAGTATTGACTAGTGTAAAAGAAAATTTAAAACAGATAAGCCTTTGCCTGGTATGCAATAATAATTATCTCTAACATGATGGAAAAATAAATTCCAACTTTTTATATATCTATTCACAATTTTTTTATGTTATTTTTTCAACTATAATAACATTATGTTTGATTCTTTTACCGTTTTCCTTAAAAAAATAAAATGTTTATGGAAAATGTTTCAATAATTGTTTTATTCTTTTAAAATAAGGTTTGTGGTGGAAATTGTTTATGGATGGGTGTATTTATCATTTTGGTAGAAATCATGGGTATTCAAAGGTAAAAGACATAAATCTATTTGTTATTTAGTGCATTGTGAGTTTATCTATGTAGACTTAGGTCTATCAAAAAATGTGTCCTTTTACTATTGTATTGAATCAATAAAAAGCATCTAAAACTCATTTTCAATTTGTATTGTGGCAAAAAAATAGATAGGTAAAATAGGTCACTAAAGTTCCCTAAAGAAATTTATTTGTGACAAGGCTATGAATTTTTTTCTTTTTGGGTTTTCACATAGTGAAACATTCATTTCGTTTATTTGGTGTGATAGTTCTACCTGCACAAACCATGGCTTGGGCATACAACCATTGTGACATGGGTTATGTTCAATTGACTTTATCTAAGTGAGTGGAGTTAGAATATTGTATTTTTGTTTTACTATTTGAAAAATGGTTTGAAGTGGGAAGTTTTTGGGTTTCCAAATGTAAGAGTCATAAACTTGGAAATGATTTCCAGTTAGGATTTGGTATTTTTCTCAATGGTAATGCAATTTTTTTTCTTTTCAAGATGATAGTGAAGATTAAAAAAGGGGTTTAGATAGTTATTTGATGTTGTCATGGGTTTGAAAAATCATGTTTTTTTTATATATGGAGTGTATAGACATTAGTTTGGGCTTGTAGTCATTTTCATATCCTATTTTGAAATTCATGTATAAGGTTTGTGGTGGGAATTTTGTGTATAAGTTTTTTGTTTTCATTATTCAGTGTGATAGTGAAGGGCTAGTTTTTATCATAAATTTATATACATGGACTTTGGATTTGGTGTGTAATCATTTCAATATTTATTATTCAAAAATTATTTTATATATGTGAATGTGACAAGAATATCTTGTATGTTCAAATGTTATTGTTGACATTGACATTTTTTTCTAACAAGGTTTATAGCGCAAAATGTTTCTATATGTGTTTTTATCATAAAATTTTGTTAGATTATTTAAAATGAGAGTGGATATGAAAAGTATTTTAGATATATTTTTGGATGGTTGGTTACCAGGTGGTAGATATGAAAGATTGAAATATTAATAAACTTAATTAAGTTTTTTTAATACTTAAAAATTTGGTTTACTTATTCAGTGGGTCAATGAAGGTCATTCTTTTTAGATAGTTATGCATGTATATATTATATACTATCCATGTAATTATATATTGATACATAATTTTTTTTTAATAATATTGGTGACTAAAAGGTGTTTTGGGTTCACATGAGATCAAGGTAAGAATTAGTTTCTTATAAATAGAGCTCTATAAATAGGTTATGGAGTTTCTTATGATTTATGTAAAAATCATATTGGGGTTTGAAAATTTGTATTGTTTTGATAACTCAACACACATGGGTCATATATTGGAAATGTAGTCATTATAAGGTGAGTTAAGTTCATCTCAGTTTATATGCATAAATGCAATTAATGAATTTTGTTTTTCTCAAATTTTTTGAGGTTGATTTCATTTTTTTTGTTTTTAGAGTCATTACATTTATTTTCACCATAAATTTTTTATAATTTTTTAGGGTTAATCTCAAATTTGTGTGTTACCTTGTTTTATTGGTAATAGTCATACATGGTGAAAATTATTTTTTACATGGTTGGTTGTATCCTCATAGCATAGATCATTGATTGGAAAAGGTTAAATACTTAAACCTTTAAATGGTTTATAGTTATGATTTAGTTTGTTGGTTGTTGGTAATGTAGTATGTTTGGTTTCTTTAAGATGACAATGGATATTGAAAAGGATATTTAGATAGTTTCTTGCATACTATTTGTGCCCTTTTGATATGTCAACATATATATACTAGTGTTTACATATTTAGGTAGTTTTTAATGTCATTTTGGGTTTTAAATGTGATGTAGTTTACCTAAAAATATGTCATGGGTTTAAATTATTGTAATGGTGACATGCATAAATCATGAAATGATTTATTTCTTTTGTCATTGATAGGTCTATTGTGTGAAATTTATTATCTTTTTTTAGATTTCATATAGTAAAGAATACAATTTTTTAATTAAGTGATATATAAAATATTTGGATTTGTTAAAGTTAATGAAGTGGTACCCATTCGTATCAAGTATAGAATAGATGGTTCCATTTAGTATGTGGCCTTGGTTTTATTTATTTAAGAATAAGATTTAAGGTTATCTATACATCCAATAACTATATAAATGAAAAACTCATGTTGCATTATGCATGATTATATAAATAAGATAATACTACTAGATGGAATCAATAAGGAAGGTGTTTAGAAAAATTCTTCTAACAAGCATGATATAAGTTTAAGGTAATATCCCCTATTAGAAGGGCTAAAAATTTTAATTACTAATTACAAGTGCATAAGGAAATTATTGATATGTAATTTTATGTTAATTTAGGCTTGTTTCCATTAACTATTTATATCATATTTATTTAATCATAGATAATCGCATATGATTTGTGTAATTATAGGGTTATTGAGTGCATTTTTTTTTGTTTTGTTGTAGGTATTTATAGAATTATGAAACATGGTTGCTACATTTTGTTTAGGGAACTATTGCTCGCTAATACAAAGACTTAAAATGAAGGTGTGGTATTAAATTTTCTCTCTAGTTCTCTTTTGTTTTTTTTAACCCTGTAAATATTGAAGTAGAAAAATAAATAATAAAATTTTTGTTAAGAATGCTAATATAAAAATAAATATATATCTAAAAAATCATTTTATTGAATTTTTTTTTAACATTTCCTTTTAATTTTTTTTGTAAATTGTGCATCTGAATAATTTGAAAGAATTAAAATATTACACTAATAAAATGAAAATTTTAATTTGTTTTTCTATAGTAATATCTATACATAATTTAGCTATAACCTTATTCATTTATTCATGCACCTTAATTTGAATGGTATCTCTATAGACTATATTTATGGATTATATAGCACTTTAGTCTTACACACTTGGGAAAATCAAACCTTGGTTGTTGATATCAGTTTCAAACCTTTCTTACTTCTACAAGTTTCACAAATACTTTATATATGCCCCTTGGCGTATCTCCTACTCTGACCAGTATTATGTTGATGGCCTAGGCCTTATATCTTTTCCATAATGCTTAGAATATACTTAACTTCCATATTTTCAAGTTTTGATCATGTACCTACTTTCCTTCTCCTTGGACACTAACATCTAAAATAGACATGAACATCAAAGATAGTGTCTTAACCTGATGCAAGTGTCTAGTACCCTAAAGTAATTTATTTTTAAAATGAAATTTATCATAATAGTTTGCTTAAGTGATTTAATACAATTTACTTATCCAAAGCGATTGATATAAATACATTCTTAACCTTCATTCATTACTCACCTAAACACAACCATAAAAAGACTAAGAGAAAGCAAGGAAACTTATTAAAAATAGTATATAAATCATTCAATTGAACAAAAAGCTTATTTATTTCCATACTGGTCATATGAACATCACATATATAGCTATGAAGTACTAAAGGAGTAGTACAAGAGCTCGATTTGCCAAGTTATAACCTAGGTCACTATTGTAATTGCTTTCTACATATCACATGATTCACACACAATATAACACATAGTGGATAACTAAATCAGTCTAAGGCCCTCTTCAAAGTATTGGCTATGTAGGTGGTTCTCACTAACAAAGGGGTTTTTAGGGTTATCTCAAAATTATGTTCCCACTAACCCATTTTTCCCCAGTGTCAACATGAAGATGAATAATTAGGGTTTTGACATTTCATGAGAAGTGACAGTCCCTGACATAGACTTAAATGCAATATATCAAAGATGAAGATAAACCCATGAGATTCTATGTTTTCATACCATTTTTATTAGGTATTACATACATGAAACTTGCATCGAACTAGACATTAGCATCAACATAACCATCCTAAGTTTTTGTTTGTGTTTTGAGCTCAAGAAATGTCAGATTCAAAATCTTATAACTATTTTAGAATCATCTACTAGTATAATTTTTGCCTTTTTCATATCTATCATTTTGTAAGCATCAGATATAATTAAGTATATTTCATCTTTATCATTTTCATACATAGATTAGTTTTACTTTCCATATTTAGCATGTTCTCAGTATAAAAAATTTGGTATATGTTAATATCTAAGTTTAGCATCTAATGGCCTGCTATAGATCCTATTATCATGCTTGTGCATTATAATTTTTATATTATTAACCCTATATACCCAAGCTAAGGATTCATATTTCCAATTTAAACATTTGGTGAACTTGATATTTGAACATCATTTCTACCTAAACACACCTTATAGGATGTTTATTACTTGATTTATCATAATATTTATGTATTTCATATCTCTTATCATGGATTATATTTATTGATTTGATGGTTATGTATATTTATCCCTCCAATATTATACTATTTGATTCAAAATTACATCATATGATCTAGCATTTAGATCATTAGATTTGGGATTGCAATTTATATTTAGTAGAGGCCTTTTCTCCCCATTAAAGGAAATATCATTGCATAAATAATATGATTCATTTAACCATTTATATAATTCTTTGAGTAGATATTATTCCTCAAAAATTAATCATTCAAATAAAATTAACATATCTCCCTCCAAATACAAAAGTTTTATCCCTCACATAACAGAAGGAGATAAATTACCTAAGGAGCATTATGAACAAAAATGTGGTATTCTTAATCTTTATATGATAAGTTTTCAAATGTTACTTAAAATGGGGCCAATCCAAGGTCCATGTCTTATTCAAGAACCTCAAATTGGATAATAAAAAAAACATCCATGCCAATAATATTTAAAAATTTCCTTATACATGGGTGGTGCTTATTTTTGGTATAACCATATTTATCTTACACAAGCAAAAACTAATTACATTGTAAGCTACAACAAATTTTCTTAAATATACAAAATTTACAAAAAAAATTAGGTTGGAAATACTACTTGGGAAACATAATAATACCAATTGCTTGTGGTCCTAAAGTAATTCAACCATGGGTTTGGGTTATCCCTACCACATCTCCCTATGAATTTACACTATGAGCTCTTTGGTTATACCAAATAGAATAAAAAGTTGACCAAAACCAACAAGTTATTTATTTTTTATCATGAAGAAAAATTAATAAATATCCTAAATGATAACATTAATTCTTCAACTACACATGCAAAACATTTGAAATAATATGTTGTGTACCTTTTCAGCCTATCTAATCATGATGTAAATAATGTAAAATACCTAACATAAGGATATCATATACCAAGTTGGGGAGATACCTATGACCAATAATTATATTATATCATAGATTAATCTCTTAAAATATTCCAAAAATACCCAAAAAACTAAAAAAAACATTCAAAAACTCAAAAATATTTTTAGAACCTACATGTTTTATTGGCTCATTGGCATCTATAGTTTCATATTGATGGATGGAATATTTAATTACTTATACATTAAAACATGTGTGTCAAACTTATACTTTAGTGTGATACATGCATACACAAATACATGATTTATTCCTATTTCAGATGTTGGGCCTTCCTTCTACTCATGCCATGCAGACATTGGGGGAATCCCCTTTATTTGATATTGATACACATAGGTGTATGGTTATATGATCACATTTATTTATCATGTTTGAGATTAAATATGTAATTACACATGCCTTAATCCATGATTATATCTTACACATTTTACTTGATATATTATGCACTTAACATTTTTTCCTACCACATTTAATCCATGGGCTATTATGACATGTTTATTTTAGTTTCTTATGCTTTGATTTATGCACTTCCTTGAGTGTTTTGCCTTGCTATTTTATTATTTGATCAAGAATTCAAATATAATTATTTTCTTATTTACATGTGCCTATTTATTCTTTCTTTAACATTTGTATATATCATTGTTTGTTGTATGGACATTTGAATATGTCATTCTTTATTTTAAGGACATTTGACGAAGTCATTTCTCTTTAATTCTGTGACATTTGAACATGCCCCTTGTTTGTGGTCTCCTTGGATAATTGCCTTTTTGAATCACTTTTGAGTGATCCCATGTCTGCGTTTGTTTTATTTTTGAGATTACAATATTACTATCTAAACATTGCTATAATCTTTATCATGTATCTCAGGGTTTCATGTGATCACATTATTACATGAGTTTCAATGTTATATCTACTTAGACATGTTCCTTCTATATGATATAAGATTCTATTCATGGATTATATAGGTATATTATACTTTTTAGGTTAGTTAAGTACTATTTCCTATCTTTCCCTTACTTCAAAGGGGGATATTTTGTAGTAGGGGCATGTCATAGAGGTATGTTCTCCATACTTGGCATAGTTTGAAATTCGGTGGGGGAATGCTTTACAAGAATGTCATCCACACGTATCTAGCATGTACATCATTTTTTAGATTCAATGGGGGCATGTCATATATGCATGGCTTCCAAACATTCACAATTTTTAGATTCAAGGAAGTCATGATTTGAAAGCATGTTTTCCATAATTATTTAGTATTCAACATCTCTAGATTACATTGGGAGACTATTTTGGAAACACATCCTCCACATTAGTACTTATATCAGTTTTAATATCTTTCCACATATATTGGGTGCATGATTTGGAAGCATGTTCTCCACATTTACATATTTTTCAAATTGGCCAAAGCACATAGTTATATGATTAAAATTTAAAGTTGTGGTATAAATTTTTACAATGGTATCATTGTTATACATAGTTTCAGCATGAGACATATCTAAGGTGCATATGACATGCAATTTGTTCCTAATATTATATAATCAAAATTTGTTTCATATTTAAAATCTCCTTTTATGGATTATTACCACATCATAGAATTTTGCCTATGGATACCCTAGTTGGACTTTTACATACTTTATTGAGCTAATATATTGTATGAGTTGGTTCATTTTTTGGTATGTTTGAGGTGATTAAATTGCTCAATCTTATCAAGTTTCTAGGTTGGACATGATTGTATCATCTAGTCTCCCCAAGTTATAATTACCATTGGGTTGCATGGTTGAGCTAATTTCATCTTGTAGGTGGAAACTAATCTTTGCTTCAAGGTTGGGGAATGGGAATTGTAATCTCTCTCTATCTCTATCTCCTCATATATATGTACTTTCAATATTTATCTATTTTTCTTAATATTATTTTCATATCTTTATAGTGATACATATTTTTTAAATTAAATTTCTAATAAGCGATGTGATTACATTGACATAGGTATAATCCGAAACCTTATTATTTTAATTTTAATTTGTTTCAAGTAATTTCAATTCCATATTATATGCAATCATTATATACTATAGCATGCTCTTGGTTGTAGGTCAATCATCAGAAAAGCACTCAATTTAGACACATGCAAATATAAGGTGTGTTACACACACCTTAATACACATTCATGTACTTTAAACTATAAATTACATTACTAGATTAAATGAGGGACAAATATAGATGATATTATGGATTATATAGCACCTTGGTATTGTACACTTGGTAAACTTAGAACTTGGTTGTTCCTATCAATTTTGAACCTTTAATACTTCAATAAGTCTCATATCTTCTCTATCTTATGCCCCTTATCCTATCTCTTAGTCTGTATACTCTTATGTTGATGACCCTGCCTTCTATTTTGCCTAGAATGCTTAAAATTAATTTATCTTCAATATCTCAAGTTCTAAGCTTGTACCTAATATGCTTCTCCCTAGACACTTATGTCTAAGATAGACACTAGAATTAATGCTAGTGTCTTGACCTAATGCAAGTGTCTAGTGCCCTAAAATCATTTATTTTATAAATGATATGTATCATAATGGTTGGTCTAAGTGATTTAATGCAAGTTACTTTTCCACAAGGATTGATATAGATACAATATCAAACCTCATTCATTCCTCATCTTAAAAAAAATAGAAAAGACCAAGACAAAATAGAATAACTTAACAAAAGCCTATATCAAGCAATTAATTGAATAAAACCTTCCCTATTTCCATGTTAGTAATAGAAACAACACCTTTATAGGTCTGAAGTACTAATGTAGTAGCCCAAGGGCCCGATTTTCCAATTTACAAGCTAGGTCAATGTTGTAATTTATTTACACATATCACATGATTCACACACAAGCTAATATGTAGGGGAGAATTACATCCCTCTTAGGCCCTCTTCATAGTATTGGATATGTAGGAAGTGTTTGCTAATAGATGGGTCTTTTTAGTTAAATTGACACCATGTGCCCACTAACCCATTTTTTGTGAATGTTATGTATTTAGGTATATAATATATTAATGTATATGGGTTGATGGAGATTATTACATGTGGTACACATCCCCCTTAGTTAGTTATGTGTGTCCAATATATTAAGATAATTGAGTAATTTATGGAATTAGTGTATTTGGTAATGGTCAAACTACATTGGGATTAAGAGGTTACCCATCTATTTTTAGTTATATAGAGGTCTATATAAAGGACGTGAATATAATTGTAAATCAATATAATAAGTGTTGAGTCTTTTATTTGGTAGAAGGGTATTGAAGGTTGTCCCCATGAAGAGATAGTGTAGAGTTATTCCTTTCGAAAGCATTATTGTATGATATTGCCATACCTTAAAGCTATTATTATATTTATACATATATTAAACATTGGGAAATCTTGGCCCACCAATATCTATTGTGTTGTGTTGATCTATATTATATTATGTATATTTCCAATATTATGAGTGTGTATCTTAACTAGTGTTATCATATCTTTTATTTGGTCAATTTGTGTGGGATAAAACCCCAGTTTTGTGGAATCATTAATATCTTGAAATAAGTTGGGATTTTTTTCACAATGTTTTTACTATATATATATATATATATATATATATATATATATATATATATATATATATATATATATATATATATATATATATATATATATTAAGGAAGTCATAGTAAAATAATTGAGGTTTTATGATCTATTTTGTGGGAGTTGTTGATATTTTAGGGTTTGTAATAATTTCATCATATTTATCTAAATATAATGAATTTTTTTGGGAATTTTTTAGTAGTATTGTATTAACATACAAAAGAGATAAAATAAAAAAATTAGAATTTTTGGAAATTTTTTGTGATTTATTATGATTTTATAATTTTTAATACATTCACTTTATAAGCCATAGTTTTTGAAATTTGTTCACTAAATTTTTGTTATCATACAATAAAGATATAGTAAAACATCTGGATTGTTTAAATTAGTTTCACATGATTTATTGAACTATTAGGTTTTTTACATTAGCCCTATTTTTTGTGTATCATGATATTACAAGGATTTTTAGGGGATGATGATATTGATGTTATAAAATGGTGGATCCTTTTTAAGGAGAATAATTTTCAAATAATTTGGAGGAAAAAATGTTTTGATAATTTTATTTATGGTCTTGTAATAGTTTGGTGGGATAAGTTGGGAGTAAAATGATTGAAATTTTCATGGGAAGAAATGGAACATGTTTTCCTAGATTGATGGGATATAAAATAAAAAGAGAATAAAGAAGAGGAAGAAAATAATGATGTTGAAGATAACATAGGTGATTAAGAATTTTTAAAAAAGGAATAAAATGAGGTAAATGAGGAAGAAAATACACATGATGAAGAAGAAAAAGAAATAATGTATGATGATGATAACAATGATGATGAGGCCACAGATGGTGTAGAAAGAGAGGTAGAGGATACCGAAGAGGAAGAAGTATTGGATGATAAGGGTTAAAATAGTTTGTATTCAAATAAATTAGAGTCAATTTTTTAGTTTCTTAGCTGCATTCAAAATAAAAAGGTCATTGTGTTGATAAGCCCTAGCAACAAGTATAATTTCATCAACATGGATGTGTCTCAGCATCTACATTTTCAAGAAAATAATAACAAGGAGCCTCAAATAGATGGTTATAATATTCAAGTTTTTGAATATTTAAATCTCATTGTGCACAAATATATTTTTCATTTAGATTTTTATGCATTGTATATAGATGGTGCATACACATAATATTTTCAACTTTTATCAAATATTGATGTTTTACATCTTAGAGGAACCCATCTAGACTCAATCTCTCTATGTATACTCCCTAAGGGGTATACCAAAAAATGGGTGGGAAGATATTTAATGATTTATAAGATTTTTTCCCCTTATTTCCACATTATTACCAATCTAAGTAACTCTTAAAACCATTCCCTAAGCTATTACTCCTCCCTTGCACACTCCTCTATTTTTTTTCCTTTTTATATCTTATTTTTCTTGCCTTACTTCCATTTTGGACTGTAAGTTGTAATAGGTCAATCATGGTTGATCCTGTACAGTTTAGGGGTATTTTCACTTTTTGAGTTTGTTAGCCTTTCGGCTAACCTAGCTCAGATCTAGTGAATTATCCATGAAAACATACAAGGTCAATCATGGTTGACCCTATACAATTAATATTTTTAAGAGGATTTAGGGTAAGATACACCTATAAATATAAGATCATTAAATAATTATTTAAATATTCAATAAAGAGCTATTATTAATCTGGTCTTCCACCATTCTAATTGAAGAGTCTTATCTTAGGGTTTCTACTTGGAGAATCTAGTATTGTGGATATGTTTTTTATGCTTTGTGATTTATTATTTATCCTTACAAACCACAAAAACCTCTTACAAACCCCATTTGGCTAAGGGAGAGATTAAATCTCAATGGGTTCACATTTAGGTAAGTATATTCTAACTTTGTTCTCTTCTCTTTAGTAGATAGAAGTTGTATAAGTATTGGCTCAACTAATATTTCTATTAATATTCAATTTATTAGGGTGCTACACATACTTATCTTAATTTATATTCTCTTATACATGTTTTTATTGCTTTACTAACCCCCTTATTGTGCCATAAGCTTTAGTGTGCACTATATTAGATTTACTTTCTTATTACTAGACTTAAGTGAAATATTGAACCTTAGGACTCTTTTAGGGTTGTTTAATGACTATATTAGACTATATGTTTTGTAAACCTACCTCACATGGTATATTGTGATAAGTTATCCCTTAATCATGTCTAACAGATCCCCATATTGGTCATGCTCCCGCTTAACAAATGTATTCCCAATCGTAAGTGTAGGTATGCTCTATCTTCTCTAAACTAGGATCGATTTATAGGCATGATGTATTTTTGATTTCATATCCAAGTTTAGAGACTTTGGTAATAATCAATATTAATGTTTAGAAGTTCATGAAGTTTTGGTATAGGAAACAAAAGGTCACTTTATAAGATATCATAGTTAGAAAGGCAAAAATAATAGCCAAGGTAGATCATGAGGATGATATTAAAATAGGTTATTAATATAATGATGAAGATTCATATTATGCCATCGTTTAATAAATAATACAAGAAGAAAAAACACTTCGTCTACTAAGAGACAAATGAACCACCAAAGGAAAAGGTGGAAGAGGTATAATAAAAATGTGGATATGGTAAAATTATCAAAATTTTTTGAGTTATATATACACCCACATCATCATGAGAGGAAATAATCAAGGATATATGTGAGAGAGTGTCATAACAACAATAACTTTGGCTATATAGGAAATCAGAGTACCAATAATTATCATTATGCATAGAAGCCAAAGAAGAACTTCTAAGGTTAGGTATGGAATCAGAGTAGCATAGTGGCCTATAGAACATGGAATTAATGGGTAAATAATTATTAGTATGCATGTAATAATTAATATGTTCATTAATGGAATTAAATTAATGCAAGGGAATATGGAATATGGAATCAAAGGAGGAATAATTATGCATGGACACCAAGATAGTATAGTTATGATCATGAATAGAATCATAGTAGCATAATGGAATTTTTAAACAAGGTTTGAGAGATATCACCTACAAATATCACATATGGATGTTTAGATGATTCAAATTGTATACAAGTGTGTAATGATTTGAAACACACTGATGATTTAGTTTTTTCTTATGTTTTAGGGATGAAATATGTCAAGGAGGAAAGGAATGCTATGTACTTGGGGATATGATATATTAATGTATATGGGTTCATGGATATGTTGACATGTGACAAACATACCCCTTAGTTATATTGGTGTAATAAATTAGGAGAAATGAGTACCTTGTGGAATTAGAGCATTAGGTAATGGTTAGCCTACATTAAAAATAGGAGGTTATCCATCCATTTTTATTTATATTGAGGTCTATATAAAGGAGGTGAATATCATTATAATTTAATAAAATAAAGGTTAAGTCTTCTATTTAGGATAAGGAAATTTGAGATTATTCTATCGAGGGGAAATTATGAAGTTATTCCTTCTTAAAGAAGTATTATATGGTGTTACCCTAATTTAAGGGTATTATTATATTTATACATATATTAAATATTTGGGAATTTTATCCCACCAATATCTTCTATATTATGTTGATATATACTATAGTATGCATATTTCTAATAATATGAGTGTGTATCTTAGAATTTTTACATAAGGTTGACACAAAGATGAAGAACTAGGGTTTTGAAATTTCATGAGAAATGATAGTCTAAGACCCAAATCTAAATACACCAGAGCGAAGATGAAGACAAACCTATAATAATCTAGGTGGTTGCATGTTTTTCCAATGGTTATTCTATACAAGACACTTGAAAATAACCTAGATAGTAGTGTTGATGTGACCATCCTAGGCTAACATTAGTGTCTAGAGCCTAAAAAGCATTAGATCTAGAATCTAATATTAATATCAAAATCATCTACCAATCTAATGTCTATAGTTCCATATCTAACACTATGTTGTCATCAGAATTAGCTAAATATAATAATTATTTTTCATTTGAATACATAACTTAGTTGTGCTTTCTATATTTTGCCTATTCTCACCATAAGAAATTTAGTGTATGTTTATATCTAAGTTTATCATGTAATTGGCTTCTTATAGATCTGATTATCACCCTTGTGCATTATCATTTCTATATTTTTAACCTTATCTAGTCAATGTAGATATTCTTAGATCTAATTTAGGGGTAAACAATCTCCATGTATGTATAATTAGCCAAAAAATTCATCCAAAGGATAAAAAATTATGATAAAAAGAAAAAAAAATTATTAAAAATAATAATTGACATGTCTATCAACAAAATCAAAAAAAATTCGACATCTGATTTCTATCATATGTGCTTCAAGCTATCAAAATAGTACAATTCTTGAAATCCATAACTTATTTTTATATAAACCCTAAAAATAGCCATAAACCATTAAAAATATGTATGCAATATAATCTTTACCTTGATTTTATGCTAAACCAATCATCTTACAATAGACATGTACAAAACTTTATAACATGAAAAATATATTGACTTAAAAGTAAATAATAAAAATTAGCATCACCACCAATAAAAATTTGAGAAATAAAATATGTTTGCCACATTCATGTAGATATATTTATTTAAGATTAACTCAACTCACAATTACGATATGTCTATTATCTAGCCTATGCACATCAAGCTAGTAATATAAATTATTAGACTTATTGTCATGATGAGATCATATATGGATTATAATTTTTTCAATGTGTTATTAATGTTATATGCATTAAATTATAAAAATTAATTTTTAAACTTTCCCCTAGATGATGAATCCATATATAGATCATATTTTCTCAAAATATTATTATGAAATCATTAGTTTGGATTAATGACACATAAAATAAATCTTTACATCCTTACATATGTATTAAAATTAAACACAAAATAATTTCATGCCATCAAACATAGAAAAACTAAGAATTAGGCTTAACATTGAATCCTCTTCACTACAAATGGGAACCATCAATTAGGTACATCATTTTAAAGTCATGTGAAATATGATCATTGCAATAGAAGAAAGGAAATACAATCTTATTCATTTTATAATGTCTAATATGGATTGCCATGCAGAAGAATGTTCATTTTAATGGTTACATTCCTACCAGCATAGTTACTATTTCAGAAATTCAAAACTACACATAATTAATAGCATATTGAAAAAGTCCAAACCATATGAAAGTTGGCTATGTTTAAACTAGAGAAATTTTTAAATAACTCAAATGGTTGGCTATGTTTTCATTATTTTTTATAATATTATATACTATATTATTATATTATTTAATGGCATGGGATCATGAGTTTCTTGTCAACATAATTATGTTGAAATCCATTTATGTTCAATGTGAAAGCTATTATAAAGTTGTATGTCTATATTGGTCAGATAGACTAATGTTAGTTGTGGTCAACTAAATTTCAATAGTTATTTCAGATAATATGTTTTCCATGCCTTTTTTATATTTATTGAGATCCAATTAATTTTTATTACATTTTGATGTTGTGACTAAAAAAATGGGAAACCAACATTTTTTTTTTTATAAATTTATAATGATCATTGTGATTTCATTATTCAACTTTACTGACCTACTGTCTTTGTGCATCTAACATCTCATTTGTTACTAGCCAACACACCCCCACCAAAAAACCTCATTCCCTTCAATGGAGTGGAAACAAAGGGTTACATGTGTCAATATAAAATCACCATGATCAAATTAAATAACCAAATTTGAATGGATATTATCTATTAGGTATGAAATTAAGAGCTTGATCTGGTAGGTATCTACTTCTTGATCTTATTTTCACATTCATCAATATCAAAATGGTGTAGGTTTAAAATTTTGGTTGGTTGTCATTTCTTATTGTATTTGATTGCTGGTAGGTGTAAACAAAATTATAATTGATAAAAAATTATTTGACCCATAAATAGTATGTCAAAATAGACAAAAATAGAATAATAGTATAAAAGCAATGAAAACATAGCCAATTTTTTTTTATTATTAAAAGATAAATCTTGCCTAGATCTAGTGCTAAATGTTATTCTATTGTACTAAAATAAATAAAAACCAAAAATTATCTCAATATTTATGGACCTCACCATTTTAAACTAACCATGATGATAGAAATAACCATGAAAAAATATTTTCATTGAAAACCTTTTTTTTATTAGGGTAAAAAGAGGGTTTTTAATAGTCCCAAAAACTAAGAACAATAAATATAAGCATGATAGATCAACATGAAACATACATGATTTTTAAATACACATAATAAATCCATATAGAATAGAAGAAATGTCAAAAAAAATTCTTTAACCCTTCTTCCAACCATCATCAACCCTATGAGGGCATGTTGCCAAAGATCAGTGAAACTACTACACTATGATCCACTGCCACTATCTCCTTTTTGGGAGATAATTATTCTATTCATTGGTGTGAGGGAGTTTTTTTGACTTTAAATTATTTTATTTCATAATTATATCTAATCTACCTTACCTCCAATATTTGATTCCTAAAAGAAGGGGATATAAAATTTAATTGAATCAATGGTATACAAACTTTCAGTTGAAATAGAAGCACCTTTTCCTTTAGTTAGTATTGCCTTTGGTTCTACTATGGTTTCTTCTATAATGTGATTTGGTTTTCCCAAGATTCATGATTCCTTAATATTCTCATCTATGTTATTTTCAATCACTAGATCCATGGGGACCTCACTTGTATTAGGGTATTCAAAATCTTTTGAAGTTGAATCCAAAGCATCACTCTCACTATCATCTCCATTCAATGTAATAAGTTCAAGAATGGCATCCTTATACCAATATGTATCCATATTTCTCTTCTAAATAGTTTAAGTCATGGTTAAATGACCTATCTCAAAGCATCTATGATAGAAAAAATGTAAACCCTCATAATCAAGAGGTTATGTCCAAGATTGATCCTCAAATTTTAAGTCAAGTTTTATTGGTAGATCCATGGAGAGATTGATATTGATAAGGATTTAGGCAAAAGTGGTATGATAAGAATTGGTAGTAGTAGGGTCTATCAGTTGAAACTCACCCATAGTGTTGTGAATTTCCCTATATCAATATTCAACACAAAATTATAAATAGATTTGTCGAAGATGAACCAATATGGGATTAATGTCAAGGTATTTAATGATTTGTTTGAGACCCAAAAATAAAAGGTTTCATTAAAATAGGGTACTAGTATCATCTCCAAAAATGGTCTTAAATCACATCTTTATCCTTAATCAGATCAAACATTATAATGAAACTAAGTTTAGTGTTGGGATAAATTTCCATCTTACCTTTCAATAGGGGTTTCTATAGCTATGCAATTTAGGCATGATGGACTAGAAGTCTTGGACATAAGTTACATAAACACCAAATGACACTGTTGGATGAGAAACACTCTTCATTATTGAGAACCATTACAATCACATCCTTAACAAAGGTGACATAAGGAGTTGAAAGTGCACTAGCTAGGGAATGAGACTACTCCCAAAAAATATTTTGTGGAATATTATCCTTCCAAAACCCTCTAATTTTAGATCTACTCTAATCTAGTGTGTGATGATCAGTTCTAGTCATGCTAGGTAGAGATAAAGTGTTCCCCTAAGCCTTAACCCTAATGATCTATTAACTAGTTTGTGTTTACTCCATTTTTCATGTTACTAAGTATCTTCATGATATCATAGGTATAACCTTAATTACACTACTATATTCCTTACCTCCCCTACCTTATCTATTGTATCCCTCATCAAATTTTTTTTCCATGTCATTGAAACTAAATGTTCATTGAACTGATTCAAGACCCTAACACTTGAATCCATGGGAGCCATAATTCTTGACATACTAATACCAAAATTTAAATAAACCTCTATAATCATTATTACCAACTACATATGTGTGTGTGTGTGTGTGTGTGTGTGTGTGTGTGTATACATATATATATATATATATGTATATATATATATGTATATATATATATATGTATATATATATATATATATGTATATATATATATATATGTATATATATATATATATGTATACATATATATGTATATATATATATGTGTATATATATATATGTATATATACATATATATATATATGTATATATATATATACATATACATATATATACATATATATGTATACATATATATATATACATATGTATATATGTATATATATATATGTATATATATACATATATACATATGTATATATATATATATATGTATATATATATATGTATATATATGTATATATATATACACATATATATATATATGTATATATACATATATATATATATATACATATGTATATATACATATATGTATATATATATATATATATGTATATATATATATATGTATGTATGTATGTATATATATATATATACATATATATATACATATATATATATATATGTAGATATATATATACATATATATATGTATATATATATATATGTATATATATGTATATATATATATGTATATATATATATGTATATATATATATATGTATATATATATATATATACATATATATATATATGTATATATATATACATACATACATACATGACATACCATTGCCAAAATTTCAATACCCCATCATAAACCTTATTACCAACTCTATATATATAGCCATAGCCATGGGAGCCATCATTCATGACATAAAAATACCAAAATTATAATACCCCACCACAAGCCTTATCATCAAGCCTTATTACATACATATATAGTGAGCCTAATATATCAATAAACAAGCCATCAATGGTAGTAAACTACCAATATCCAATAATTTTTAATTTCATCCCAGGGATCCATGTCTACCTCAAATTATATCAATACAATCAAATTAAGATGATATGGTTTATAATAACAACATACCATAGAGTGACAAGGAAACCATTTTAGTTGAGAGATAGTTTTCTCATGGTGAAGATAATATTTTCATCTAGTGCCTATAAAGAAACCTTATGTCCATTGAGAGAGCAAGCTTCCTTAGTCAAACCATCCATAATGGTGTTGTGATCCTTGAAGATGTGATTAAAGGTGAGAAGAATAAATTGCGTAGCTATATCCTTTACTATGAGATAATGAGTTGAAAGATAATTATGTGTTTACATTAAGCCAATATGTTCATCCAATCACAAACCAACTTAGAGTCTAATTACACCACCATTAAATAGATCTAATAATAAATGGTTATGGTGAACATAGTATCAATCCATTTTATTTTATCATAAGTGTTTGTGTGAATACTAATTACTCGCTCGAAGGAGATTGACATGTTCCTAAAAAAGATAATATCACCAACGTCAGTATGGATAGGGTTCCTATGAGAAGCACCATCATCAAAGCATTAATTCAAAGAAGGATCCTCTACTATAAAATGGATAATTAGTGATACAGATGTTTATTTAAATTTAAATATAAATGAAATAGGGAGTACCTGAATTTGTAGACTATAGTATGTGTAGAGGGATTTTTATAAGAAGATAGCCTCATTACTAGTGATTCAAATTCTCTAACTAATATGAATATGAAGTTTGACTAGTGTTTCATGGATTCCTATAAAATCAAACCACCTATCCCAAACATCATCCAAACATTCTCCTTCCAAATAAGGACATGGCCCCATGGATTTTGAAACATTTGAAATATCACATATGAAGTGACAATGTATGAAAAGCAATTTTATAGATTCAACACATTACCAACATAAGAAACACATTTTTAGGCCAATCCATCCCTTCCATAAGATATTTTCCAATGTTAATATATAATTGTATTGATCAATATAGATAAGAATTCATATCTTTGGATTAACCCTAATCTTCCACAATCCCTTCCACCACCAAGGAATGATTTATTCCTTTCATTGAGACAATATTGGTTTGTAATGTAATTTACTTGATATTAACCAACACCATCATTACAATCCCAACATTATTTGTGTACTTTATTAGTGAAAAAGAAAAAAATTGAGATAAAATTGATCTTAAGTATTACAAAAGTAGTGCTTTTAGTTCGACAAGTAGAAGATCAACTATTGATTTCTAACTTGAATGATATATGTTCATTAAAGATGAATCATAGGCATTAGTAAGACTAGAATTTGTATTTTTTATAGATATACATTCATCACATCCAAAAATATGTATTATACCAGGATACCAAAAACCAAATCTATGCCAATGAGTATATGAGACCCATCCCAAGAAAGATAGTTCTTATTGATGTCAGAACATTGTAAGATTGATTTATAGAAAATATATCCTTTAGAATACCTCTTGGAGTGCATGAAAATCTAATAAACAATGGAGAATTGTTGAATTAATCTTTTAAATAACATAATTTTCCACATTCCCATTTTTATGATAAGGTTACATGCTCCTTTCTCTTCTATCACCTTGAGAATATGTTCAAATATTTTAATCCACAACCCCCAATAGATTCTAGTTGTGAAATAATGTTTCATTTGATTAATGGCATGATTTTATGCTCCTTGTTCTCTTACAATAAGAAATTTAGGTAGATTTTCCTAATTTTATTAAGCATCATATGTGGGATCAAATCAAGGGAGATCTAGTAAACCAAACTAGCTTATAGAATGCTTTTATCCAATATCAACCTACCGACATTATAAATCTAATTATTACACCAGAGAGTGATTTGTATTTTCAATTTATCAAAGAGGCAAAGTTGGTGTTTGAAAAGATAGTCATTAACCTTTATATAAAAACCCCAAATATTTTATTCTTACATTAGAGGGGTGGATGGAGAAGGGCATAAGTTTATGGATCATATTTTTGGTGGCCAAAGAAATATGGTATAAATAAATCATTCATTTATTCAAATTAATAACCATCCACAAGGCTAGAGTTAAGATTTTGAGGATTCTATAAAATGTTTTTATTATTGAATAGATTCATTCCTAAATATGAGAATGTTATCAATGAATAGGATATAAATGTGATGACTATCCTAGCAATTTTTCTCCCAAAATGTGAAAAAATGTTCACTCATGGAAAACATGATGACTTAGTGCCTTAAAAATGTGTCAAGGGAAAGGAAAGGAGATAGAGGGAATCCTTGGTGAAGCCCTTCAGAAGGGGAGAAGACAGTGGAGGTACATCCACTAACTAGAAAAGCATAGGAGATAAATTGGTAGTAGTCTTAAATCTAGTTAATAAAGGGTGGGGAAAATCCAACCTAAGTGAAAATGAGCTAGAGATATAATTAGTTGGTATGGTTAAAAGCATTGGATACTTTAATTTTAATGAGGTATTTAGATCATTATTTGGTTTTGATGCTATGTAAATATTCTTGAGCTATACCAATGGCATCATGTTTGAGTTGACTATCTAAGAATATGAATTGATCATAGGATATATGATCAGAAAGGATTGGTTTGTGGAGATCAAAAATGATATTAGAGATAATCTTATATATGTAATTACATGGTTAGATGGACTGATATTGCTTAAAATCAAATAGGTTTTCATCTTTGGTAATATTACTTAATAAACTAGAGGTAAAAGGAGCATGAAGTTTGTCACAAACTCAAGATTACTCTATATTCATCAATAAGTCCTTTACAATGAGATCCTATAAACCTATATAGAAATCCATCATCTAATCATATAGAATTTGTGCCTTCCATAACTAAAAGGAAGGAAGGTTTTGTTAATGCCCAAAATTAAAATAAAGTAATTGAGCCCTTATCAAGTGTGAATGCCCGAGTTTCTTTCCGAATTCCATTTTTCAAGTACCCTTGGTCTATCAAAAAAGCCAGGTTGAGTTCATGGCTGTGCACTTAAAAAACCCTCATTCTAATTTCCCTAGCCTAGACACCCTAATTTAAAAAAAATTATAAGTGGGAACATTTCAATATGCTATGGACTTAGTTTTATTTTTTAATCGCTTTGTCATGTTTATTAGCATGACCAAACCTTAGTCATAAAATTCATGTTTGGTAACTTTTACTTCCTGTAGTCTAGTCTCTTTTATTTTATTTGCATGGTTTGGCTAATGTTCATGGTCCATTTCATTTATTATCATGATCTGAATAAAACTTGGTCCACTTTTTATATGCTTAGCACAAAAATTTTGAAGGGTACTTATCCTTTGAGCATTTACCTATGTGTTACCTTTGGAGTCGCCCTTATTCAATTTTTCATGAATTTTTCCATAAAAGAAGTTCAACCGTTTATCACCTTTTATGTGTAAATTCTTAAAATAATTAAACCTTTGAACTTGAACCTTTTTTGGAGTTCAAGAGTTCAAAATTTAAATTAGTTCAATGATTCAATATTTCTCAAAGTGAATTTTTTATCCCTTTGTGTATTTTGATTTTGATTATGAATTTTTCAGTTGAACTTGAACAATTTTTTTGATTTTAATAACTTCAACAGTTCAAAAGTTCAATACTCAATGTTTTATAAAGAGTCATGTTCACTCGATTCCCTTGTATAAATTAATGTATCATTGAACCTACTCATTGAACCTACTCATTGAACCTACCAATTGAACCTATCATTGAACCTACCAATTAAACCTAATGATTGAACCTATGTAGCGGAGTTCAAAAATTCAATGGTTTAATGTTTCAAAATTTGAATTTTTTGGAAAGATCATATGACTATTGATCGGTTTGTGTAGTTCATCTCATATCATTGAACCTCGAAGTTGAACCACATTTTCAAAAAGTTTAATGGTTTAATGACTATACTCTCATCTCACCCTAAGGCTTTCTCTAAGTTAAAATTAGTGGGAGATTTAGAGGAGAATACATTCGAAACTCATTATAAATCAAAAAAATTGAATTTTCATGAGGTTATAGATAATCATTACTCATCAAAATCATGCATAAAATACACTTGCCATTAATGCATATGTCAGAGTGTGTGTCTTATCAAGCATGTTTAGCAAGTATTGTCCTGATTTAATCATTTGATCTAGTTAATATCTACATTGAGAGAAAATAATTCAAATTCAGCAAACAAAAATACTGTGTGATACAAAGGACAACAACGCATGTGGTATAATATATTCGATTACTTGAATTCGTAGTGATTTCAAATAAATTTAAGGTGAGTTTCACTCTTACTATAAGCTGGTTCCTTTACTTGGTTGGAAAGAAGGATCCTTTTGAGTTTGCAGCATTATTTAAAAATTTAAAACATTCTCTTTTCATTATACTCTCTGACCTATATCCATCAAATTCACTTGTCTTGATTACGAGCATGGCCCTAGTCTCATATGTTCTCCACCTAAAATTGGGGACACCTCTCTGGTCCAATATGATTTGGAAGATTTTAAGGAAAGGGCTAGAAATCATGTGTCAAATCCTATGATGAAAAAAATAGTATAAAGTGGCCTGGTTGAAGTTGCGGCCTTTCCCATGGATATACAATGCCCTAAATTAGTCCTTGAATGCATGAATAGATATGAACCTCAAAACAGGTGCATCAGGACTGTAGATGGTAATGTTTTACTACATATCAATAGATAAACCCTACTATCTATCATGAGAATCCCTCCCAAAGAACCATACTCTGACCTTAGTATTACTTCTTCCTATGGTTACTTTTCAATGAAGAAAATAATTAACAAGAGCGTGATTGCTAGGAATTGGATCTTGAAATTCCAAAAAGGAGGTTCAAGACTACCTAAGCCATTAAGAAGAGATCATATGATTTCAAAAGTATAAGATATCATGGCATTACTACACAAACTGAAAGGAAATGCTCATGCATATTATTGGGAAGACTAGATGTACTTCTTCATACAAGTGATCCTCTAAGGAGAACAATATTTGGATTGGGCAGAAATTATAGCTAAATGTTTACATCAGGGTTTAAGTAATTATTTGGGAAATGGAGAATTTTATGTGTCTTTGTACCTCCTCTATTGCCTGGCTTCTACGAGACAATGGGTAGGGTTAATTCATGCACCCTTGGTTGAAGATAGTAAAATTTATGATTATTACTCACAATTAAAAATGCAAAACTACTATGAGGATTAAAGGAAGGTCAATGATGTTTTTATTGGGAAAATGAATTTTAATGTCAAATAACATTAATAAGAGGTTGTTTGATGAAGCTATGCAGTTAATTAATATCTATGGTAGTTTCTTCATTCAATTTTCTAGGTTCACTTATATTAGATTAGGGGGTTTTGATGGTGAACCCTTGAGGTTACCCAGGCATGTTTTTGACTGATTTGTGCTAATAAAAGTCTACAAGAAATTAGAACATGTAGATAAAAAACTCCTAATGAAGAATAAATCTGGTATATCTTTTCCCATTGAACTTGGATGTTATTCATGCAAAACAACATCTGACGCTTTGAATTTAGAATTGGATCTTAAGAAATTCAATTTTCAATACTTCACATCAAGACCACAAATTGATAGCAAAGGTTTTGCCAGAGATAACTTGGATCTTGGAACATGATTTCATATATTCCTCATTTAGAGGATTATTGGGAGGATTGTTCAGATGAATTTGATGTTAGAAGAAGACTATGGTCTAAGTTTTCTCTAGGGTAGATAATTACCCTTAAATTAAACATGGACATTTCTAGAATTATTAGTAATGATGAATAGGTGACTGATCCATAATTTGATAAAATAAAACAATCACCCATTATAGAAATTGACTGGGAGAAAAGTGAGGAAGATATAATTGAGGTCAAGACCCTTCCAGTGACAAGGAGAACTAAAAAATGGCTGAGAGAACAAAAACTGGGAGGAGCTCAAAACATAATCTCCCAACAATGTACAATAATAATTAAATCTCCATTCCCAATAAGCTCATCTAACTAGCCTATTACTATCTATGGTGCAAATACTTCCAAGTCAAAAACTAGAAGGGAGCCTATCATCAAAGAATTTGAGAAGGCCCTTGTAACTACCCTGCCTCCTTGTGCCACTAGGTCAAGGACTTAAAGCAAGAAGAAGAATAAAATTTATGAAAAAGTGATTGTGGATTTGAATTTTGAAGAGGATTTAGGAGAAATTAAAGGTGATAAAGAATCTGATTCACTAATGGTAGAAGAGGTTAGTACAAATCAACAAATAATGATTCCTTTTGATTCTACCAAATTGATGATAGTTTCAATTGTACCTTCTAATCAACTACATCCTGATAGAGAAGCCTCAGCTTTTGTACCTAAATGGATAGAAAGTTTAATCAGTCATAAAAGGAAAGTAGTTCCATTTTCTTTACCCTTGGAAGATATGGTGAGCAAGTGTTTAGGGAAAGCTCCTAAATCCAAAAATTTAAAAACAACGTCCAGAGTAGATGTTGACCCAAACATAGGGAACTAGAATGAAGAGATAGCCTGACTAAGAACCAATGAAGAAATTCAAGATCCTATAGTTCAAAAGGTAGACCTTAGGACTGCATCATCTATAAGCATTTATTAAAAGGATAGTCAATAGACATTGGAAGGATGAAAAGGATAAAAGAGAGTTAAAAAAGACTATGGGGTTAATGGTAGAGTATATTAATGCCATTCATAGTCCAGATCCACAACTAATTTCCCAAATGTCCATGTCTTTTGATATGAAATCTCTTGTCAATCAAAAGATGCTAGATCAGATACATAGAGGCAAAATGACTACTAGAGTTGATAGTTGGTTGGATGGCATCATCCTGAAAGGTAAAAAATACACTCATAAATTAAAGAATGTATATGATCTGACCATAATCACTATTGAAGATTTGAAGACTCAGAATTCTTTGTGGATATAAGAGGAAGGAAAATGGATGAGCATGATGAATTGGATTGATGAAGTGCAAAAATATGGGATAACAAAGTTTTTGTCAAAAAAGAACTTGACAGGACTGGATGAAGATATATTATATGTAATTAAGAAAAATGTTGAATGGAGAAATTCATTATCCAGACAAGGACGATTGGAAATCACAAAAATGATCAAAGAAATAACTAAATTCATTTAGTCATTAATGATCTACAGAGCATTGATATCAACTACATAAGAGATGATGGAAAAATAGAGAATAACATCAATGTTATGATTTAGTCCTTTATGGAAAAGATTAACTTCATTAAATAAAGTGACAGCTTATCAACTAAAAACTTCTCTCAGATTTCAAAGGTAGAGTCACTTCTTTGTCGCTATATTGACACACTCTCGGAGCACACAAAAAATATGAGAAAAATTTGAAGGGAAGAAAACATCAGGAAAGCAAGGATGAAACATGTCAGCATTGCTAATCTTTCAAAAATTTAGGAGTTTGTTACGACATTTCAAGAGTGGAAAGCTCAATGTGTCTACCCAACTGAACAGAGCAAATATAGAGATCCCAACCCATCACTTTAACAATGACTTTACTTACATAGTCTTTTTTATTCAATTATTTAGTTACTTTTCTATTCAAAACTTGATCTTTATTGAATATGTAAAAACTAAATCCCACATGGGTCAGAGTTACTTTAACTCTGGTTTAGCTTAAAAGATGGATGAGTTAAGGCAATGATATATATTTTTGGTTGTAAAAGTATGGGGAGATAAAAAAGATAGAAAAAAGAGGGAGTTAGAAAATTAGAGAACTGAACCACTATTATTAGTAATATATGTGATGTTTGTCTAAAACATTTTCATCTGTGAATGAAAAGGATAATTAATTACTGCATACTTGGATCTATGTGTTTGAGTTATTTAGGTTAGGTTTTCTATATGAAACCTTCTTTCATATAGTGATTACTCTTCCATTAGACAATTCATTATATGTGTTTTATTCTTTACTGGCTCAGTAATATATATGTTTATATATTTAATTATTATTGAAAATAGAATCTTTGTATTCTATTACCTATTACTATTATAAAATCCTATATTCATAACATAATGACGTATGGATATTAGTCTGCCTTTAAACACATTCTGGTTAAAAGTGTATTTGAATATTCAAATTCATTAAAAATCTTAAAGGGAGTTATACCTTAAGTCAGAGGGGAGCTAATCTTGATAGTTCACCCATTTTTTGTTTAACTTATTTGTTCTTGAGAGAAGGGTATGAAGTTAAAATAAAATATCTTTATATAAGGACAAATCTGTTAGCCAATTTTTTTTTGTGACTACACTGGGAAACAAAATTGATTTGGTCGCTTAATATGAGGCAACAATGGTGCTTCCTCATGAAAATATAATTCTTATTTTACAACATAATCTTGGTTTTCAAGATGAACAGGAACATATAATTAGCCAGTTAAATAATCTTGCTTGGTATTCTCATCAGAATATTGATGATTATAGATTGGTAAGTAGAATATTAGAAAAAGAAGAAGAATTGGCTAATAATATAAGATTGTTGTTACTCAAGTAGAGAAGAAGACAAGAAAAAAAAATGTAGCAAGGAAGTAAACCCCTTGAAGTGTGAAAATATTAAGAGTAGCATCAAAGTTAATAATTATTATATCATAAGCTGGATTCTAGAAGGTACACAAGGTCTTTGAGAAGAGAAGGAATTGAAGATTCTAATTTTCAAACATTGCAAAGCCTAAATTTTTCTTATATTTCCACCTATGTTAGAAAAGATATAAGTAGAAATCCTATCCCTCTAAAACCCTCTACATCCTTTGTTTATCAAGCCTTTTGTCTTTTTGGTACTATCTTTCCTTCTACCATAAGTTTTCCTCAAATGGCCCAGCCTTGGGGAAAAACCATAGGACCTCTAAATTTAGGGGCTAACCTAAATCCTTTGCCTAAAAATGCAAGAGAAAATTTACCCAAATTTAATGGAGATGGAATAAAATCACTAGAGGAACATCTGAGTGCCTTTGAAATGGCATGTGGTGTGTTAGGCGTACAACATCAAGATGTAGCCATAAGGCTTTTTGTGTAAACTCTAACTGATATTACATCATAATGGTTTTGTCATCTAACTGATTCCTCAATCACAAGTTGGAATGATATGAAAACTACATTTGAAAATAGGTTCAAAAGTGCAGAGGATAAACATTCCCTTCTTTCTCAATTGACTCAGCTCAAGAAGGAGATACATGAACCCATGAGGGAATTTATATCCAAATTCAATAGAATTATGCACAAGATTCCTACTGCTAAAATACTAACTACTGAGAACCAAAAGTGTTTCTTTATTAATTTTATGCCTCTTGATATAAGTTTTCATCTTAGAAGAAGTATAATTGTCAATTTAACAGATGCATAATCATTGGTAGTTGAGTTAGAGGATGATCCTATTATGGCCATAAAATGGAAGAAATAAGTTCAGGTACCTAATGCTAATCCTTCATCTTATATAGATCATATAGTTTAAATATTAGTCAATGATATGATTTCTCTTAAAAGACAACTACCAAAGGCTAGTACTTCATTCCAATAACTAGCAGGGGAAATCAACAAGCAAATACTGGTAAGACATTACCACTTGCATCAACACAACCAAGATTGGCTATGAAGCTCCTCCTGGAAGAAATAACATGTGTATTTTTCATTTGAATACTGATCATGATGGAAATTCTTGCCCTAAGATTCTTATATTTAATCAAATGACTGCTACTCAAGATGTCAAAGGGGAAATTATTGAAGAAGAAAGGAGCTCTAAGAGACCTGGTGACTCTGAAATACACTTCCTTGAATATGATTCAGATTCAAAAAGAAGAGGTGAAATATTGGTTACTCTTGAAGATCCTTCATGTGTTGTCCTTACTAGAAGTCAAAAGAATATGAGATTTTATAATATGCAAGAAGTGTTTGTTAAAGGTAAGAAACTTTTTACTAAAACTTCTATTGCTAAGACACAAGAAAGCAAATTTTTACACAAAAATGATTGTGAGACTTATTTTTATATTTTAGAATTTTTTAAGTTTGCAAAAATTCAAATTTCCTACTAAATACCTCAAGTTGAAACCTAAAGAGCTTGATAAATTGGTCAAATATGTCAAAAATGGTCCTGCACAAGTTAAACCTGAAAGTCAATTAAATGATAATACTAAGTCTCCCGTTTCCCAATTATTTAATTTTCCATCTGAATCACCTATTCATACTTCTAAAATGACCCTCAATTCATCTAATGATACTCCTTATATGACTGATATGAAACCCAACCCATTTTATGTTTCCTTGTTCATAAATGGTCATAAACTCAATAATTATATCATAGACCCAAGTGCTTCTAATAATATAATGCCTTATTTTATAGCCCAAGCCTTAGGCTTAACCCTTATAAAACCATTTTGTAGATGTTACTCTATAGATGGAAAATATATCTCTTTGCTCAGACAAATTAAAGATGCATGAGTTTCTCTTGCAGCCTATCCTGATAAAAAGGTGAAGTTGACTATCTTGGTAGTAGATATCCCCACTAGTTATGGACTGTTGTTGAGCAGGACTTTATGCAAAGATTTGGGAGGGAAGATTAAATTGGATTGGTTAGAAGATACAATTTTAGTGGGAAAGTAGAAAGTTAAACTGGAACCTGAACCTAAATGCAAGTTTACGGTATATTCTACTGATGACCCTAAGTCTCATATTCTATTTGAAGAATGTGAATTTGGCAACTATTTTCTCTCCTCTGAGGGTTTAAAATAATAATCTATCCCAAATTTTGTTCATTCAGATGATCTATGGACTATGGAATTTGATGGTCGTTGTACTACTATTGGTTCAGGAGTAGGAGTTGTGTTGATCTGACCTGAAGGTAAAAATTTTACATACTCTTTCAAGATTGAATTTAAAAACACTAATAATACTACAGAATATGAAGCTTTATTGCTTTGGTTAAATGAAGCTAAAGGAAAGGGTATAAAAATAATCAAGGCAAAATGAGATGTTGAATTAATTGTCAAATAAGTGAGATGCATTTTCTTAGTCAAAAATGATAGATTAAGACATCACAGAAATAGAGTTTGGAATGAGATAGAATGTTTTGATGCCTTCTCTATTGAGGCAATTCCCAAAGACCAAAACACTCGAGTAGATTCTCTAGCAGTGTCAGCTTCTCTTCTTCTCTCACACCCCAATTTTGAAAAGGATTCATATAGAATAGAACTAATCTATCATCCTAATGTCCCAGATAATGCTGAAAATTGGCAGGTTTTTGAGAGTAGTAAACATATCAAAAAAAATTGGAGAACATTGATATGTTCTTGGGTACTTATTTTGAAGGTTCTAAAATAAAATGTAAAGAATTCACTCCTAATCTAGGGATCAATCCAAAAGATGATGTAATTTAGTTAAAAAGAAATAAAAACCCTAAAGGATTGGTCTCTCTTAAACATTTGTTCACTAGACAAGATGAATATACTAAAGGCAAACTTGTCTAGAATGCTAACATAATAGAGGATTATGAAAAAAATCAACATTAGAAGTGAAGCTGACCTTAAATGGATCTCCATTGGTAAGTGTTGTTCACCAGAGGAGAAAAATAAATTAATTAATGTACTGATTAAGTATAAAGATGTCTTTCCTTGGTAATATGATGACCTCAAAGATTTTAGATGTGGGCAGTTTCAGCATCATATTCCTTTGAAAGAAAATGCAATGCCTTTTAGGCAAAAGCTAAGAAATTATAACCCAAAATTTATTGAAGATATCTTTAAAGATATTGACAAGATGCTAAAGGCTAGGATTATTTATCTAATTCATCACTCCATTTGGGTGGTGAACATTGTTCTAGTGCACAAAAAGAATGGAGAAATAAGAATTTGTGTTGACTTCAGGAATATGAATCAAGCCGGTTTAAAATATAATTATCCATTTCCTATGATGGATCACATCTTGAAAACTATTGCTAGGTCATAAATGATGTCCATGTTAGATGGATTCTTAGGTTACAATCAGATAAGTGTGGCTATAGCTAACCAACATAAAACTACTTTCACTACACCTCGAGGAACTTTTACTTATAACTATATGCCCTTCAGTCTAATTAATGCTGGTGCAAATTTTCAATGGGTGATGGATTCATCCTTTAAAGATTTGAAAGATAGAATTATTGTTATCTATCTTGATGATTTGACTATTTTCTCTAGAAAAAGAGAAGATCATCTGAAGGATCTAGAGACCATCTTATAAAGATGCCTAAGTCATGGGATATCTCTTAATCTTAAGAATTTGGTTTTCTATGTTACAAAAAGAAAATTATTATGACACCTAGTTTCAAAAGGTGGAATCAAAATTGACCTAGAAAGAGTTAGAGCAATACAACAGTTAAGTCTTCCTTCTAATAGGACTAGAGTTAAGTCTTTCTTTGGTTAGATTAATTTTCTCAAAAGGTTCATTCTTGATTTTAATGAGATTAAAAAACATATTGTGGAGATGATGAGTGGAAAACAAGCATTCATATGGAATGAAGTTGCTAAGAAAGCATTTGAAGATATTAAATAAGTAATTACGCAAACACCTACTTTGGTAAATCCTAATTTCCAAAAAGATTTTATTATTTATTGATATGTTTCAGAACATAACATGTTTGGCATCGTATTAAAGAAAAATGAAGTAAATGTAGAAGCCCCAATAGCCTTTATGAGTGTTCCTCTCAAGAAACATGAACTTAAATATTCTTTGGTTGAGAAATAAGCTTTTGTTGTAGTGAAGGGTATTAAACAATTTAGATATTATATACTTCATTCTCATTCAGTTTTATTTTTTCCTAATTCAGCTGTGAAAAGCATTCTGACTCAGCAAGAAGTTGGGATGAACAATAGAGCAACATGGGTTGCTAAAATTCATGAATACAATCTAGAGATTAAGCTAACCAAATTAGTTAGAGGTCAAGGTTTGTGCAAATTGATAGCCAAAAGTAAAAAAGAAGAAGAAGAACTCCCTACTGTCCTATTGGTGAGCTTACAAGATCCTTGGTTCCTAAATGTGGCACACTATCTTACTTATGGAGACTGTCCCAGTCATTTATCCCTAAAGGAGAAAAGGAATCTAAAGTTAAAATTAGCAAAATATGTGATATGGGGTGACATCCTGTACAAAAAGGGAATTAGACAGAACCTTTCTGAGATGTGCAGATAAAGAAAAACAATGCAAACTATTATAAGTTTTTCATAATGAAGCCTATGGTGGACATTTCTCTTCATTGATCATAGCTTTCAAAATCTTAGAAATTTTTATTATTGGCTAGTTATGTTCAACGATGCATATAAATGGGTAACTAACTGTGAAAAATGCAAATTGTTCTCAGGAAGACCAAAACTTGCAACATTACCTCTGAGACCTGTCATTATTGAAAAACCTTTCAAATAGTGGGGATTAGACTTCATTGGTCCTTTTTCACCTCCTTTGAGTGCTGGTCATACACATATTCTAATAGAAACTGATTATTTCATGAAATGGGTTGAAGTGATCCCTATGAAGAGAACTACTTCAGAAGTGGTATGTGATTTTCTCAAAGAAAATATAATGGTACATTTTGGTGTTCCTCATAAGGTTGTGGCAAATAACGCTACCAATTTTTCTTCAATGGAGCTTACTTCATTCTAGTATGAACATAGTATCGCTCTTTCTCACTCATCATATTATTACCCTTAAGGAAATGGACAAGCAAAGTCCAGTAATAAAAATTTTATAGGCATCATGAAGAAATTGGTGAGTGATAACCCTAGAGATTGACATAAGAAACTGTATGAAGCACTTTGGGTTAACAGGGTATCCCCAAAAAGAGCAATAGGAATGGCACCATTTGAGCTAGTTTATGGAATAGGAACACAGTTATCATTACCTCTGGAATTATCTATATCTAGATTACAAAATGTTATTAAATATCAGTACTTTCAAGACTCTTTAGAGAAAAGAGTTATGTATTTAACTAAGATTAAAGAGGAGAGGAATGAACTGGTTAATCATATTATTGCTCATCAAACTAGGGTTAAAAATATTTTTGACCAAAAAACTAAACCCAAAAAGTTCATGGAAGGAGATGAAGTATTGCTATGGGATAGAAGGAGAGAACCTAAAGGAGCACATGGTAAATTTCATTCACTTTGGAAAGGACCTTTCAAAATTCATTAGGTACTTAGTCCTAATTCTTTTAAATTGGAATATCTAGATGGAGCTATTTTATCCCTATCCTATAATGGATAGGATCTCAATTTGTACCGATTGTGAAATAGGTATCCCCTATTTTGTACATAACCTTTTCTTTTCTTGTTGCATTTTGTGGTTTCCTTTCCCATTTTTGGTTTGTCTTTCTCCTTTTCTTCCATTTCTATTTCTCATTCTGCGTAACTAGAGTTTTTGAGTTCTCTACATTTTGTCATAAAATACAGTTCCCAATTAGAGCCAATGTTACCTTTGGAGTCACCCTTAATCAAATTTTCATGAATTTTGCCATAAAAGAAGTTCAACCGCTTATCGCCTTTTGTGTGTAAATTCTTAAAATAATTGAACCTTTGAAACTAAACCTTTTTTGGAGTTCAAGAGTTTAATAAGTTCAAAAGTTTAATTAGTTCAATCGTTCAATATTTCTCAAAGTGAACTATTTGTCCCTTTATGTATTTCAATTTTGATTTTGAATTTTTTGGTTAAACTTGAACCTTTTTTTGGAGTTTAATAATTTCAATGATTCAAAAGTTCAATATTCAATGTTTTGTAAAGAGTCATGTTCACTCAATTCCCTTGTATAAATTAATGTATCATTAACCCTACTCATTGAACCTGCTCATTGAACCTACCAATTGAACCTATCGTTGAACCTATCATTGAACCTATAATTGAACCTATCATGGAACCTACCAATTGAACCTAACGATTGAACCTATGTAGCAGAGTTCAAAATTTCAATCCTTCAATGTTTCAAAATTCAAAGTTTCTAGAAAGATCATATGACTATTGGTAATTTTGTGTAGTTCATCTCGTATCATTTAACCCCGAAGTTGAACCACATTTTTAAAAGTTCAATGGTTCAATGGTTCAATGACTATACTCTCATCTCACCCTGAGGATTTCTCTAAGTTAAAATTAGTAAGATATTTAGAGGAGAATATATCTGGAAACTCATTATAAAGTAGAAAAATTTTAATTTTCATGAGGTTACAGATAATCATTACTCATCAAAATTGCACATAAAATATGATTTCCATTAATGCATATGTTAGAGTGCATGTCTAATCAAGCATGTTTAGCACATATTATCCTAATTTAATCATTTGATCTAGTTAATATCTACATTGAGAGAAAATAATTCAAATTTAGCAAACAAACATATTGGGTGATACAAAGGAGAACAACACAAGTGGTATAAGATATTCTATTGCTTGAATTCACAGTGATTTCAAATATATTTAAGGTGAGTTTCACTCTTACTGTAAGTTGGTTCCTTTACTTGGCTAGAAAGAAGGATCCTTTTGAGTTTTTAGAATTATTTAAAAATTCAAAACATTCTCTTTTCATTATATTCTCTAACCTATAGCCATGAAATCTTATTGTCTAGATTACAAGCATGTCCCTAGTCTCATATGTTCTCCACCCAAAATTGGGGACACCTCTCTAGTCCAATATGATTTGGAAGATTTTAAGGAAAGGGATAAAAATCCTCTGTCAAATCCTATGATGTAGAAAATAGTAGAAAGTGGCCTAGTTGAAATTGCGGCCTTTCCCATGGCTATACAATGCCTTGAATTAGTCCTTGAATGCATGAATAGATATGAACAAATCCTAATGTCTTTGATGTAGAAAATAGTAGAAAGTGGCTTGGTTGAAGTTGCGGCCTTTCCCATGGCTATACAATGCCTTGAATTAGTCCTTGAATGCATGAATAGATATGATTGTAGATGGTAATGGTCTTCTACATATCAACAAACAAACCCTAATCTCTATGACCTTAGTATTACTTCTTCCTATGGTTACTTTTCAATGAAGAAAACAATTTACAAGAGTGTGATTGCTAGGAATTGGCTCTTGAAATTCCAAAAAGGAGGTTCAAGACTACCTAGGCCATTAAAAAGAAATCATATGATTCCAAAAGTATAAGATATCATGGTATTACTACACATACTGAAAGGCAATGCTCATGAATATTATTGGGAAGACTAGATGTACTTCTTCATACAAGTGATCCTCCAAAGAGAACAATATTTGGATTAGGTAGAAATTGTAGCTGAATGTTTGCATCAAGGTTTAAATAATTATTAGGGAAATAGAGAATTTTATATGTCTTCATACCTCCTCTATTGGCTAGCTTCTATGAGACAATGGGTAGGGTTACTTCATGCACCCTTGGCTGAAGATATTAAAGTTTATGATTATTACTCATAGTTACAAATGCATAACGGCTATGAGAATTACAGGAGGTCAATGATGTTTTTAATAGGGAAATGACTTTTAAATTGTCAAATAACATTCATAAGAGGTTATCTGATGAAGCTATGTAGTTAATTAATATCTATTGTAGTTTCTTCATTTAATTTTCTAGGTTCACTTATATTAGTGTTGGGGGTTTTGATGGTCAACCCTTGAGGTTACCAAGGTATGTTTTTGACTGATTTATGCAAATAGAAGTCTGTAGGCAATTAGCACATGTAGATAAAAAAATCCCCAATAAATAATAAATTTGGTATATCTTTTCCCATTCAACTTGGATGTTATTCATGCAAAACAACATCTGATGCTTTGAATTTAGAATTGGATCTTAAGAAATTCAATTTTCAATACTTCACAACCAGACCACAATTTGACAGCAAAGGTTTTGCTAGAGATAACTTCGATCTTGGAACAATATTTTCACATATTCCTCAACTAGAGAAATATTGGGAGGATTGTTCAGATGGATTTGAAGTTAGAAGAAGATTTTGGTCCAAGTTTTCCCTAGGGTAGATAATTACCCTTAAATAAAACATGGACATTTCTAGAATTGTTGATAATGATGAACAGGTGACTAATCCACAATTTAAGCAAATAAAAAAATTACCTATTCTAGAAATTGACTAGGAAAAAAGTGAGGAAGATAGAATTGAGGTCAAGACCCTTCCAATGACAAGGAGAACTAAAAAATGGCTAAGAGAGCAAAAACTAGGAGGAGCTCAAGACATAGTCTCCCAATAATGTACAACAATTATTGAATCTCCATTCCCAATAAGCTCATCTAACCAGCCTGCTGCTATATGTGATGCAGATACTTCCAAGTCAAAAACTAGAAGGGACCGTATCATCAAAGAATCTGAGAAGACCCTTGTAACTACCCCGCCTCCTTGTGCCACCAGGTCAAGGACTTAAAACAAGAAGAAGAATCAAATTTCTGAAAAAGTGATCGTGGATTTGAATCTAAAGAGGCTTTAAGAGAAGTCAAAGGTGATAAAGAATCTGATTCACCAATGGTGGAAGAGGTTAGTAGAGATCAATAGATAGTGATTCCTTATGATTCTACCAAATTGATGATTATTTCAATTGTACATTCTGATCAATTGAATCCTGATAGAGAAGCCTCAGCTTTTTCACCTAAATGGATAGAAAGTTCAATCAGTCATAAAAGGAAAGTAATTCCATTTTCTTTACCCTTGGAAGATATGGTGAGAAGTGTTTATGGAAAGCTCCTAGATTGAAAAATCTAAAAACAACATCCAGAGTAGATGTTGAACCAAACATAGGGAACTAGAATGCAAAGATAGCCTAGCCAAGAACCAATGTAGAAATTCAAGATCTTACAGTTCAGTATTTTATAGTTGAAAAGGTAGACCTTGGGACCGCATCACATGTCACTGATGTGCATCATCTAGAAGTGTCTACTAAAAGGATAGTCAATAGAACTTGGAAGGATGAAATGGATAAAAGAGAGTTAAAATAGACTATGCAGTCAATGACAGAGTATATTGGTGCCATTCATAGTCTAGATCCACAATTAATTTCCTAAATTCCCATGTCTTTTGATCCAAAATCTCCTATCAATCAAAGGATGTTGGATTAGATACATAGAGGAAAAATGATTACCAAAGTATTTGATAATTGGTTGGATGGCATCATCCTAAAAGGTACATAATACATTCATATATTGAAGATTATATATGATCTGACCACAATCACTGTTGAAGATTTGAAGACTCAGAATGCTTTGTGGATAAAAGAGGAAGGAAAATGGATGAGTGTGATGAATCATTTTGATGAAGTGTAAAAATATGGGATAACAAAGTTTTTTTAGAAAATAACTTGATAGGATTGGATGAAGATATATTATATGCAAGTAAGAAAAATGTTGAATGGAGAAATTCAATATCTAGACAAGGATGATTGGAAATCAAAAAAATGATCAAAGAAATAATTAAATTCATTCAGTCATTATAGCATGATCTATAGAGCATTGACATCAATTACATAAAAGATGATGGCAAACCAGAGAAGGATATCAATGTTATGATTCAGTCCTTTAGGGAAAATATTAACTTCATTAAAGAAAGTGACAAATTATCAATTGAAAACTTCTCTTAGATTTCACAGGTAGAGTCACTTCTTTGTCACTGTATTGACACACTCCTAGAGTACGTAGAAAAGATGGAAAAATTTTGGAGGGAAGAAAACATCTAGAAAGTAAGGATAAAATATGTTAGCATTCCCATTCTTTCAAAAATTTAGGAGTTTGTTACGACATTTCAGGAGTGGAAAGCTCAATGTGTCTACCCAACTAAACAAAGCAAATCTAGAGATCCTAACCCGTCACTTCAAAAATGACTTTACTTACATAGTCTCTTTTATTTAGTTATTTAGTTACTTTTCTATTTGAAACTTGATCTTTATTGAATTTTTAAAAACCAAATCATGTATGGGTTAGAGTTACTTTAACTCTAGTTTAGTTTAAAATATGGATGAGTTAAGGTAAAGATATATATTTTTGGTTGTAAAAAGATGGGGAGATAGAAAAGACAGAAAAAAGAGGGAGTTAGAAAATTAGAGAACTGAACCACTATTATTAGTAATATATGTGATGTTTTTTTGAAACATTTTCATTTGTGAATGAAAAAGATAATTAATTACTGCATACTTGGATCTGTGTGTTTGAGTATTTGAAGTTGGGTTTTCTATGCAAAACGTTCTTTCATATAGTGATTACTCTTCCTTTAGACAATTCATTATATGTTTTTTATTCTTTATTGGCTCAGAAATATATACATTTATCTATTTAATTATTATTGAAAATAGAATTTGTGTATTCTATTACCTATTGCTTTTATAAAATCCCATATTCATAACATAATGATGTATGGATATTAGTCTGCCTTTAAACACTTTCTGGTTAAAAGTGTATCTGAATATTCAAATTCATTGAAAATCTTAAAGGGAGTTGTACCTTAATTTAGAGGGGAACTAATCTTGATAGTTTACCCATTTATTTTTTAACTTATTTGTTCTTGAGAGAAGGGTACGAAGTTAAAATAATATATCTTTATATAAGGACAAATTTGTTAGCTAACACTATGTAAAATCCTGATAAAAGTCAATTGTTGCAGCAAAAATGTAAAGTTTAATTTCTTTGATAAAAATGCAAAACTTAGTTTCTTCAAGGAAATTTTTTTAGACAAAATGTCTGAAACAATTATCTTGATGAAGATGAAATACTGAAGTCTGAATTGCTATGGGAGAAGTGTCCAAGAGAGTTCAATACTTTGGGAAAATTATCCCACGTAAAATGTTCAAAATAATTGTCCTGATAAATAAGTGGCCCAAGAGTAGAAGTGCCAAGAATAAAATGCCCACAACAATTGTTATTGAACAAAAACCTTGAAAAAATCATATCAAAGATATAAAAGCTGAAGACAAAGGGGTCATGAACCAAAAGGCTTGATGAGAAATGTCCTAAAGAGATTCACTCAAGATCCATGAGTTTTGAGCTCATGGAGCATAGAAGGTCAGTGTTTCAATAAATCCCCAAGATGATTGAGATAGTGATAAGTGTCACCATCATGGGGACCCTATTAGGAATTATACAAAATGTGGAGAAAAATACTAGGATCTATGCATAGAGATCGATGGTATACTCTCGATCTATGAAAATGAGATCGATGGTATGAGCTGGAATGGGGATTTGTTTAGTAGAGCTCAAAATAAATGTAGAACTGGACTAGTTAGTGTACTTGTGAGATTGTCTGCATGAAAAGTATCTCATGGTCAAAAGATAACATAGCATAAATTTTTTTAATGCCATTAACATCTCATACAAGTTTGGTTTCTTCATGTTTTTTTACTCAAGATACAAGCTTTCAAAATCTTGAACAAGTAGTGTGACTACCATTTAGATATCTTTGATAGTCATACAAATGTTAAAATTATCTCATCCATTATAAATTAGGGATTAAATTTGGTAGTCATATGTATGTCATTGATGGTCACACAAACATCAAATGATGAGTGCATGAACGTCAAATTTAAACCATGATAAATATCTATTAGGGATTAAATTTGGTGATCGCATGATTGTCAAAGATATTCATGTAGATATCAAATGATGGAAATGAAGACATAAAATTTAAGCATTGATGATTATCTATTAGGGTGTAAATTTGATGGTTTCACACCCATCAAAGATTTTCATGTAGACATCAAATGACAAACACATGGATATCAAATTTAAGCCATGACATTTAGGTATTGGGGTTTAAATTTTATGGTCATGTGCCCATCAAAGATGCTCATGTGGAAATTAAATGATGGTCGTGTGAATGTCAAATTTAAGCCACAATAGATAACTAATGGCATTTGATCATTTGGATCTGGATTGATGGTTCACATTATATTGGGCTTCAAGTTTGATGGTGTAAATGAAAATTGACTTATCAAAGGACATAAGCCAAATAAGGAGTTACCATGTGGTGAAAGGGCACTAACCTATTAGAGATTGACTTTGTAAGATGCAAAAAACCATAGATTATCTAAGTGGAATAATCTCAAGGGTCTTAATAAGGACCTAACAGCTTGTAATAAAAATATAACTATAAGGGGATGTTGTGAACCCATAGGGCTGCCATGTGACATGATCACATTCATCATGTAGACAAGGACCTGACATTGTTAGTCTTAGGTGGATTGTTTAATGATCTAGACCTAATGCCATATTGACACGTCTTAAGGGTAACAATCACTTTTCAAGGTAATTAAAAAAGTGACATGCCAATGCCACAATGGCACACATGTCATATAAAGAACAAGACTCTATGAAATTAAGTTGGCAGAAATTTCACTAATAGTAGTAGGTTGACTAGCTTAGACAATGAGGCATGGTGACTTTGTATAAAATTTGAAGATGATAAATAATTTGAAACTTATTGATGTTGCTATTATAATTTTGACATTCCATTATGAAGGGGTTTACGCTAACATAATTGATGATCTGGTGCTAACCCTAGATAAAGCCTACATAAGAAGAGAAAATTACTTTTAAAGACTGGAATAGTCAATGCTCAATGCATTATTGTTTAATATAGATTTATTAACCATGTATGTGCTCATTTAAATATTTCTAGCCTATAAATTTGCAATTTTCAAAATAATGAGAGGGTCAAGAATTTCCCCAAGTAAATCAAAAGTTGAAACTAATGCATTTTTACATTAAAAATTACAAAGGAAGCCCTAAAAGGCGATATGTGAAAAAGGTAATTTTGCAAAATAAAAAATGTGAAACTATAGGTTGGAACCCAAAACATAAAAGGTCAAAGATGACCTGAGTCTTTTGCAATTTTCATTATTGTGTTTTCCCAAGCTCCTTCATGGAATGATATTATAGGTTTGCATGTCAAAGGTGGGCCACTCCAAAGAAGAACATTCAAAGGGCCATAGATCTAGAATATTCCTATGGAATCAATGCAAAACCATGTTTTTCCATGGTGTGCATGAGAGGAAGGGAATCTATCTAGAAGTTTATAGATGTGTAGGCAAGTGGTTGAGAGCATCCGCAGGTAGTTTTACATAATGACAAAGTTTATTTGACCCTCTACCATGAATATTTTCCTTCCAGCTCATGTGAAAGGAATCTCCCACCATGAAATCAAAAGATGTGCTCCAAACCTTCATCATTCCTCATAGAGGCAGTTAGAGTTATGATTTTTCATGAAAATGGATAAGGATTTTAGGCGTGTCAAGGGAATGTTTTCCAGTTGGAACTATCTTGGTAGACATGAAATTTTGTTTTGTAATTTTGCAAATTGTGACCAATAGTCCCATATTTGAGGATGTATAAATATGGGGCTTATACTTTATTTAAGGTTGTTGTTGGTTATTTTTTTAAGTGTTCATTTTCTCTAAGTCTAGGTTTTATAATAATTTATGGGATCAATTGGTGTGTGTAGATTTTGTCTCCCTTGCTAAGGTGGTTGCATTTGTATAGCCATTATCAAGCTTTGAGAGCATGTTTATGTCTCCCTTGTCAAAAGAACAATTTCACCATGGTTGTCCCCATGGAAACATTTTTAAATATTGATGTGTGTAATATTTCTTTTCAAGTTAATAAAAATTATTGTGCTTATTTATTATTTCCTATAGATGAAGTGCAATGCCATGTCTTACAAGAATTGTTGATTGGACATTTGGGTTTGTTCTCACTACTAGTTGTCATTTTGAGCATAAATTTAGATTATAAACTCTTTCTACATTACTTCAGGATAAGTTATTGAATAAATTTTTAGGGCACCCTACATTTATGGATTTGATGAGGAAACGCATTTAAAAGATTATTTCTAGTTTATGTTCTAGTCTCTTAGGGACCATTTGGTATTTAACGTTATCTTGCATTTCAAGTTTTTTTTGCATCTTTGCTAAGGAGTATTGTCATGAAATACTACAAGATACCTTGCTATTTGAAAACCACCATCACACCACCCTCCTTATTTTTAATAATATAACTTATCTTACCGTATCCTACCCAACAAATAATACACCTTTACATACTATAAGTGTTATTTTCCTTACAAATGCATAAGATATTGCATATTTGAAATGTGTTTATAGTTTTTATTTTAAATTCTAGCATTGTAGTCTTTTATTTGACCCCTGTAGTTGAAGATTCTATAGAATGAGAATTATAGTCTCTTTCCCATCTATCTTTAGTAGCTTGTGTATGACTTAGATCCTTTTTGCATTTCATGTGATAACCCCTCATGTGTGAAGTATGAAAGCTTGGTTATGCCCTGGTCATAGTTGTTCTTTAAGCCAAAAATCCCCATGGAGGTTGAATTGCAAAATTTCTCCATGTGAGCAAGCTACCCCATAACTTCTCTCACCTTGGTTCATGCAAAGCCAAAAGTAGTAAGGAGCTGACCATATCCTTTTTAGGTGCCTCTCAATCATTTTTTATACCCAGTACATTCATGATGTTAAACCCTTCCCTAGATACAATGACATACTAACAGGTTTTTCATCTTCATTTGTTATTTTTTTCAAGTGTGCAAGGTGTATAACTGCAAATCAACAAGGTTTTTTATAGATCCTTCATATAAATCATGAAAACAAGGGATTGATTTTTTTTTTCATTCACCCACCCATAAAATAAGGTTTCCATCACAATTATATCCCTCATATTTTCCTTAGGAGGCTCTATAAAAAATATTATAGTGAGATAAAACAACCCTAGAGATGGAGTTGAAGTCTTTACATTCCAATCTAGAGTTGTATTTTATTTTATAGATGGTGTTATTTCCATGTCAAGCCATCACATGTAGTGGAATTTTTTTTGTTATAATCACCTTCATAAATTTAGGTGATTTTGATCTTCAAATGTCATTTAGCTTCCTAACAAGCTAAAAATCTAGCCTTTTCTTTTTCCAAGTTATCGAGTTCATGCAAAGATTTGACCTTGAAAACATCACCCTGATAATAATCAACCAGTAATTTATCTTCCCTTCCACCAATAGGATGTATTTCTCAATCTCATGAAATTTATGTTTTTACCACTATATTATAGCAGCCTTTGTCTTAGTGATATTCCTTTGTAAACACACTATAACATGTTCACCTTATTCTATAAAATATGTAGTCCATATCCCCTTGATAAAATGTTTGAAATCCTCATATGCCAATAAATGGGGGTTAAATTTAAAAGGACAAAGTGGTTTCTTGGATCCCAAAGTCTATTTTAGCATGATAAGGTTATGATCTAAAGTAACATTATTCAAGGTAGTGGCCTTACTAGCATTAATCAAAAGAATAAGTGATTCCTTAAGAAAAAAAAGACCCATTTGCTAAAAAATACCTTACAAATTAGTTATATGATCTTATAAGTTTTATTCCACATGCAAGGTTGTAACATCCAACAAAGAGTGTTGATTTATCTTGTTCAAAAAATAGTTTTCCATGGGATCAGATCTATCATGATTACCCAAAAATTAAGAATGGTGTCTATTAAAATATTTGTCCTATCTTAGATTGAGGTGGAGCATATGAAGTGTTCTCAAAATTAGTCCAAAAAGTCTTCCTAATGTGTGAAGGTGCATTGACAATAATTATATCAACTAATATTTTTTATTCATGTTGTAGACACTAAAAATCTACACACCATGGCTCTAGATGTCGAAATAACCCTTAGACCACCTTAGGACACCCTAGGGACCATTTCACAGCATTTTGACCACAAACCTAAGTTAAAATAACTAACTAGCTAACTGACTTTAACCAACTTAACCTTTAACCTATCGACCACGGATGGTCACCCTAATTGTTGAAGGTTAGGCTTGACTAGCTTAGGTTTTAATTGTCTAAATATTTAAACTCTAGTAATAATTATAGCTTGATTTTTTATATTTAGCTTATTTGATCCATGTACAAAATCAATGCATGCTAAATCTAAATTTAGACACCCTATTAAACCACTTGTTGAGCCTATTATTCTATCTCTTTGTTCCTTCTATAAAAAGAGAGGAAGATGAAGTGAAAAGGGGTGAGAATTAGGAATAATAATCATCAAATAGAATCAATAATTATTAGAGTTTCTCATATCAAAAATTAATTTGTAAGTATCCATCTAGCAACTAGGTCAGAGATCTGAAGTGATGCAATTCATCAATCACAGTTAGGACACTAACACTCTATTAGAATTTTCTCTAGGCTCCACAATGGGTTTTCAAACCACCCACCTCGACGCTTTTTAGATTATTAATAAGAAATATAGGTATCTATTTTTAGTAACTAGTTACTTTTTTCTATCTTGTAACTAGCCTCTAGCCTAAACCCACCTTCTAGAACCACTCAGCCACCTTCTAGGCTAGACCTACCTTTACCCAAACTAAAACCCATAGTAACCACCGATGGTCACCTTGATCACCAAAAGTCTATCCATAACTGCCAATAGTTGTCCAAATGTCTATGGTCACCTAACCATCGACGGATTCACCCTAATCGTTGATGGTCACTATGTGATAATTCTAATAGTAAGATAATTTCACCTATCAGATCCCAACCCAATGTCACTTTTTGACCTTCTTCCTAAGCATAGGACATCACCCTATTTTTTAAACCCCAACTAATTTATTTGTCATTAATATTCAATCATTTATATCTAAAATTAATTAGATTCATCTTTTTATAGCACTTCTTATATTTGATGTTAGTGTCTTGTATTATTTATGTAAGCAATTTATCTTTCAATTTTATAAATTGATTGTTTTTAAGTGTCGATTAATATCCTCCAAAGAATCTTGTGCTTCTTAGATCTATCTTTCTAGGCAATCCATCCTAATATCTAACTAATCAACCATTTCTTTAGTGCTTTCTTATCTATAGGTCATTCCTCCCAAGCTAAAGAGGAATATTTACAACAATTGAGATCACAGAGCAAAAACCAAGTCTAGGTTCTAATAACATCACCCTTATTTTAATTTTTCAATATTTCTTCTTAAGTAAATAAGAAAAAATCTATTTGAAACATTAAGGCATGCCTAGTGGGACCCTTGAGTCGTTTCTTGGGTTCATAGTTGCATCTAGGTACTTCTTCTTGTCTTTCTACTTGTATAATGAAATCAAAATTTCATTTTAGGCTTAAAATTGATTGCATCCATTATTTTCTTGCTTATTTTATCTCACATATCTTGATTAATAAATTCAATTAATAATATATTCACTCTTATCACAAACACAAGGCCAAACCATTTACACTTAATAAAGCATAAAAACATTGACATAAGGCCCAACTAGAATTTCATCACCTAATGGTCACCTTTCTCAGCTATCCTAATCAAATTTCATCTTAAAAGGGAGAACCAACTTATTTCATTGGTTGAGTATAGTCTATGGCAATCAGTATATCTTGGCTAAGCACATGACACCCTTATCACTAAGATGTGTGAAGTGAGGGGGTAGGCCCCAATATCAAGCCACTACTGATTTCCAATATAGTTTCCTTTGAGATCCTAAACACAACCTAAAATAAAACATATACTTATTTTCTAATACCTGATCTACAAGCCAATTTGAGTCTCACAACTCTTAAAACTTAAGGTATAAGCCACAAGAGAGACTAAAAATAACTCTAGGATCTAATGTGCTTTAATGTATGGTTTATTTCCTTAAATTTTTCTTGTCTTCTCTTTGTTTGAGTTATGAGATTGCTTGTATCTTCCTCTTTTCCTTATTTACAATGTTTTAACTAAGCAAGATCTAAGAAACCAATCAAATCATGATCCACCTCCTAATCATCCATCTTCTTCTTCTCCCTCATACATGGAGTACATCTCAAATACAGAGAGTTTTCCCCATCCTTTTAGAAGTCCCACCATCCCTTAGATAGTTTCCAAAGGTGATGTGTAGTTTTCCACCTTTCTAGATAATAACCCCATAGCCCTCCAACATTACCTTAAAACAATATCTCATCATACCCCTACTTCAATTCCACTTGTTAGCCTGCCCTATGGCATGCCATACTAGCTTATAGGTGACACTTTTATTGCCACCATTTCCAACCAACCTTTAGTCACCCAAGCATCATCTTCTACCAATAATCCCATTGGTACCACCATCCAAAACCAACCTGCTCAACCAACCAATAACCAAACACCTTCCACCTTAACCAACAACCCTTATAGTATAGGAACAACCCAACATTTGGGCACTAGTACTCTGCTTACCATGGGTGTTCCCTCCACTAGTATCACCACCATTCCTCTTATTACCAATCTACCTACCTCCACTCTATTCAAGAGTTTGGTGGTCCCCATACCTTCTACCCTTCCACCCATTACTACCAAAGTTATGACCTATCTTTTATTTACCAACCCAATCATACCTCCTACCTAACCTATACCAATCCCTCAATAGGTGCCCATTGCAACAAACCTAAGCTACATCCTTAACCCACAAGGGTATGTGCCTCTACCTTCTTTGAAACCACCTATCTCCATGTATTCATATGTGACATCATCCCAACCACCCATGTCCACATACCAATATGTGGCAACTTTTCAACCCCCCACCAACTAGCTATCCATATGTTAAACCTACACAAACCCAACATAATCTACCCTACAACTATATGGGTACACAACCACAATTGGACCTTGTAAAAATGGTAATGGATAAAATGACTACTTTAGAGTCATCTATCTCTAGTGCCCATAACCTCTTATCTTACGACCAAATTTGCAATGAACTAATTCATCCATCTGTCCCCATTTGACTTTATCCTCCTTAATGGGAACTTTAAAATTTTCAAAATTTTAGAGAAAGGAAGACCCTCAACAACATCTATGATCATTTAGGCATTCTTTTTATTTGATCACCTATGATGATTCTCTCCTTTTTTTTATCTACATTGGTACAATGTTATTACAAGGCACTCCCTCTTTTTTTAGCCTAACTAGCTTAGACTTTCTTAGATCACTTTTCCATAAACATCTCTAAGAAAGTTTCCATCATTGATCTCTACTCTATTTCATAATTTGATGATGGTTCCATAACTGAATTCATAGCCCATTAGACAAACCTGATAAATCAACTATCTTTCTCTTTACCCCAACCTGAGTTGATTGAACTCTTTGATCAAGCTTATGCCAAACACATTTGCTCTACTTTATGAGTTTAGAGCTTCAGGACTTTTGATGAGGCTTTTACCATGGCATGAAAATTAGAGAACAAATCCATTGATGAGGGGAATTTGAAATTCAAAAATAGTAATTCAACCTTCAAATCAAATGAGACTTCCTCCAAACTTAACAATCAAACTAGCACTAAGTCAGAAAACAAAGGAACTACGAATGTAGTTATCTTTAAAACCATCACTTTACCTATTATTAACCAACCTAGCTCTTTCATTTCCTCTAATAACAACACTAAAACACCAAAATAGAATAACCACAAGTAATTTAATCCACTAGGGGAGTTATATACTTCAATCTTGGAGAAGTTGTTGAAAGCGAATATCATACAACTCCCATCAATCAAACCTTAATATCAATTAGATTCCTCTCATCCTATACCTGGTTAGTATAAGGAGAAATAATTGTGATCCTTATACCATATCATTAGACATGACATTATTAGGTGAAATACCTTCAAGAACATCATACAAAATCTCATCAACAAGGGGGAACTTATTTTGGATAACCTCAATGCACCCCCAAATTAATCACTTGACATATTTATACAACCATTTCCTAACCATGCCCCTATTTCAAATAATGAAAATAATAGAGTATAATCCTCTCACAAAAATAAAGTTGATATCATTAACATAGTTCTTAGTCAACTCATTATTGAGGAAACCACTGATGAAACTACCTTTCCTTCCCGTATGCTTATTGAGGTAGTGGAGTCACTCTCCATTATTTCAAAAAATGAGACCAAAATAATAACTATTCCCCTTTCCCCACTCATTGAGGTATTTAAGCCATTGACCTCTCCTTTGAAAGGCATACCAAAATAGATAACCATTACCATCGTATAATTCTCTTCTATCATATAGTAATCCACTCTTCCTTTGGAAAGCATCCCTAAGGAAGTGATAACTCTACTTACCTCTCCCATAAGAGGCTCATCTTCACAAACCTTAGAGACTTTGATTGAGGAAAATGATGAAGTAACCACTTCTCTCTCTCCACCCATGGGTTTGACCTTTGAGTTTAGTATCGAAGGGATCAAACCCTTATATTAAACCCTTACATAGAATTGTTCAAAACATATATTACTTCTCTCAAACCAATGTAGAATATGCCACATTTTGGCACCATCTCGATCTTCCTTACCCAACAAAGCAAGAGCCTCCAACCACACCACTGTCATCCCTAACTCTCATTTCCACTATTTAACCCACCATCACCTTGACCAAACCTTTAAAAGTCTTTACCAATCAAACCATTATCAAATTATCCAAACCAACTCCACCTAAAATAACTAAGTAAACTCTTACCATTCCAACCAAGCCCACCAAAAACCTTGAAATAATCCCTATATATAACTATACTCACCCCCCATTTAAATTAGACTTAACTTCACCAAACCAATCCAACGAAGAAGTTAAAACCACCGAAGATTACACAAACCAAAACATTGCCTCCCCTTTCCATTTTGCCTTCTATTTTAGGACCTTACCCTTCTACCTTAGTAAAGAAACCAACAAACCCAGACAAGACCCAAATTGAACCACCATTTTTGGTCACACCATCACTCCTAATTTCATCCTCACCTATTTTCATGAAAACTTATATAACCAAACCAACTACTTCTTAGGCATCTACCCCAACACCTTTTACCTCCAAGAAATCCATACCAAAAACATCCACCAATAATGTTCCTTCACCCAAATATCTTACCATCAAACCCACTCTTAAAAGGGATTCCACCTCAACTACTAAACATAAGACCTCCATACCTTTGCCACCTTTTCTCTAGTCTTACTCAACTATCTTTCAGAGGTTATTACAAGCATATTGCTTAACATTACCACCTATAAGACCATTTAACCCACATAGTCATAAACCATCATAATATATTTACCAATTAGTATGCTCATACCATAAGATAACTATGCATGATACTAAGAATTGTAAAGCTCTCCAAGTATTAGCCCATCTTTTGTATCATAAGGATGACTTGTTTTTAGATGAACCTCCTATAGTCCCACCACTAACCAAAAAGATAGGATCCATGAACCAACACTTACCTACTCCCCCACTCTCATCTCATAGTGATGTGGAGCTGAAGTAGCATTCTGGCTTGAATCTTTCCCAAATCCATACCATCTAGGTGGTAATATGATCACAAACTCAATTGAATGATAAGGTAAAATCAAAGGTGTCTATTTCATGGACATATCCCTCTTCCACCACCCAATCACCCAACCAACACCAAGAACCTTTACCTTCAACCAAACCCAAGGTATCCATCTTGGGTCCCTCTCAATTCAACACATCTGAATCAATCCAATGAGTAGTTCTGAAAAAGACTCACCAAACACCAGTGAAGATGAGTTTGTGTGAACTGATCAATACCTTACCCCATCAGTACTAAGTGATGATAGAGGCTTTGAAATCCATAGAGGTCCAACCAGAAGACCCATAACCTATAGCAACCTTTGTTGAAGCTCTTCAACTTTCTAGCCTTGTTACCTTTAAAGATTCAAAAATAACCTCCATCCATCTAGATGATCTAAATCATCCCATATTCATTACCAATTACATCAACCAAACCCACTTCAAGAGGGTTATGATTGATTTTATTAACTATTGTCCTTTACATTTGCATGGGACCCCACACACTTCTTGAGCTCTTATATATAGTAGAAGGAGAGTTCTAGTATAACATTTTGGTAAGATGCCCTTGGATTCATTCCATAGGTTATGTGTCATCCACCTTGCACTGATGTGTCAAATTTGATAATGAAGGTCAAGTTATTACCATACTAGCTGACTTGAGTCCTTTTAAATCATGCAACGTGATGTGCCAACCCAATGATGTTCTCCTTCCTCTATCCAACAAGACTTCATCAATAAAATATGAATCCCCACCTTTCCCTACCAATGAAACATCCACCAATTCATCCATCCCTTCCACCCAAATCCCTATAGTGGACACAATAGAATTAAATTTCTAGCATCCTTCATTGGGGGAGTATCACCTTTTGACTCTAGACATCCTTCATACCCCTCAAGAGTATGGGAGTCTTGACCAAGAACTTGGTTATGACCCTAATGTTATATTTTTTGTTCCATTTAGGTCCTCAATTTTTTAAACCAATTTCATCCATGGGAGACTTGGTAAACCCCTTGACACTTCCACCATCTCTTTCTCACCTTAACCATTCACTTCTAGTTTTTCCTATCTAGATAAACTAAAGTTTTCTAAGACACCTTTATAGGTGTGTTTGGAAGAGATTTGGTCTCAGTCAATATGAACATGGTCTACATGAGTTACTTCCAATCAAAACCCAAAAACCTTATGAAAAACATGACCTCAATTTCATACCACCTAAAAATAAAACTAAAACACTTACGTTTACTATCATTGACAAGTAGAGCCCATCCTCACCTTTTACTCCACCATCAATAATAAAAGATTCTAGTATCATCCCCCTTAACTTTTTTTTCCATGAAGATGATCCGTTTTAGACCCCTAACATATCAAAAAGATGGGATGATTATGACTATTCCTCTAGCCCATCCTAAAATGGTAAGAAATGACTCTCTTACCATTAATACCATTCGATGTCATGATGATGATTCCATTTTGGCCTATCTAGGTACAAACAATTATTCTATCCATAAATATCTTCCACTTGACACCTCATCCATATTGAAATAATCTACCATGGATAAAAACTTAGGCACTTTGGATAACCTACACATTATCAAAATTGGTCAATCACTAAATTCCAAGGAGTTTTAGGACTTCCTCCTTCCTGCATGACCATAACATAGCATTTGCTTGGTCTTATATTGACATGATAGGAATCAACCCCTTCATCTCTACCCAAAACATATTCACCAACTATGATTCCAAGTCCTTTAGGTAGAAACTTCATTGAATACACCCTCACATATCCCTTCTCATCAAAAAAAATCTTCAATGTTTCCTATGTGTCAATTTCATTCAACCAATTGATTATCTATAATGGGTCTCCAATATCATACCTATCACCAAATCCATAGGGGGACTCTACATTTTTGTGGACTTTCATGACCTTTACCTTGATCTCCCAAAGGATGACTTCCTTTGCCAAGAATTGACTAACTTATTTACCTTATAACCAACCATGAGATGTCTCTTATGGATGGATTCTTGATCTATAATCAAATCTTAGTTTCTCATAAATATCAACACAAAACTACCTTTATCACCCCATGGGGAAATTTCTTCTATAGGTTCATGCCTTTTGGATTGAAAAATGTTGGTGCAACCTACCAACATGTTATGACCTACATATTCCATGACCTTATTCACAAAATCATAGAAGACTATGTCGATGACTTTCTTGGAAAATCCAAATATCATAAAGATCATTTGGTCATTCTTAAGATTATCTTTGAGTAAGTCATCCATTATCATGTCTGCTTTAACACTAAGAAGTGTATTTTTGGAGTCTTCTTAGGAAATCTCCTTGGCCTCATCATCATCCTTTGGGGAATTGAATTCGATCCCACCAAAATAAAAGTAATAGTTGGCATACCTCCTCCCACCCACCTTAAACAACTCCATAGCTTGTGGGGAAGCTCCAATCCATTCATTGCTTTATCTATCAACTCTTAGATTGATGCCAACCCTTCATCCACCTTATAAATAAGGAAGTATGTTTTAAGTGGAATAACTACTATAAAAAGTCCTTTGATTCACTTAAAGAGTACCTTTTGCCTCCACCTATCCTCATTACTCCCAAGGAAGATCAACCTTTTTACTATTATAACTTCACCACCAACCACTCCTTAGGGGAAATTCTAGCTCATCAAGATGAGCAGCATAAAAAGCAAGATGTCTACTATATTATTCATATGCTAGTAGAGTATGAGACTTGGTATACTCATACTAAGAAACTTTGCCTAGGTTTGGTCTTTATGGACACCAAAATTCACCACTACCTTATCAACAACAAGACCTATGTCATAACCAATACCGATCCACTCAAGTATATGCACTCCAAGCCATACCAAAACCAATGTATGGAAAGTGGCTCATGATTTTACTTGAGTTTAACCTTGATTTCCTTTAGTAGAAGTCAATTAATAGATAATTCATTACCCACCAATTGGTTGAAGCACCATTATCAAACAACCAACCTCCTCTAGAGTTTTTAGATGATTCCATCATAACTCTCTCTTAGGTAGACTTCACCTATCAAGTGACCATGTTATTCAATGGATTAAAGTTTCAATGTGGTGGGGGAGATGGCATCATCCTTATCCCCCTTCATACTGAACATCTTCCTTTATCATTCAATTTAGATTTTAAATATACTAACAATATGGCTGAGAATGAAGCCCTAGTGATAGGTCTCCAAACTGCATTAGCCTTGGGAGTCAAAATGATCAACATTTTTGGTGACTCTTAGCTCATGGTCAATCAAATCAATTGATATTATCAATTTAAGAATGATGTTTTTTAATATTACAAATAATTATTTGATGTACTCTTAGCATCATTTGAACACTACCATATCCAAACCACTCCATGATGTACAAATAAGTTTTTTGATACAATGACTTCCCTTACTTCCTAGATCCCATATGCACCATCTAACTCTAATGTATCTACCATTATACATTGAATTACTTAGCACTCTTATGTAAAATTATAATTTCCCACCATCTTCAATGTGGAGGAGACCCAACCCAACCTTTTGTTGACCATTTTGGCCCTGTAGGCCAAAAAATCAATCCCCCTTCTTTCCTTGCTATTCAAAGCTAGTCAATTTCAAGTTACACGAGTTCATCGAGCTTTGGTTCATCACTTCAGTTTAATGATGAGGTTTAATGGAGAAATAGTTCAATGACAAGTTTAATAGCAAAGCTAAATAATGACAGGGATGCAAATGTCAAATTTTGCAACAAAGGAATCATCAAAGGGAAGGAATAAGTGGAAGCAACCACGTGTCAACTTCTACATGACTCTCAAAGGACCCTAAAAGTAAGTATATGCCACCACATGTCCTCGCCCATCTCAGTGGAGTACACCAAGTGTCTACATCTGAGGCTTTAGGTTTCTTTTAAGCTTTAAAGATAAGCCTCTCTCGAAGTGTAGTAGAAGCTGCCAAGTGTCAACATCTATGGGTTTTTCCTATTGGCTTCAAAGAAGACTGTGGTGGGCTTGAAAGGCAGCTAAAGACTCTATGGAAGTGGCCACATGTCACCTTCTACAAAAACCTCAAAATTCTCTACGTAACCCTCAAGGGACTCTCAAAGGTGAGCAGATGCCACCATGTGTCCTCGCCCATCTCAGTGGAGTGCAACAAGTGTCTACATCTAAGGCCTTGGGTCTCTCTTAAGCTTCAATAGTAAGTTTATCTCAAGAGTAAGTGGAATCAACCATGTGTCAACTTCCACCTGACTCTCAAAAGACCCTCTAAGTTAAGCAAAAGCTGCCATGTATCCCATCATCAGCTCAGTGGAAGCCACCAAGTGTCAACATCCACATTTCAAAGTCTCTTCTAAGTGTCTGAGCAGTGGACTATGACACATGTTAGAAGTGAATGCACTCTCAACCAAAGATCCAAAGGAGTAGTGAAAGATAACTTGAGGGATGAAGGAGATAGAGGAGGCAAAATGGCCAAGCGCAAAAGTAGATGAAGTGATCCAAGTGGCATAGGAAAGTGTCGATTTAAGGAGTTATTCTAGTGGTTAACATAGTACCTACCATGCAATCATCAAGAGGCACAAATAGTGAATGGCATGACCTATTTTCCTTCAATATGCATTGATGAGCAGGTAAATGGTGCAACTCATAATTTTGAATCCTGACAAGAGCTGACACAATATTATCTTCAAGCGACTTCCTCTTCCCAATGCTCAGAAGGCACATGGGTCACTTGTAAAAGGGTGCCAAAATGGCCTTTTTCTTCCTCTATAAATTGTAAACTTCTCATTCTGAGAAAGGATCCACTCCTTTAGCCTTAAGGCAAAACTCTACCCAAAAATCTCTCAAGCTTGTAAGGCAGAGCTGCCAAATTTTACCTTGAATCAAGACTTAGCATTTTTACCTCTATCTGGACTTGAACTCATGCCTATGTCTATGTTTTCTTTTGTGTTAAGTCATTGTATTTGATGATTTTCATAGAATGACTCTAGCATGTCTAGTGCATTGTGAAGTTTCCATTATGCAGGTCTGCCATAAGTGTCTATAGAAAGAATATAGGTGCCTGTGAATAGGCTGTCAAAATGTGTCCCAGAACACCTTTGCTAGTTCCTTCCTCCCTATACTTCCATGGACCCTGAGCTGACTGTTGCAGAAGAGTTTCACACTTTAGATGAAGTGTATAGATGCTTCTTTTTGGTAAAAAGTGTATATTTGGGCTAGGTGGGTCACATTTCCTGGTGTATCACCTTTTCATTTTTTAGACTTAGGTTCTATTTTCAACATCTCTCTCCCTTTTCATCCCCCCCTTTTTTCCATTTTATTTGTTAGCAGTAGGAGAAACCAGGGCCTAAAAGATACATCAGAGGGAGCTAGCCTTCATCTAGAGACTCTCCCCTCCAGCGTCACTGGTCCCACAAGTGAGAGGGGAGTTTCCATTATTGCTTGTGGAAAGGTAGGAGCTCGGCCTCCTGCCCCAAGTGCAATCCATTGCATCAACAATTTTTGGCACACCCGATGGGACCAAATAGGACAAGTTTTATCTAAAGAGTTGAAGAATTTTTGGTGTGTTCTTCAACCAACCAGCCTTTGGAGGCTTTTACATCAACACCAATGGCGACTCTAAGTTGAATTAGCTAGTTAAGTAGCCCTAGTGCCATTAAAAAATCACTTTTGTATGTATAATCCCTCTACACAAAATCATGGACCTTGTTTTCCTTCCTATAATTTTGATCAAGCTCATCCTTTTTATGGCATCTCCCCAAGCACCCCTCCTAGTTACCCTGTAATGATAAGGGAGTAGTAGCCCTAGATTTTGAGAAGTAGACAATGGAGATTGATAGATTGGAGGATTGGAGGATTAGTATAGATATCAACAAGAGCTAATTTATAAAGAGTGTTTGTTTAGGCAAGCTTAGGCCTTACAATCCATGGAGGAGGAGGTAACAAAATGGAGAAATCCATTTATTCAAGGCAGTTAGCCTTGTGTGCCCCCTCCTATTTTGAAGAAAGCCCCCTCTTGTGCACCAAATCCTTTCTATCAGATATCACTTGCTCGCTCCAGCTCATCTGATGCATCTGCCCTCAATCCCATACGTCTAGCTTTCCAACATCAAAGGAAATTAGAGCAGCCCCCCATGGAGATCAATCTTCTCAATTCCTTATATTGTGAATCTTCCATTAGGGGGAATACCATGAGCTAGCACATCCGTCTTCTAGAGCCTCTTCCAGTGCATCAACAGTCTCTTCCTAGCATTCCTCAACCTCCCCAAGTCTTTTAACATGATGTGCAGATTCCAAGTTGGAGGAAGGAATTCCAGGAACCAAACCAGAGCCTTGAAGAGGATGATGCTAGTGATCTCCAAGAAAGGCTCCTTCAAGAAGATATAGCCATGAGAATTGTAGAGTTAGAGTCCCAAGTGAGATTCCTCAGCCAACATGTGATGGACCTATCTGAACCCAGCCTGTCCACACACCTGCAAGAGAGCTATTAGGCCACACCTGATATAGATGAAGTGTTAACCAAGTGGAAAGAGGAGAATCATTTGATTCTAGCTCAAGGACTACCTCCTCTTCCACACAAGTTCAATCATCAGCTTCCCACTTCATCCCTTCTCAAGGAGGAACTTGTTTTGTAGGAGGCAAGTGAAGAGCAGAAGATCCAATCTACAGTTTCCCAAGATTCTATCATGAGTGACAATGAAGAAATCATCATCGATGATCCTTTTAAAGACCTCATTAGCAATGAAGAGGATATAGGGCATGCATAGATGTAGATTTTTCAGCAATACGAGGAGGAACATAAGCATGGTGAGCTCTCTCCCCCTTTGTTTGATGAACTTCCTTGTTGTTTCGATGAGGAGGACTGCTATGCTAAAGAGCCTGAGTTGGAAGAGGATCAATAAAATATCTTTGAAAATATAGAGATCCTAATCTTTGAGGAGGAAAAGGAGAGGTTTGTCTTCCTTGAGGAAGGCCTTGAAGAAGAAAGCTTTGAATAGAGAGGTGATGTTTTGTGGGATGAACAATCATTTTGTGATTCCATTTTAGACATCACAACTATCACCCTTCTTCAAGAAGTCCAAGAGGAAGCAGAGGATGAGTTTGACATGGCCTTTAATGAAGCAGAAGGAAATGGGTCAGACCATGATGCATTACACAGTGATTGTATAGATTAAAGGGCTTATGGTGATGAGTCAGCAGCCACAAATCTTTTGGTGATATGCACCAGCATGAAGAACCAACATGAGGCAAGCTTTTGAGAACAAACAAAGTATGTATACATTGGAATCATGTTTGAATCTCTACTTGGATACAAGCCAACCTAGGTGGCAGGTAAGAGGAGTAGGTCACCAACTCTCCATTTCATTCAGCCACTTGTCTGGCACCATAAGTCTTCTTGCCAGGAAGGAGACTTAAGAAGTTTCCATTTTGATCTAGGAGGGAGGCAAACATTCCTGGTTAGCTGTATATAGTAGTTTGCTTTCAGTTTATTTTCTTGATTCCCCTAAGTGTAGTTTACACAAGTAGTGTTTTTAGTCTTGTGTGTGCTTTCCCTTGTGTCTGGGGTAAAAAGCTTCATGTTTGATTCTTGGATCTATCGGGGCTATTGCTAATATTTTCAAGCTACATCTTGACTTGTGCCCAATGGATTTTAAGGCAACTAGTCCTTAAGCATAGCAGGCATGATTCCCTTGGGAGTCGCTAATTTGTTGACCATTTTGGCTCTATAGGCCCAAAAATTGGTCCCCCTTCTTTCCTTAAAATTTAGAGCTAGTCAATTTCAAGTTTCACAAGTTCATCGAGCTTTGGTTCATCACTTCAGTTCAACGATGAGGTTCAATGGAGAAATAGTTTGATGGCAAAGCTAAATAATGATAGGCATGCAAATGTCAAATTTTATAGCAGAGGAATCATCAAAGGGAAGGAATAAGTAGAAGCGACCACATGTCAACTTTTACGTGACTCTCAAAGGACCCTAAAAGTAAGCAGATGCCACCACATGTCCTCACCCATCTCAATGGAGTGTAATAAGTGTTTGCATCTAAGGCTTCAGGTTTATTTTAAGCTTCAAAGATAAGCCTCTCTCAAAGTACAGTGGAAGTTGCCAAGTGTCAACATTCATGGGTTTCTCCTATTGGCTTCAAAGAAGACTGTGGTGGGCCTAAAAGGTAGCTAAAGGATCTATGGAAGTGCCCATGTGTCACCTTCTACAAAAATCTCAAAATGCTCTACGTAACCCTCAAGGGACTCTCAAAGGTGAGCGGATACCACCATGTGTCCTCGCCTATCTTAGCAGAGTGTGACAAGTGTCTGCATTTGAGGTCTTGGGTCTCTCTTAAGCTTCAATGGTAAGTTTCTCTTAAGAGTAAGTGGAAGTGACCATGTGTCAACTTCTGCCTGACTCTCAAAAGACCCTCTAAGTTAGGTGAAAGCTACCACATATCCCATCATCAGCTCAGTGGAAGCTGCCACATGTCAACATCCATGTTTCAAAGTGTCTTCTAAGTGTCCAAGCAGTGGATTGCGAGATGTGTTAGAAGTGGATACACTCTCAGCCAAAGAGCCAAAAGAGTAGTGAAAGATAACCTGAGGGATGAAGGAGACAAAGGAGGCAAAATGGCCAAGCATAGAAGTAGATGAAATGATCCAAGTGGTACAAAAAAGTGTCAATTTAAGGAGTTATTCTAGTGGTTGACATAATACCCACCATGTGATCATCAAGAGGTGCAAATAGTGAATGACGTGACCTGCTTTCCTTCAATATGTATTGATGAGTAGGCAAATGACATGGCTCATAATTTGGAATCCTAATAGGAGCTGAGACAACATTATCTTCAGGCAGCTTCCTCTTCCCAATGCTCAGAAGGCACATGAGTCACTTGTAAAAGGGTGCTAAAATGGCCTTTTTCTTCCTCTATAAATTGTAAACTTCTCATTCTGAGAAAGGATCCACTCCTTTAGCCTTAACTCAAAACTCTACCCAAAAATCTCTCAGGCTTGTAAGGCAGAGTTACCATATTTTACCTTGAATTAGGACTTAACATTTTTACCTCTATCTAGACTTACACTCACGCATATGTATATGTTTTCTATTATGTTAAGTCATTGTCGTTGATGCTTTTCATAGAATTACTCTAGCATGTCTAGTGCATTGTGAAGTCTCCTTTCTATAGGTGTGCCAGAAGTGTCTACAAAAAGAATATAGTTGCCTATGAATAGGCTATCAAAGTGTGTCCAAGAACACCTTTGCTAGTTCCTTCCTCCCTATACTTCTACAGACCCCTAGCTGACTATTACAAAGAGTTTCACACTTCAAATGAAGTGTATAAGCACTTCCTTTTGGTAAAAAGTGTATATTCAGGCTAGGTGGGTCACATTTTCTAGTGTATCACCTTTTCATTTTTTTGACGTAGGTTCTATTTTCAGCATCTCTCTCTCCTGTTTCATCCCCCCGCCTTTTTTTCATTTTATTTATTAGTAGTAGGAGAAACTAGGGCCTAAAGGATACATCAAAGGGAGCTAGCCCTCATCTAGAGACTCTCCCCTCTAGCTTCACCAATCCCACAGGTGAGAGGGGAGTTTCCATTGTTGTGTGTGGAAAGGTAGGAGCTCAGCCTCCTGCCTCGAGTGCAATCCATTGTGTCAACACCTTTGGTATCATTAGACCTTTGACTATCTCAACCTTGCCATCATTTTTTATGATCTTTCTAAGAATGATTGAAGAGGATTTATTAAGATAACTTAATGTTATACCATACTAAGTGGAATTATTTATAAACTTGGCATTGATGGTCTCCTCTTTTGTTACCAACATAGTCACAATGCCTCTCATGCTATCATGGAAATGCATGATGGGATATGTGGGGGACACTTTAGTGGTCTAGCTATCACTAAATGCATCCTTAGCCTTGGATATTATTAGCCCACCCTTTACCAAGTTTTTTTTTATTATGTGAAAAAGTGTATCAAATGTTAAAAACATGCTAATTTACATCACAGACCTAACCATAGTCTCTATGTATCAAAAGATCTTTATCCCTTATCATAATGTGGTATGGATCTCATTGGAGTAATTAACCCCCATTACTCACATCATAATTCTATCATCACTAGAATAGAATATTTCACCAAATGGTTATAGCTTATTCCTCTCATCTCAACCAAACCTGAAAATATTATCAACTTTATCAACCATCACATCATCTATCATTTTGGTGTCCTTCATAAAATTATCACTGATAATGGCAAATCTTTAAAAAATCAAAAAGTCTAAGGTCTTTGTGACATGTTTAGTATCAAGTTTCTCATCACCCTATCATCCACAAGATAATGGATAAGTGGAAGCCTTTAATAAGACTCTTAATAACATGTTAACTAAAATGATTAATGCATCTAGTCAAGATTGGCACTTATACATCCCCTTCACCTTATGGGCCTATCGTACTAGCATTCAAATCCCTCAAGTTCTACCCCTTTTTATCTAGTTTTTGGAGCATAAGTTATCTTACCTATTAAAGTTCAAATTCCCTCTCTTCATATATATCTGCAAGATGTCATTTTTAAGAGTGATTATCATCAAGGATGTTTAACCCAACTTGAGCTACTTGATGAATGTTGTTTGGAAGCACTCACACATATTCATGTCTATCAAGAATAAATCAAGTGTGCTTATAAAAAAAACCTTAAAGTGTAATAATTCAATATCTTAGACCTCATCTAAAGGAAAATCAACACGTCACCACTATGGAAAAAATAAAATGGGGCAAGTTTTCTTTCAATTAGCTTAGGCCTTATATCATAATCCACAAGTATGGATTGGCAGCTTATCAGTTATCCTATCTTGAAGGGAAAATAGAACCTAATCCCCTTAATGCTTTGCATCTACATCATTTCTTTTATTGAATAGGATCAAACTCATCTTTTGTATAACTTAAGTTCATCCCTTGTTTTCACTCACATTCATCTCCTTCTTTTAAGGATAACCAATTAAAGGTAAATCATGTGATTATCCATTATAGTCTTCACCTAATCTTGAACATGGGTCCCATGACTCTACCCGTGGTATGATCCTCATGGTAATTTCCATCCCCTTATAAGATAGATTCCCGTGGTCATTTTCACTTAAAACCTCTTTTCCCCACCATCAACCTTCTTATGCTTTAGTTTTTCCTTCATAAAGGTGAACTTCTAAGCCTATATAAGTAAGTCTATGTCATCAAAATCAAGTTAAAAATAATCAAGGGTCAATTATAATATTTTTAAACTTCTCCCTTGAAGGATAAGTTCCAACACATATCAAAATTTCTCAATATAAGTTAGACTACTCCCTTGAAGGATAACTATAAAAATCCTTAAACAAAGATCACAAACTTAGAACACTTCCTTGAAGGATGGTTGATTAAAGAATTTTTCAAAGCATATCAATCTCTTAGAAGCTTCCCATATTGACCAATTTCCATTGTCCTTCCAATAAATAACAAAATATAAAAATACCCATTATAAAAAATAAAAAAATGCAAACTTAATTTTAGAAGCCACCATCAACATTCATAATTAGACTTCCCACATCGATCATTCTAGACCTTATATGACATGGATTTTTTTTATACTGGCTCTTTGGTGACCTATAGAAGAGGCAAGCTATTTTCCCAAGGGGTTTCAATTTCATTTCCCTCCCATTTATACACTCTATAACCAAGGGATTTTGAGCTTACTCGACATTATGTGATTAAGACACATTTTTAACCAATTAACAAACACTAATTCAAAGCATTCAAAGGGTTTATCTTCATAAGTGGAGCTAAATTTAGTTTGTTTTAGTCCTTTCCAAATAATAATCATTGTACATTCTTCTTATTCTCTCATATTGGTCGATACATTAATTAAGATGTTTGTCTTTTGATTGTCTTATCTTTATTTTTTCACATTTAGTTTCATTATCCAACCTGCTCTATGTGTTTTAATATTACACCACCTTCATCAAAATAAATTCATTTAACCATGTGTTTTTACCTTATTTGTTTGAATGTTTTTAGCCATAAGAACATTTTAATGAATTAAACATTTCCTACAGTAAACATCATCTAGTGATAAATCACATCAACTAAACCATCTATCATATATATCATAATTTAATCATACATCAAAAATAAATGATTCATTCACACATATCCACCACATGTCTAAATTGAGACCGGGAAGCATATACTCATTAAATTTTATCATGAACATAATCATCATTGTCATCATAACATCTAATAATAAACATCATCATCATGTAACCATATCATGAACATATTTCATTACATCATAAATTAAAATCTTCATGTACCATGAACAATAAATATAATCATCATGAAATTATTGAATCCAAAATCATCATCATCACATAGCCATATCATAAACATCATCATCATCATCCTATCATTTATCACATTCATATAACTATGATCCATAAACCATAGCCATATAAATAATCAAAACACATCATATCCATGTCCAACAAAGCATAAGTAACATCATATCATAAATAACATCCATCAAATGATGTCATGCCCATAAATAAGTAGTCATCACATCATATGCTAGGATAGGTGAGTCCACATCAACCATCATATCAAATCATAAATAAGTAATATAAAGATTGTAACAATGAACCAAACACCATATACAATAATCATATCTATAAATCATGAGCTCATAATCAACATGATGATCATATACACAAATAAGTACATATATTTTAAAATATGTATACACCTTGTTATATTGGCTCATAGGCCAATATTACAATCATATGATACATCAAAAGTATAATGTATCATAATAAATATAATCCCCTACAGCACCACTACCTCCTGGAGCCTACCCTCTTACACCTACCTATCCTCCTACAAAGGTGGCCCACTAACATGGTGTCATAGTACTAGCACCTCTTGTGATCCCCACTCTATACTTACCCCATCAAGGCTCATTTTGTAGATGAATAAATACTAAGGCCTCATAATACCAAATATCCTCTACTATCACTAAATATCTCTATATCAACATAGTATTTGGTGGTCCCTACACCTCCTCCTACCTATCAGAGATAATCTCTCTCCTACATCGCCATGGATAGTTAAGCCCTAGATTTGTCTCTTTCTCTTATAAGATCATCCACCTGACCCTTTACTACATTTCTCTCTAGGTTTCTATTTGCAATGATGCCTATGTTGTAGGTAGTATCACTTGTTCCTGGTTCCTCTAAATGATCAGTGCATATACATTTAGACCACCTCCTCCCACCTATTGACTACCTCCCCCTACGTCAACATCCATGTCATGCCAACCACCATCATCACCTCCAAAAATTAGAGCATCATAGTGCATCTAGTACCATATATGATATCCATTTATAACAGTTGCATCATATACATCAATCTTCACTAGTAAAAATTCATGATCAATGAACTCATAAACTAGCTATGAAGTAGGCAATGCAAACTCTACATCCTCCCTCCTATACCTTAGAAACAACCTAGGTATATCTTGAATGAGGATGAACTATCTCCATAGCCTATCATATATAATAATATATATCCCATGATCTCACCTACCATAGATCCATTTATAGCGTTAAAGTGATAGGCTATGTCTTGCATAGTTTTCCCATCCTCAAAACCTGACATATAGTCTCCAAATCATGTCTCCTATAATAAAGGCATCTAATTAATCCCTATACCAGTCTATATCAAGCACCCCTCCTCTTGATCTTGAGAGGGCATAATAATCTCTCCCCCTCATATATCCAACCCTACAATCCATTTCTATAAAACCATTCCATAGTAGCCCCATAGGTCTTAGTACCCAAATGTGCTCATATGCCCAAAAATGGAGAATAAATTTGGCATTGATCCTATATCTATTGTTTTTATAGGCATGAAATCCTTAGATATCTCAGTAAATATGAACTAGAACATAAGATCCCATGAAAACACTAGGTGACCCAACCCCATCTCAATGAGCACCTGAACAACAAGTAAGGGAACCTCCCACTACTATAATCTGGTAATGCATAATACATCATCAATATCAACATCATAGTACATAGTTGTTTCACGTCCCTATCCCTCTAATATAATGGTGTGTAGTGGAAACCCCCTGAGTATCACCTCATATACTCATGGTCCTCTCCATATAAGAGCTCCATCTACCCATCTCTCTCCCCACCCTCAATATGGTAGATTGTCTTACCTCATATGGGTAGCTACATGATCCTATAGATATCCTCAATAAAAATGGTCATCTCACCTGTAGGAAGAAAGAAGGTGTTATTAGTAGGATCTCATCTCTTTATGAGTGCTACCAACATCACCACATCTCAAGGTATGTGTTAGTAGTACCCCATGCCTCTAAGGCCATGTCCTCCATATGCTCCCAATCAATGTCAATCTTCCCTTGTTGTACCTTATCTAGTATTCAAGGTACCCATTCTCACATTCTTATCTACTCCCATGCATACAAGGTTTAAAAATAGTGCCTTAGTTCACCTAATCTAACATACTTTGCCCACAAATTTTACCAATTACCCCTACCCCCATTTTAAACTACTCACCTCATTAATAATAACTCCACCTCATCGGACCTAAACACAAGACATGCCTATCTTATAAACTATTTTATGTATCTTATCTATATCACTAACCTTAACCTAGACCACTAACTTAAACCATCAACTACTACCCTCAACCATTACCTAAAACATCCAACCAAAATCTTAACTTTAACCTTTAATCCACACTCCACAAACTACACCCTTCACCTATAACCTTCACTATCACCTAGTATCTATTCACCTAATATACCTATTAATCACCTAATCATGCCTATCAAGATAATCATTTCTTTCATTTTATCCTCTAGCTACCTTCACTAGACCCATACCAACTAACCTAAACAACATCATTATACCCTCCTACCATTACTCTACCCCATCATTCAATATTATTAACCTATACAATTTATCTTGACCACTAATCATAGCCCTAAACCCTTTACCTTTCACAACTACCCTTCAAACTAAACCCTTGGCCATTACCCAAACATTTCAATTAAAACTTCTATCCCACCCTTTTAACAAATTTCCAACCATCAATGGTCAAAGGTCAACTGGTGATGATATCTTTTAGAACCATCACCAATCAACTATAAACCATTGATGGTAAATAAATTGACTATCAACAATCACCATAGTGATTTTTGGGAGGTCACCTATTGACCACTATCAGTCAATAGTGACTATTGATGGTCATTATGTAGTTACCATCATCAATCCTCAAGCCCTAAGGCTTGACCAAACTCTTTCCCAATTTAACAAAACCCACACATACCCATACTAACATCAAGTAACTATTCACTTATCGCATTTCATTCCTAATTCTCACCCAAAAATAACCAAAACAAAACCCTAAATCTAGCCTTATGTCAACCACACCCATAATCAAATAATTAACAACAAAAACAAATGAGTTCAAGTCTCCATATACCAAATTAATGACAAACCTTACCTCATTTCTCAATAACTATCATAGAGGTACCCTAGGAGTTGTCACTTGAACTTTCACTCTCCCTTATCCCCTCTACATCCTTAGTCACTCGATTAATTCAAAAAATACCTCACTCTATCACTCACCTAATATTACCAAACTGCTACTATATTTTCTCACTTAAGTCACAAAGTAGTCATCGAGGGTCTAAATTGAAAATTACCAAATAAACCCTTGGTGGCTATCTTGTCTTCACCCTTTTAGGGTTGATGTATAACCATAAATATTTAGGGTGACCACTGATGGTCGACATTGACCATTGATGGTTGACATTTTGGGGATTTTTCCCTACCACCCATAATTTTCCAAACACACTTTCATCTTAAAACAAATCCACTACCAAACCATTAGAGATAACATTCTCTGACAACCAAAACCAATGATATTAACCTCATCATGGGTCATTGTATCCTAAATTATACATGTTTTGTGATGACCTTGCTTAGGTATTTTAGACTACACCAACTACATTGACATCTTGATCAAATTTGAACTTGCACTATCTTTTATGCACAACTAACCAATTGTGTCTTCCCAAGATCACTTCCTACCTTGGATACCTATGAAAACACTAACCTTGCCTATAATACTTAATTTTACAAGTGTAACCCAACCACCATGCCTAAATATAGTCATGTGGTCCACTTATCACTTTTTCTTCTATTTGTAACCTTATTTTTACCAACCACGACAACCTAGTCAATGCATGATCTTGGATATCACACTTAGTCTCACTTTGTTCATGTGTTTGTGCTTCATTATCTAACCTATCACCAACCTACCCACTCATCAAACCCACACCCAACTCTATTTTACCTCATCACTTCTTGGTTTGAGGGGGAACACCTCTTCCTATGCTTAGGGTGACCTAACCTTTGACCCATAATCTATTTTTTGATGTAGCTTGTTGATATAGATTTCATAACAAAAGGGCAAAAATTTGAAAATTATAAAACTACACACCATAGTTATAGATGTCAAACTAAACCTTATACCACCTTAGGACCCCTTAGGGACCACTTCAAAACCTTTTAATCATAAATCTAAGTCAAGCTAACTGATAAGTTGACTAGCTAACTAACTTTGACCAACTTAACATTTGACCTGTTGACTACCTATGATCAACCTAACTACTAAAGGTTAAGTTCAACTACTAATGGTTAGGTTTTAACCACTTGAAAAATTAAACTCTAGCACCAACTATAGATTGCTTTTTATATTTAGCTTATATGATCTATGTATGAAATCAATGCATGTTAAATATGAATTTAGATACCCTTTTAAACCTCTTTTTGAACCTATTGTTCCATCTCTCACTTCTTTATATAAAAAGAGAGGAGGAGGTGAAAAGGGGTAAAATTAAGAGCAATAATCATTAGATAAAATTAGAAATTAGTAGACCTTCTAGTATTAGAACTTCCTTTGTCGGTATCCTCCTAATAACCAGGTTAGAGATCTAGAGTGCTACAAATCATCAATCATAGTAAAGACACCAACACTCTATTGGAATTTGTTCTATCCTCCACAACAATTTTTCAAACCACCCACCTTGACACTCTTTAGATCAAAAACAAGAAAGATAAGTATCTATTTTCAATAATTGGATATGTTGTTTCTATTTCCTAGCTAGCCTCTAGCCTAAACCCACATCTTAGAACCACTCAACCACCTTCTAGGCTAGACCTACCTTTAACCCAACCAAAACCCATAGTAAATGTCAATGTTCACCTTGTCCATTGATAGTCCATTCATAACCACCAATAGTTATCAAACCACCAAGAGTCACCCAATTGCTAATGGTTTTCACCCAACTGCCAATGGTCACTATGTGACAATTCTAATAGAAAGCTAATTTCACCTATCAGACCTTAGCCCAATTTCACTTTTTGACCTTATACTCAAGGGCATAACATCACCCCATTCTATGTACCCCATCTGATTTATTTGTCATTAATATTCAATTATTTATTGTGATAATTAGTCAAATTCATATCTGTTAAGCACTTATATTTTATTTTAGTATCTTCTATTATTTATTCAAATGATTTATCTCTCATTTTTAGAACTTGATTTTTTAAAAGTGTGGATTGATAGCCTCCAAGGAAGCTTATGCTTCTTGGATCTAGATTACTAGACAATCTACCTTACTATCTATCTAATCAAGCATTTCTTTAGTGCTTTATTATATATAGGTCATTCCTCCCAAGCCAAAGAGGAGTATCTACAACTATCTAGATCACAGAGCATAAACCAAATCAAGGTTCTAGTAACCTCACTTTTATTTTTATTTTTACAAATTTCCTCTTAAGGAAATAAGAAAAACTTATGTGAAATGCATGTGAGAAGAAAGTCCCAAGAATATAGCTTAGATTAGCTATAGAAGTTACCAAATCTAGAGAGGAGTTCCATCCAATTTCCAACCCTCTAGATTTGTTGATCAAGCTTGTGATCAATAAGGACCATTTGGTAAAGCATTTACATAAGTATCTCCTACCATCCATATTAGTGAAAATAACATCTTGTAGTGGAAAAACACATGGATTATACTTATATACAAGTCACTTTAGATATTTCTTCTTTAGGTCCATCCCAATACCCATTAATTCATGTGATAAAATGATCATCAGGACACCCTATTGGGTGTTTCCCCAATAAGAGCCCTAAAAATGGTGATTTCTCTACTAGAAAGTACTTTATATTCAATAGTCAGTTTTGCATGTGAAAAATTAGTTCATCACCCCTTGGTAACCAAAGGTCTAGATGCAGTTAATATTTCAAATCCTCCCATCTATCATAATCCTCCTTCCTATTATATTACCTCACAAGTAAGCTATTTTGAGAGTGTTCTATAAGAATAAATTAAGTAATTATACCTTGGTGAGTCAAATTTTACCTCCACATCTATATCAACCTAAATATTATGGATGGATTTTATATGACCATGTTTACCTTTTATCTTATAAATTTGTGTTGATTATAAACAAAGGCTATTAGTTTGAGCGGGAAACATAATATGCTTAGAATTAGGGAGGAAGTAATCTAAGATATTTTTCCATGTATCTAGATAATTTTTTAAGTGCATCCAATTTATAATTTTTCTCCCCAAGCATTCGAGTTTGGCATATTCTATATCTTTGTACATTGGACCATCCTCACTCAAATATAAATAGTTCTAACTTCAAGGGCATGTGTTTACTTTTCCTTCTTATATAAATCATGTATATCATACTTCTTATTATGTGGGCATGAATTATTTAAATGTCCATAAGTTGGACACTGGGAACATCTAAAGGAGAAATTTTTAGTCAACTATTTTTTTGAAGTTGTTTCCCCTTCCTAAATATTGATAGCCTCGTGCAGACCATGAGACATGTCTATCTCCATAAAAATAACAACAACTATATTCTTTTGGTTGTTAGTTTCTTAGTATGTTTTGAGATATGTATCAAGAGTATCACCAATTATATTAAAATTTTGAGGCTCCTAAAGTTTAATATGTGTTCATGGTAGGTTGGCCCAAAGTGTTATTATACAGATAAAATTGTGGGTGGGATTGAAGCCAACCTACACCTAGAAGTTGTGAGAGAAAAATTTACCTAAAATGAAGGTCCTTCTAAATATATCTTCTATTGATCCTCAGCTGAGTTGAAATTAAATGTAATGAAACTCCTAAATCCCTTATACACCATGGGTGTAGACCATATAAAAATATTACATGTAATATTGAACCATCAAGAAAGATCATTTTGTTGTAAATATGGCCATGAAAGAACCTAAGTGTCTTCTCAATATAGAGAATAACTTTGCTTTTGAAAATATTAGGATCAATGATTGCCTTGAGGTGTTTTTAGGAGAGCTTTATACTATTGAGTCAGTTGATCTAAACCATATTTACTTTTCATTTAATTGGTATTTCATAAATGTTTATAAATAAATTAAATAAGTTAATAAGTTAGTTTGGGATGAACTTGTTGTGGTCCCTTTTAATAACTAACTAAAAAACTTTATAATATTTATCTCCTTTTCATATAAATATTTGAATAATATAATTTTACCTTATATGAAAACATTGTCCATTATTAAAATGTAAATTTTTATTTATTTATTTGCATTTACCAAGTTCCATCATTGGTATTAGAGCCTAGATATTTTAAAAGTAGGATTGAACAAATTTAAAGAGTATGGAAAAAGGAAATAATAAATTTGAAGAGTTTGGAAAAAGGAAAGAGAGATTTTTTTTAAATATACAATATGAACTTTTAAAGTTTGAATCTTTATATACTTTCAAATTCATTTTCAATTCATACATAAACCACACGGCCTCCACCTTAAATAATATATGTACATCATCTATTGGTATCGAATGTCCTGAGTCTTCACTTGTAGTTATTGACATTTAGTTTACTTGTGCATATTTTGAATGGCATTCCCAATGGTTTCTTCCTAAAAAAATAATTTTTATCTTATGTTGAATTTGTTTTGGATTCCAATCTCCTCAAATCTGAATTATATGGCATACAAAATTTGATATTTATGTGGTTTTTTTTAAGCATTTCACATTATTTAATTTTTACAACACTCCAAGCTGATCAATGACTTCATATGTAATAATGATCAATTTGTATTTTCTACTAGAAAATTGGTTTATATGTTGATAACATTACAATAGCCAAAATTATAGTATCACTCAACTATACAGTGTCCTAAGGAGGAAAATGGCATAGTATAAAGTGACTTACTAGAGAATGGCATAGTAGATAATATAAAAGCCTTCATTTAATTTTTGATTTCAATATTATAATATCACATATTATATTTTATTTTTATGCACTATACAAATGCAAATCACTACTTTTTCACATGCAAAGATAAAATATTTAGTAAAATATTATGCTTCAGGCATCTTTTATTTTAATTTACATTTATAAAAGCAACGATATATGTGCAGACACAAAAAATTAGCCACCAATAACCTTCGACCAGACATCAGACCAATTATTACCAACCATTACAAATTAAGCCTAAGAATCATTGAACATCCCAAATTTGCTTATGCATTGTTTGTCAAATCTTAGAATGACATTGAGACATCCCTAATTCGTTTATCCTACCATAAGAAACAAAAACCTCTCCTAGATTTATCTCTAATCATCCTACAACATCATAACATGAAAGTTGGCCTATAAGACCAATTAAGTGGGGTAAGTACACACATAAAATCAAATCTTGAAAAGAGCTAAAAGCCTGATTAAAATTAATTAAAATGCTAAATCAAATTAAATACCTAGTTGAATTATCCATAAGTAATTAATGAAATTCTAAAAAAAAAAAAATCAAGAATCAATAATATCTTAGGTTTTCATGATTACCTTTTATGAGTTGTCAAGCCTTTGTAAATATATAAAATATCTCACCCATGCCTATTCATTGAAAATCATGACATTTTGAGAACTTTTAAATCTACTAATGTTAATTTACTCACTTATGTTAGGTTTAAAATCATTCCATGTTTAAACTACACACTAACTCACCTTGAGTTGGGGTTAGTTTCTAAACCTATAAATGCAAGAATTTATCTCTTCATTTAGAGAGCTTGGATAGAGTTAAGTTATAATGTAGTTTTTATAGAAAGATTCAAATATCTAGTGTTATAATGAAAACATATGGTGTCAAGGAGAGGAGATAGCCAAGTTCCATTTCTAAATACTTTTTGAGCAAAATATGAGCAAACCACACAATAAATCTTTTGTAGTATTCAATGAAGGTAATGAATTTTTCATTCTTTGGATTTTAGTTGTTTTCTCAATTGATTTTGGTCATTATCCTCCCACTTTTATCTAAGAAAGTAAGTGTTATCATGTTAGTGTGTTTTTATTCAAGTTTTATTGCTTATTCTAACACTTTATCTAACCTCCCTTCTTATATTATTTGATCACAAATGGCATGCTCAGTGGGATATGCACCCCACAAATTTGTTCCTAAGGCTTTTTAGTAGATCCCACTAACATTTGTCATGTCAAAATTTGATATTGCTAACCAAAAAAGGTGAAAATTTTAAACTAAGGGATGTTTTATGCTTCTCATGAGTTTAATATATGTAAATTGTGAATTTGTTTTCTAGAATTTAATATCACAACTCACACAGTTGTAGTTTTGTCCTACTTTTAGTGGTTTTGCACTTAACAATCATGGTTTATGCTAATATATTTTCTACCTATAGGTGACATTTGTGATATTTCAATATCATGACTCTACAATCATGATATTACAATACCATAACTTTATATTTCTGATATTATGAAACTATGATTTGCTGAATCATGATATCACATAAACATTAACGGTTTTGTGTCTTAGCTACTAGTGTTCACTAAAAACTCTTTGGTTAAGTTACAATATCTTAACTTGTGAAATCATTTTTTTTGTCATGTTAGTTGCATTTTTACACTATGTATATACCCAAGACTAATAGGCCATCTTTTTGAGCTTCATTTAGGGTAATCTAGACTCCATTTTTGATGAGTTATTTTTAAAACCAAGTGTTTTCTCCTAAATTTTTAGAATATGCTATCAGTTTACCTTAAAGTTACATAAATATTTCACAAATATCTAGGTCACACATGGAAAAGTTCCAAATTTTAACATATTTAATTCTTAAACACTTCATATTAATGCTTAAAAGGAATGGTTAAGTATTGAACATTTGATTTTAGTGATTAAAAGGAACCTAGAATTGTTAAGTCTTAAACACCTCATTTTGGTACCTGAAATAAATTTGTTAAGTCTTGAACATTCCATTTTTATTTCTTAAAATGAACATAAGTGTTTTTTCTTGCATTGTTTTGTGAAAATTCTTACATGTTTTTCAAATAATCTAAGGGTCCAAAAATTTAGTGCACTGAATTGACACTCCTTTAGATTTCCAATTCATTGAAAGTGTTTGTTACTTATGTGTGTTTGGTGAAAAATGAATAGTGCATGTATGCTCTCCCCTATCACCTATAGGGAACTTGGGTTATCAAAAGTGCCTTTTCACTTATAGTGTGTGCCTATTCCAAGGCATGGAAATATTGTTATCTAGGATCTCCCTAAAAACTACATGGTTTGGCATGGAAATAATGTTATCTAGGATCTCCCTAAAAACTACATGGTTTGGGTGATCTAAAATCAAATTCTAATGTCTTTCCACTTAGTCATTTATTTCATGCAATTTGTATTGTGAAGAGGAGTTCATAGCTTCTTCACGAGTTCTTTAGTGAAGCATTGACCCAAGGTTTCATCTCCTAATAGTGTTTTAACTCCACTCCATGGTAGCGTATACAAATTAGGGTACATATACTATGAGATCTAAGGGGTTTATAGGCTAACCTCTCCTTTCATAATGAAGGCCTGAGTTAGGTCTGGTTAACCATGGGATTACACTATGTAGTACACAAATGGAATCACTATGTAGAGGAATAGGCCCTTGCATATTAAGTTAATCAGTATGAAATAAATTGATGTGATGCTTCTCTAGTGTTAATCACACTTGGGATCAATCTAGACATTTGAAAATTATAGTTTTAGTCAACCTCATTAGACCATATCTTGTTAGTTTAGGGCTTAGGATGATATATTTAATTTTATTTGGTATTTTTCCTTTATATCTTGGTATTTTGAGTTTACTTTTATTTGTTTATACCACATCATAAAATGAATTGTTTTTCCACACTACTCTATTGTTTGTGGAGGCGTTATGTCATCTGTTTGATGTCATGACTTTTTCCTGAGACCTTTGTGTCAAAAATGCTATATGTGTTGCTTGATTTAAATAGGTAACGTTACTTTGCCCAAAATATTTCAATTTTGTGCCTTGGAGTCTTTGAAGCAAACCATTGTTTACATATTTTTAGACCAATAATGTCATTGCACTGCTCAAATTATTTCATAGACTTGTCTTATATTTTCTCCATGTTTCACATTTGAATTATGTATGCCTTTATGGTCTTTGTTTAGTTTCATTATTCCATTAAATTATGTCTATCTTGTTTGTTCAAAAATCCTAGTTTTCCTAAGTTCAGTTTTTAATTAACCTTGACATGTTGAGATCCAAAAATTGATTGATTTATGTTTAGGCCTTATCTAATTGGGGATTAGATACTAATATTTTTATTTTGGGTTGTGTAACTTAGGTTAATTCTTTACCCAAATTTGAAATATATTTGTTTGTATCATTGTTTTGGAGAAAACAATCTATCTTCAAACGCCTTTTATTTCATGCCTGATGCTAATTTGATCAAGTTCATGTCTAAATTCAATTGTCCAGTCTATGCCAAAGTGTTCCAAGTTTATTAGATTTCATACCCCTTTATTTTAAGTATATCTTTTAAAGTTACATTTTTCCAAGAGTCCTAGCACATGCCTTGTTTCAGCCTAGATTTAGACACTAAGTTTGGCCAAAATACCGAACAACCTTTACCTTTCCTAGACTAAACCTATTTGAAACATTTTGTCCTTAGACTTTCACATTTTGTTTTTGGTTTATCAACTTGACCTTGTTTGTTTGAGACATTTAATTTTAAGCATTTTATGTTAAAATATTTTGCACCAAGTTTTGTCACAAAACCATTTTGGAGATACAACTCCATCCTCTTACCAAGTTACATAGAGTTTGAACCTTTTATCTTTTTATACATTTTTTTAAAGAGTTTGTATATCTCTAAGACCTTTTTTCATGAAGCATTCACAATTTATTTGACCATGTCTCACTAGACACATAGTGGTGTCATTTATAATCTAGGATATGGAAATGTGGTCATATAAGAAGACTTTATTCAAGACCATTATGGAGATGATGTCATTTCTGAGATAGATCCTTATCCACATTACAAATCTCAAATAGGGAAATAAATTAAAGACCCTTTATCCCATTATTTGGTCAAAACACCTCTATACTCAAAGTAGGACCAAGAATAGATAACCCAATACCTCACTAATGCACCTATGATTATAGAATAAGTTCAACAATAACCATATTATGTAACAATACCATCAACTTATTATCCTTATCTATTTTATCATCACTTTATTTTGAACAAGGATGATGCCTTAATTAGATCCATAGAGGTAGGGGCTAAGTTTCTATAAGACTTTCCCCATGAAAAGTTGCCAAGTATAGTAAGAGGGCCTTACAACATGCCTTACAATCAGAAGATTGAATAGGCATCTTATATTTACCCTCATTCCATTAAGCTAATTAATAACCTCATATCATTTTTAGAGGAAAAGGCATCATAGAGGACCACTTTATTCAAATGTAAATATCATATTAGACATATTTTAACTTAGAACGCAACTTTAACAACATGACCTTATCAAGTGCTCCTCTTATAGAGATAGATCCTTCAATAAGAGTCTTGATGGAATTGACAGGCCAAGAAAATTATGGTAGAGACCCATTTGCATAAATTTATTTAGTATAAAACATGTTCAATACCCCAACTATCAAAGTAGTGTCTTTTACTTCTATGTAAAACAATGATCTTAACATAATGTATAATGTGCAAGCAACATCCAATCTAGACCAAAGTAGAGTAAATGCATAAGCCATATGAGTGATTTATAAATATATGGGGTAGGAACTTATACCTCCCAACATCAAGCAACTACCTCTAATCCTCAACTAGTTACATCTTCAAGTACCCATCCTCAAGGATTAAGTAGTCAATCAATGACCAGTGCCATGCCTCAACAAAATGTGATGAATGTTAATCTACCACAACAAGTGATGAATAAAATTACACAATAATAATAAACATCAAACATACCCATGAAATAGAGGAAAAATATTATACCACCTCAATAGGGGGAAACTAATGTTCCACCTCACTAGGTAGTGACAAACATACCTCTTCAATCACAGACTAACATGCCAATATAAAACCAAAAAATGTCTAATAAATAGCATCCAAGTATTGGTTAGTGAGAAATGCTATATCTATAACATGCATCCACTTTCCAACAGGGATTCATGCAACTAAAAGGTTTCAATGTTATATAAGTACCAATTAGGCAAAAATTACCTTTCATGACAAACGTGCCATAATTTCAATGGTAGGGCCTTGGTTTCACAAGTTTAACTCAATCATTAAGGTTTGACTAGTTGGAAGTAAGTCCCTATTCAAACTTAATAGACATAAGATATATCCATATCCTTCCCTCTTAGCCATAATTTCCCTAAACCTAGGCCTACATACCCAATCCTAACCATAATATTGCACAATAATGCATGCAATTTCAAGAATCACATCCTAATCCACATATGCATATTCCTGGTCAATTCTCAAACCAAACCAAAATTCCCCAAAAAATGCCTCCATTATACCCAGGTCAAAGTAACCTACTTTTGACTACCCAACTTTCACCTTAGGCCAATGTTCCCTTTAGTTTCCAATCCCAAGAACTGCAACAAATGAAAGATGTAATTGCCATCAACCAATCCATAAAGAAGACCAATAAGTTCAAGTTGAATGTCATGTGTTCCTACCCTTTCAACATGGAATATATACAAAAACCATTTCCTCTAGGGTATGAACACCAAAGTTTGGAAAATATAAGGGAAAAGGTGACCCCAAAGCCCATTTAACAAAATTCTTTGTTTATTTTCAACCAATGGCTTATAGAAACATATACCTCCTATTTTTATTTCCAAAGAGTCTACCAAGACAAACATTGGAGTGGTTTTTTAAATTACCTAAGAACTTAGTACTTGACTTTATTGATCTTTCAGACAAGTTTGTGTAACACTTCTCCTATAATCTCAAGCATGATATTTGACTAGTAGATTCTATATAAGCCAAAAAAAAAGTCAATGAAATATTTTTAAGTTATCTATAGTTATGGAGAGCCCTTTCAAGCTGACACCCACTATCTACTAAACAAGCAACTAGTTGTGTTTACCAAAAATTTACGTAGTGAGATATCTTACCATTTGGAGCTCCAATCCATAGATACTTTCAAGTAAATCATTAACAAAGTTTTATTTATTGAAATATCCCTTATTAAAAAAGGGTTAATTAAAATTACCTCATCCAATTAGAGATAAATTGAAAACTATAATAATGGCCAAAATTAGAACCATGTCCAAGTGTAAGCATCACAACCAACCCAAGATAATAATTATGAAAAACTTAAGCAATTAAATAATAATAATGTTGTAATAAATGGAGTAACCAATTCATGAAATGTCTAAATGGTGTAAATATTATCTAATCAATCTATGCTACATATCAAAATTACTCTTAACTAAAAAACTCTTTAGCAAATGTAGCAAGCATAAAAACCTAGACTAGTGCAACAAATGCAACAACCTTTGGCTTTGAAAAACCCTCCTCCAAGGAGAATTGTGCCAACTCATCATGTCTTTAGTGACCTTGGAAAAACCATTAAATTAATATTTCTTAATCTCACCACTGATAATCTAATTAACTAGTCTATTCCAAGGCACTATCTTAAGGGCATTGACAATTTAGGATAGTATAAGCAAAATTAATTATACGAATATCATCAGGTCAATAGACATAATTTGCATCATTATGTGCAAATTAAACATTTAATTAAGAATATGTCCAAAAATGGAGAGATAAAATTAGGTCATGGAGCTTTCACATCCAATTAGAACCTAAAGATTTATCAAAACACCTTTCCCCAACATAAAAACCAACAACAACAGTGGCCAGCACAATAACAATATTAATATCAAAAATTGAGATAGAACCAAAAAAACTAGTATTAAAACCAACAATGTCAAATAAGTGGAAAAAACCAAGGCCAGAATAATGCCAATAGCTAATAAACCTACCATGTAGTTGTACATGACTACAAAAAAATTGTAGGCCATATTATAGGAGGTCATGTTAACACCATTTCCATTAGTCCAAGACCAAGTACCAGTCAAAAAAATACCATTACTAATAAATTCCTTTCAACCAACCCATGCTAGTGATCTTTCCTTAACCTGGGACTACATACATGCATTCCAGTAAGAAGGGATTAGTACTTTTGGACCCAAACTAATAACTTATCATTGACCCATGACCACACATAAGTACACTAGCAACCAAGAATTATCCTATCTAGTCTTCTATCACCATCATTTTTTTTATCAACAATGGTCACGTATATAATCCTAATTATGAAATCACAAATTGATGGTCAAATATTATCATAGCAAGCCCACATACATCTACCATTTCACCCATTCAACCAACCATTATAGCTAGGAATAAGCAATTTCTTGTTATCCAAGAAAAGGCATTTGATATTGTGGAACAATTATAGAAGATGCCTATACAAATTCCATTTTAGATTTGGTACATACATATATAATCCAAAATAACATCTTGACAAAGTTCCTTAGCCAATCTCATGTTTATAATGACATATCTTGAAAAAAATTGAAGCTTTGGTTGGACATCTATCTCTAGGCCAATAATTAAACTTCAATCAAATCACTATGTCATCTCTTGGCCCACTACATAATATTCCATTGCAAATAAAAGTTGTCATAATATGGCACAATGTAAAATGTGTCCTCATAGATAATAGATTAGGCCTAAATATTGTGTCTCTAAATATCATCAATCTTCTTGGGTACACCATGGCTGATCTTTAGCCATAAATGATTACCATCGAGGCCTATGATAATGAAGAACAAGAATCATAGTGCACTATCATCTTACCATTTATCATTGGGCCTTTGACCCATGATAATTTATGCCATGCATTAGACCTTAAATTATCATATAGTATGCTTTTAGGTAGACCTTGGATACATGACATTTATTCAATCCCATCAACATTATACCAGTGTATCAATTTCCCCCATTCAGGTATGGAGGTTACCATCCATGGATATTTTCAGCCATATGAACATTCTAAGCATTTAAAGGCCAAGTACCAAAGATATAACTATCATTTTGGCTTGAATATAGTTGCCAAGAAGGATAAGGGAAAAGAAATACTTTTTTATTCACTAGAGGCGAGTTGTATTGACCCTAGTACCCTTCATTAACTTTCCCATATGCCACCTCCTAAAATATCTAATCATTATACTATCTTAACTAATGGCCTAGGAGAATATTTGACCCATGATACATTCCACATTGTGAAGCTTCCACAGAACCCCAAGTCCTTTAGAAGACCAAAATCCAAACCACCTTGCATAGAATGGCAAAGAAAGGGTAAAGGCCAACTATGTAGTCTAACATCCATCATTTTCATATTAGCCACTGACCAATAATATGACCCTCTTGTAGAAGATGAATATTATTTATGTAATGATAAAATGTCCTACTATTACATCAATTCCAAGTATATTATTTACAAAAATCTCATGGAAAGACATGCCTATGAAGGAGGAAGCCTTAGGCTAAATAAATAGGGTCTACTTGAGCCAATTTCTACCACTCAGTATAAAAAAACATATAGACTTGGATTTAAACCACTTGGGGGTGACCTCACATATCTTATTCAAGTTCCATCAATAATGATTAGTGATGATGATGTTGATAGTGATGTAGGATCTGATCATAGCCCTTGCGATGACCTAGACCATACTAATTTATACTACACTAATTCTATTTGTACCCTTCAACTAGTTATTCACCATGATCTACTTCCATTATGTTATCCTTAATTGATAGACTAGTCCAACAAGAATCAATAATGCTGGTGGATGAATTTTAGAGTGATAAGGCCTTCTATGATTTTCAAGGCCTTAGGGACAATGTTACATTGTGAGACCACCAACAAGTGTTCTCAATCAAGTTAGATCCGAAAGCCTATTTAGGAGAATGAGTGAACACCTTAACTATAAAAAATTGAATTAAAACATTGAGGTCCCAAAGTGAAAACCTTTTTGAGGTGCTTTTAGACTAGGGAAATAGTAAAGAAAAAGGTCAGTCTAGTAGTGAAAACTTATTTTGGGCATCATTATATGGGGGTATTCAACCTTCCTCAAACATAGCTTAGGATACCAACAATGATGAATTTTTGTATGGGTTTGAGTTCATCCTTAAAGAAAATAAAGCTTTTGATCAAATCATCCAAGAGTTTCTAACTATATTTGTTACATGTCCATCCCTACCATTGGTGGATTCTAATTCATCATGCCTAGGAAACTTTGAGGATCTAGTCCTAACAAAGGACTCTACGATTACAAGCTAGTTTAAATATTTATTGACCGTACTAGAAGATGGTTTGACCCTTATAGTGGAGGACATAACAAAAGTTGATATCGAGATTCTAGATGACCCAAAATGGATTAATTTTGAACATCCCTCATTAAGGTGGAATGTGAAGTCTTTATAGTCCTTCTGAGGGAGTTTATTGATATATTTGCATGGGCATACTCGAACATGCCTAGTTTGGACCCCATCTTTACTATACACCACCTTATGGTACATCTTAATGCTAAACCTATGAAATAAAAATTACATAAGATGCATCCTTCAATTTTTGTAGTAGTAAAGAAAGCATTGGAAAAAATCGTGGAATCAAGATGTATTTGGCCAATCAACTATTCAAAATAGATCTCTATTATACCTATTAGCAAAAAATATAATGAATTAAGATCTACAATAATTTTATAGACCTAAACAAGGCCTACCCTAAGGATGAATTTACTCTCCCAAACATTGACATGATTGTCAACTCCATAATGGGTTATGAAATGCTTTCACTAATGGATGGATTTTTAGGTTATAACCAGATCCAAATTATGCTTCAAGACCAACACAAAATAGCATTCACCACTTCATAAGAAACATTATATTATCAAGTTATGCCATTTGGTCTCAAAAACATAGGTACCACCTATCAAATATCCATGGCCATCGTATTTCATGATATGATGCATGAAATTATTGAAGACTATGTCGATGACATACTATGTAAATCAAAAACTAGGGTCGATCATCTAGTAGCACTAAAAAGGATATTTGATAGACTACGTGAATAAAAATTTAAGCTCAATCCAAAGAAGTGTGTTTTTGGAGTTACTTCAAGTAAATTTCTTAGCTTCATTGTGTCTCGTTGAGGGATTGAAGTTGGTCTATCAAAAGTATAATCCATAATAGAGATGCGACCATCGATGAATCTAAAGTGGCTCTATAATTTGTAGGGAAACATTTAATCCATTAAAGGCTTCATATCTCAATTGGATGACAAGTGACACCCATTTACAAATATACTAAAGAAAGGGGTAGAATTTCATTGGGATGGTGAGTGCCATAAAGTTTTTAAATGCTTGAAGCACTATCTATCAAATTCACCTATTTTATTGGTACCAATGCTAGGAGAACCATTCTTACTATACATATCTACTATTGACAAAGTCCTAGGGGCACTTCTAGATCAACATAATGATAATGGAAAGGAACATGTCATGTATTATCCAATCCATACACTGGTCATGTATGAACATAATTATACACCCATTGAAAAAGCCTGTATAGCTATGGTATTCATAGCTTAGAAACTATGCCACTACATGTTAAACAATAACACCATGGTTATTTCTAAAGTAGATCCATTCAAGTATCTACTATCTACAAGGTTACATGGCCAAATGGATCATGTTTCTCAATGAGTTTGAGATAGAGTATGTCAACCAAAAATCAATCAAGAGAAAGGTCATTGCAAATCAACTTATTGAAGCACCCTTTCAAGATACCAAACTACTAACATTCCAATTCCTAGATGAATTTATTATGACCATCGTTTACACATCTCTTGAGGATTAGCATTGGAAGATATTTTTTGATGGATTATTCACTATACATAGATCAAGGGTAGGCTTTTTGTTTATTACTCCATAGGGGGATCTAATTCCTAAGACATTCAAGATCATCTTTCCTTATACCAATAACATGGTTGAATATAAATCAATCATTTCATGACTTTGATGGGTAGTATAATGGAACATACATCATCTAAAGGTTTATGATGATTCTTATTTAATAATTAATTAGGTTACATACCACTTTTAGACCAAAGATGACAAGATGGTACCATACAAGGCCATGGTCAACATTCTCAAATAGTAGATTATCAATATCCAGTTTAAAACATATACCAAGAGCCAGTAATAGAACCATAAATGACATGTTTACCATTGGATCCTTGGTTCATCATATAGATACAACCAAAGAATACTAGTTTCTTGTTCAAAATCTACTAGCACTAGCTCATGAACCTTCAACTATCATAATTATCTATGATATCATTGGTCCCATATCTATTTGGTATTCATACCTATATGCCTATCTTCATGAATAATAATAACATTATACCTATTTTGTAAACAATCCAAAGCCTTTGTCCACCATGCCACATGTTATACCTTACTCAAACCAATTTTATAACATCATAGTTTTGATGGAACGCTACTTTATTGTTTAACTTTGGTAGAATCTACATTAGCATTACAAGAAGCTTAAGGAGTATTTGGAACCCACACAAGTGGGGATATCCTATCCAAAAAGCTCCTATATACTGGGTACTATTGGTCAATGATGGATGTAGATGCAATTTCTTATGTGAAAAAGTGTGATAAATGTCAAATAAATTCCAATCTGATTCATACCCTATCCAAAACTTTGAAAACAATACTTAAACCATGGACATTTGATATATGGGGCATTAGTCTCATTGTGAATATAAACCCTACATAATATGACAACCATAAACATATTCTTACTGCCATAAAATATTTCACTAAGTGGGTTGAAGCTATACCCCTCACTTACATGACTAGAAATAAAATTTCCAAAGTCATCTTTAACTATCTAATTTTCCACTATGGTATCACTTATGACATTATATTTGATAATGGTATTCCTTAAAAAATAAAGACATTTAATCACTATGTGTCAAGTACAAAATTACTCAACATTTTTCCATAGCATATTACCCTCAAGGTAATGGCCAAGTAGAAGCATCTATCAAAATAAATTTCAACATCCTTAAAAATATTGTCAATTATGTTGATCATGATTAGTACTTCTAAATATTCCACACCCTGTGGTCATACCACACCAACAACTGTAATCCTAGAAGAGCCACTCCATATTCTTTTGTTTAAGGCATTGAGGCTATTCTTCCCATTGAGGCTTTGTTACCTTCTTTTTGCATCTCTTTGAATCATGTCTTGCATGATGAATACTTTCAAGTATCTCACCTTTATGATTTGGAGTTATTTGATGAGAAATACTTGGATATAATTAAAAATATTCAATCATACCATAATTGACTCCATAGCCACTACAATTGGCACATGAAATATAGAGAATTTGAGTTTGGTGATCTTTTCCTTAAAGATTACCATAGTTTAGAAGAAGTGTAAATGTAAATTTAAACCCAACTAGGTAGGCCCTTTCATCATTGTTGAAAACTATGGTGTTATTACATATAGGATCACCACATTAGACAAGGACAAACTTGATCATCCGATGAACATTGTATGCCTCAAGCATTACTTCACTTGAGTAACCTAGTGTATTATCTATGAGGACCATTTAAAATTATACCATAATTGAAATTATTATTTGTACCTTATTATTCTATAAATTTACCATTCAACCATCCTAATCCTCCATACCTTTCCTATCGACCAAGTTGATTTCAACCTCCCTACCCAACCCATTTGAACTTGATTCCATTCCATTGGTTCCTAGGCCACTTTCAGCATGAAGATTTAGATTAAGTTTAAAAACATATTTCAAGTATTCTAGATAGAGGTCATATTTTTTGAGTAGTATGATAGTGGTTTAGTAGTTACATCCTTCATTTCTTGTTCTATTATATAACAAGCATGCTTGATTGTAACCACCTTTGGGTAAATTAGTGTGTCAACATCTTGATGCTAATTATAACTACCTATGGGTAAATTAGTATCATTGACTTTTTCCATTGTTTCCTAATTAAAACCTCCTATGGGAAAACTATAGGTAACACTTGTTTATCATGACTTGAAGTACGACCTTGTCATGCCTATGTCATACTATGCCATTTGCCAACTTTTCCTATTTTGTTTGAATTGGCTGCTACACTAGTCATATTCCTCCACTTCAAGGTGAAAATATAATGACTTGAGGTCCTATCCTAGGAATATGTAGGTAGTGCTTGATAGTTATATGCATTTACGTTAGCTCAATTACCCTTAGCCATGATCTTACCATTTTTTCAGCAATTTCTAAGTTTTGACTCTATCACCATTTTATGAGCAACCTAAGCCCTACTCTCACCATTTTGTGATAAATTCTTAAGTTTGAATGTTCTCACCATTTTGATAACTTGGACCATTTAGTGTCTCATCATTCTTCATCAATTTGAGATGTTCAAAAAAATCCAAAAACATTTGTAAAATTGATTTAGAAAAACCAAAAGCATTGACCACTTATTTGTCATAAGGATTCTAGAAACCCTCACCATATCAGAACCCATTTTTAATTTAGATTTCCCATATTTATTTCCATTTGTATCCCATGCTCTCACCATTTTGTGAGCGCATTCCCATAATTATTCTACCACATAATCATGTTTTCTTTCTCATCATTTTCTTTTATTCCATTTCTTGGGAGAACTAAATTTGGCCTAAAGTTTTTGTTGGATCTTATGTCTATGTAAATATGTAGGTGGCATCCACTTACCTCGTGAATTTGGAGATATCTCACCCAACCCCTTCCTTTTTTTTATTCCCCCATTTTGCTCATTTTGTTATCTCTTCTTGTCTAGGAGCAATGTTTGTCATCTTGTTTATGTCATGTTGTTTGTATTGACATTGTGCTTAACCATTGATTTTTTTATTTCATTTTATTTTTCTTTCTTTATTAATTTTTATTTTATTTCCTTTATTTTCTTGGTGTCTTGTCTGTTTATTTTTTGCCTATTTATTTTCTTTTTTTTGGTGCCTTGATTCAATCTATGTGCATTCTTGGGTGATTCCTTATGCATTATTATTGAATCTATCCATATTCATGCATCAACAAATTCATCATGGTTTTTATCATTGGTGCAGTGTTTTCAATTGACTATTGGATCATGTGTTAGTACTTATACATATTTCATCCAAGTCCTCATGGTGTTCTATCATGATTCCCACCATCATGTGCTACATCAAAAATAAGCTCCAAAAGTCTACATGGAAATGAAGAAACAATATATTTCCTTGGCACCAAAAACATTACCCATCTAATCCAAATCATATCCTAAATAGAATTTTCCTCCTTTGTTAGCTTGGATGAGTATCTCCCTATTAGTAGGTTTCCTAAAATCATCTTTATCCTTTATACCAATTTTCCATCATCTTTTATCATCATGTTTTCCACTATCAAGATATTAGTGATTATAATCACCTTTGGTAAAATCATTATATTTCCATTCATTTGAAGATAATGATTATAACTGACTTTGGGTAAATCATTCACTTTCTTCTACCCAACTAGGGCACATTTTCATTATGATAATTCTTATAACCAACTTTGAGAAAATAATTATCTTTATCCACCCAATTGGGCACGTTATTATCCTACCAATGATTATAACCACCTATGGGCAAATCATTATTTTCCCTTTTGATGACTATAACCACCTTTGGGAAAATCATCCTCTTGTTACCCTAATCCTTTTTCAATGATTATAACCACCTTTGGGAAAATCATTACCTTTTTTTATCCCACCTATGTCAATGATTATAACTACCTATGGAAAAATCATCGTATTTATCTGTCTTAATTGGGATACCTCCATATGCCACTAATTATAACTACATATGGGAAAATCAGCCCCTTCTACCCCATTTTCAACATTTTGTTCCAACTATTTCCTCCTTTTAAGGGATCATTTACTGATCCCTTTACCAACCACTCCCTTGAGGGAGCACCTATAGTTCATCCATTACCATTGATGTCATAAGCGTACAGGAAATTTTTATTCTTTGAGAAGACGTTACTATGATTACAACTTATAATGTCTTCCCAAATAGGGTAAACTTTAGACACCAAAAAGTGGCCACTAATGGCCTTTGACTGGATTTCAAATTGATTCTTACCAACCATTACAAATTAAGCCTAAAAATCATTTAACATCCCAACATTACTTGTGCATCATTTGTCAAAGATTATAATCTCATTGAGACATCCCTAATTGAGGTATCCTATCGTAAGCAACAAAAAATTCTCACAAATTTATCTCTAATCATCATACAACATTATAACATGTAATTTGGCCTATAAAACCTATTGAGTGGAGAAAGTGCACACTTAAAATGAAACCTTGAAAAGAGATAAAATCCTAATCATAATTAATTAAAATGCTAAATCAAATTAAATGCCTAGTTGAATTATCCATGATAAATTAATGAAGTTCTAAAAAAGGGAATTTAAAAATCAAGAGTATCCTAGGTTTTCATGATTACCTTTTGTGAGTTGTCAAGCCTTTACAAATATCTAAAAATATCTCACCCATGCCTATTCATTACAAATCATGAGATTTTGACACCTTTAAACTCTAATAGAGTTAATTAACTATTTAGGTTAGGTTTGAACTCATTCAATGTTTAAACTACATTCTAACTTACCTTGAGTTGGGGTTAGTTTCTAAACCTATAAATACAAGCATTTTCCTCTTCATTTGTAGAGATTGGATAGAGTAAAGTTGTAATGCAATTTTTATAAGAAGATTAAAATATATAGTGTTATAATTTCAAAATCACAAGCCAAATATAACATCAAGATACAATGCATGGTGTCAATGAGAGAAGGAGATAGCCAATCTCCATTTTCAAAGACTCTTTGAGCACAAGTTGGGCAAGACACATAACCAATATTTTGAAGAATTTAAGGAAGGTAAGGAATTTGTCATTATTTGAATTTTAGTTGTGTTTTAAATTTATTTTGTTTATTATTCCCCCCCTTTGAACTAAGAAAGTAAGTTTTAGCATGTTAGTGTATTTTTATTCAAGTTTTGTTACTTGTTCTAACACTTAATCTAACCTCCCTTCTTGGATATTTTGATCACAATATGTAATATTTTCCCTTTATATCCAAAAAAAATCAAAGAGGAGTTGGTTAATCTCATATTATGAGTCACTTGTAATAGAAGAGGTTAAGATTTCAAAACCTCTAAAGATATCTTTTTGGTCATATTTTTGTTGCATTCATTATTGATTAGCTTGTACTGTGACTCTTTTTTTGATAAATCAATATTTTATCCAAAGGTGGTCTTAGGACCAATTAATTTATATGGTTTATGATATTTGGGACACATTGGAGTGGTAAATTATATTATTAAAACTCATTTGTATGGTTATTACAATAAATGTAATGAAAATTATGTATAAAGGTTTATTTTTGGTGGAAATCGACACCTTCAAAATGAAAAGTTTCATAATGTCACCTCTTTCTTGTGCTATCAATGAACATATTATCCTTTATATATCCATCATGATCCTTGTGATTAACAAAATTTAATTATCGTACTAGAGGTTGGAGGATCCATTGAAGTCTAGAAGACCATTCCCCTTCTCTAGTTAGTTATTCTCTTCGAGTTTGGGTTCAAAACTTTAACATCAATTTTGGTAGCTGTAGTTTGCTTATTTTAATTTCAATTTTTTAATTTCATCACTACATTGATATTCATGATGAGGAACAAAAAGAGTATCTTTGATTTGGTTTTTTAGTACTAGGGTTTCTCACCTCTCACCTAATATGGAGGAAGATATTACATGGCCTTAGATTAGTTGTTGGTGATTCTAAGAGTTTGCAGGGGTTGATAGCACCTTTAGTGTTAAGTAAAGGTCATCAACATTTATTGAACATTCAGGAGATGTTCCATACATAGTACTAAATAGTCACTTGGATGGGGGTCTATGTATGTAGAGATATTTCACAAAATAAAAAAATTAAATATTTCATTGTGTGAAAACTAACAAAAACTTTTATATAGCCTTCTTACTATCAAAAAATCACAATAAATGTCATTAATGAACTTTTCCAACCTATTATCCTTGAAAATCTTGCTTCTTTTATCTAATAGGCCAATGCACCCATGTCAAAGACCCTCATGTTATGTGGCATGGCCACACCAAAAGTTACCACACACCATTAGTAGGGTAGTGTGATGATATTCATCCTCCAACTTGGAATGGAAACAATTGATTAGGTACATGATAGAGGGATTGATTATATAGGTGAAACTATGCAATAATGAGGTTTGTGGAATACAATAGCTATACTTTAATGCCACTATTGAATATTTTTAGTTGAAACATAGATATATAATAGTTTTGAAAAATAAAAAATTAGAAAAGGAAATGCATGCCATTTTTAACTTAGTGAATTAGATCAAGTTTAGTATATGTCCTTATCAGTTTAACATATGATACATATATAATAGAGTGGAAAAAGACAAATGGGACAAGGAAAATAATACCGTTGTTGGCATATTGGCTTAGATCAAGTGTAGTATTTTTAATATTATTTTAATATTTGAACATGATTAGTAGAATCACATGATATAAAATTAATTATTTTTAGGGGCCTAATGTTGGAAGCTTACTATAATGTGCATAAAGTGTTACTTTTATCTGATAACTCTATTATTATTTTTCATATAAATGAATTATAAATATAAAACTAACTCTTATAACCTTTCATATTTTAAGTTATACTTCTCTCAAGTTAAAAAAATTAGAATTATTCTTAATCCTTATAAATATTTAATTGAGGATTAGGAAAACATGTTATATTTGATACTATATATATATATATATATATATATAATCTTGGATGAATTTTAGGTCTATTCATGATGAAAGGATAACATTTTTATGAGACATTAAATTTTTGACAATTTTTAGACCAAGGATGACAAGCTAGTATCATACAAGGACATGATCAACACTCTCAAATAGCAAATTATCAATATCCAATTTGAACATATACCAAGATATATTAATATAATCATAGATTCCAGGTTTACCATTGGATCCTTGATTCATCATATAGATATAGCTAAAGAATGTTAGTTTCTCATTGAAAATCTACTAGCACCAGCTCATGAACCTTCAACTATCAAAATGATCTATGATATTATTGGTCCCAAATATATTTGGTATTTAAACCTATATGCCTATCTTCATGAATAAATAATACCACTAGACCTAATCCACAAATAATCCAAAGCTTTTTTCCACCATGCCACATGTTATACCTCACCCAAACCAACTTTATAGCATTGTAGTTTTGATGGAACTCTACTTTATTTTTCAACTTTAGAAGAATATATATTAGAATTATGAGAAATTAATGAATGATTATGTGGAGCCCACATAATTAGGGATATCTTATCCAAAAGGCTACTATGTAATAGGTACTATTGGTCAATGATGGATGCAAATGCAGTTGTATATATGAAAAAGTGTGATAAATGTTAAAGGCATTCCAATCTGATTCATGCCCCAGCCAAAACTTTGAAACCAATGCTTAAACCATGGAAATTTGATACATTGGGCCTCAATCTCATTGGGAAGATAAAGCTTACCTCATCTGATAGCCATAAACATATTCTTATCACCATAAAATATTTCATAAGTGGGTTGACACTATACCCCTCACTTACATGACTAAAAAGAAAATTTCCAAATTCATATTTAATCATCTCATTTTCCACTATGGTATCCATTATGACATTATATTTTATAATGCTAGATCCTTAAAAAATAAGGATGTTGAATCGCTATGTGCCGAGTACAAAATTATTCAACATTTTTCCACAACATATTACTCTCAAGGTAATAGCTAGGTAGAATCATCTATCAAAACCATTATCAACACGCTTAAAAGTATTTTTAATTATGACATCCATGATCGGAACATCCAAATATTTCACACCCTCTAGGCATACCACACCAACAACCATACTCCTAGAAGAGCCACTCCATATTCACTTGTTTATGGTATTGAGGCTATTCTTCCCATTAAGGTTGAGTTACCTTCTTTATGCATCTCTTTGAATCATGTCTTACATGATGAAGACTATAAATTATCTCACATTCATGAGTTGGATTTACTTGATGATAAATTCTTTGTCACAATTAAAAATCTTCAAGCATACTAGAATCGACTTTGTGGCCACTAAAATCATCAGGTAAAACATAAAAAATTTGAGCTTGATGATATTTTCCTTAAAGAAAACCAAAAGAATACCATAGTTTAGAAGAAGCATAAATGTAAATTTAAACCCAATTGGGTAGGCCATTTCATCATTGTTGAAAACTATGGTGTTGTTGCATATAGGATCACCACATCAGACAAGGACAAACTTGATCATCTGATGAACATTATATGCCTCAAGTGTTACTTTACTTGAGTAACCTAGTGTATTGTCTATGATGACCATTTCAATTTGTATAATAATTTATGTTATTATTTTTACCTTATTGTTCTATCACTTTTTCATTCAACCATCCTGTTCTTCCATACCTTTCCTATCAACCATGTTCTTTTCAACCTCCCTACCTAACCCATTTGACCTTGATTCTATTGCATTGGTTCCAAGACTATTTTCAACATGAAGATTTATATTAAGTTTCAACAATTATTTCAAATATTATAAATAGAGGCTATATTTTTTGAGTAGTATGATAGTGGTTTGGTACTTACATTCTTAATTTCTTGTTATGTTATATACCAAATGTGCCTGATTATAAACGCCTTTGGGTAATTCAGTGCCTTAGCATCTTGCTGATAATTATAACTACCTATAGGTAATTTAGTATCATTGAACTATGCCATTTTTTCTTAGTTACAACCTCTTATGGGAAAAATATGGGCAACACTTGTTTATCATGCCTTGAAGTACCACCTTGCCATGCCTATGTTGTATTGTGCCATTTGCTAACTTTTCCTATTTTATTTGAATTGGATGTTACACTAGTCAGATTATTCTACTTTAAGGTAGAACTATAGTGACCTGAGGTCCCATATTGGGACTACATAGGTATAACTCAATTTACATCGAGGTCAGCTCAGTCACCCATAGCCATGCTCTCTCCATTTTGTGAATAATTTCTAAGTTTCCACTCTCTCACCATCTTGTGAGAAATTTTTAAGTTTGAATATTCTCATCATTTTGAGATCTTGGACCATTTAATGTCTCATCATTATCAATAAAATTGATATGCTTAAAAGTTTAAAAAAATATTTTTGAAATCAATTTAGAAAAACCAAAAACATTGACCACTTCTTTGTCATAAGGATTTTGGGAACCCTCACCAAGTCACAAGAACCTAATTGTCATTTATATTTCCCATATATATTTGCCTTTGTATCCCATGTTCTTACCATTTTGTGATCCCATGCCCATAATTATTCTATCACACAATTATTTTTTCTTTCTTATCATTTTCCTTTATCCCATTTCTTGGGAGAACTATATTTGGCCTAAATTTTTTGTTGGATCTTATGTGCATAAAACTATGTAGGAAATGTCCACTTGCATAGTGCATATAGAGATATCTTATCCAACCCCTTAATTTTATTTTATTCCATCATTTTTTTCATTTCACTATCTCTTCTTGTCTAGGAGCAACGTCTGTTGTCTTGTTTATGTCATGTTGTTTGTATTGACATTATGCTTAACCATTGATTTTTTTTATTTCATTTTATTTTTCTTTATTTATTTATTTTTATTTTGTTTCCTTTATTTTCTTGGTGTCTTATTTATTTTTCATTCAATTATTATTTTTCTTTCTTGTTCCTTGATTCAATCTATGTGTATTCATTGGGTGATTCCTTGTGCATTATTATATAATCCATCCATATTCATGCATCAACATATTCATCATGGTTTTTATCATTGGTGCATTACTTTTAATTTATTATTAGGTCACGTGTTATTACTTATACATATTTTACCCAAGTCCTCATGGTTTTCTATTATGATTCCTACCATCACATGCTACATAAAAAATAAGCTTCGAAAGTCTACATGGAAATAAAGCAATGATATAACTCCTTGGTACCAACAACATTCCCGATCTAATCCAAATCATATCCTAAATAGAATTTTCCTCCTTTATTAGTTTAGATGAGTATCTCCCTACTAGCAATTTTCCCAAATTCATGTTTATCCTTTGTACCAATTCGCCATCATCATGTTTGCCACTATCAAGATACTAGTGATTATAACTACCCTTAGGCAAGTCATTGTATATTGTCCCACTTACATTACCAATTATTCTAACTAAATTTAGGCAAATCATTGTATTTCGATCTAAATTTAATGATTATAGCCACCTTTGGGTAAATCATTCACTTTTTTACTAACTGGGGCACATTTTCATTGCGATAATGCTTATAACTGCCTTTGGGTAAACCATTATCTTTATCCACCCAACTAGGGAATGTTTTTATCCTACCAATGATTATAATTGTCTATGGTAAAATCATTGATTTCCCTTTTGATGATTACAACCACCTTTGATCAAATCATCCTTATATTACCCTAAGCCTTTTCTAATTATTATAAGAACCTTTGGGAAAATCATTAACTTTTTTTAATCCCACCTATGTCAATGATTATAACCACTTGTGCACAAATAATCCTATTCATCTATCCTAACTGGGGTATCTCCATATGCCACTAATTATAAATACCTATCATCAAATCATCCCTTTTCATCCCATTTTCTCCTTTTGAGGGATCATTTGTTGATCCCTTTACCAATTCTCCCTTGAGAGATTACCTAAAGTTCATCCATTACCATTGAATTTTTAAGAATGCATGACCTTTTCATTCTTTGAGAATAAATTACTATGATTAAAATTTTCAACACCTTCCAAACTAGGGGAAAATTGTAGACAACAAAAACTAGCCACCAATGGCCTTTGACTGGACTTTAAATAGATTCCTACCAGCCATTACAAATTATCCTAAGAATCATTGAACATACCAAATTTTCTTTTGAATAATTTTTCAAGGATCATAATCCATTTGAGAAATTCCTAATTTTGGTATCCTATCGTAAGTAATAAAAACCTCTCATGGATTTATCTCTAATCATCCTATGGTATCATAACATGTAATATTGCCTGTAAGACCTATTAAGTGGGGCAAGTGCACACATAAAATAAAATATTGAAAAGATAAAAAATCATAATCATAATTAATTAAAATTCTAAATCAAATTAAATGCCTATTTGAATTATCCATAGTAATTAATGAAATTTTAAAAAAGGAAATTTAAAAGTTAATAATATCCTAGGTTTTCATGATTTCCTTTTATGAGTTTTCAAGCCTTTTCAAATATCTAAAAATATCTCACCCATTCCTATTCATTGTAAATCATGATTTTTTTCAACATTTTAACTCTGCTAGGCTTAATTAACTCATTTATGTTAGGTTTGAACTTATTCCATGTTTAAACTACACTCTAACTCACCTTGAGTTGGGTTTAGTTTCTAAACCAATAAATACAATCATTTACCTCTTCATTTGGAAAGCTTGGATAGAGTAAAGTTATAATATAGGTTTTATAGCAAGATCCAAATCTATAGTGTTATAATGCCAACATCACAAGCCAAATCCAACATCAAGAAAAAAGATGAGCAAGCCACACAACAAATCTTTTGGAGAATTCAAGTAAGATGAGAAATTTGTCTTTCTTTGCATTTTAGTTGTGTTTTAAATTTGTTTTGTTAATTATGATCCCCCTTTTATCTAGGCAAGTAATTTTTATCATGTTAGTGTGTTTTTATTCAAGTTTTATTACTTGTTCTAACACTTGTTGTAACCTCCCTTCCTGGATTCTTTGATCACAATATGTAATATTTTCCCTTTATATTAAAAAAAATCAAAGAGGATTTGGTTAAGCTCATATTATTAGTTACTTGTAATAGGAGAGGTTAAGATTTCAAAACCTCTAAAGCTACATTTTTTATCACAATTTTTTTACATTAGTCATTGAGTAGCTTTTACTCTAACTCTTTTTTTGACAATTCAATATTTTATCCAAAGGTGGTCCTATGACCAATGAATTTATATCTTTTTATATATTAGGGACACATTGCAATGGTAAATTATATTATTTAAAACTTATTTGTATGGTTATTACAATAAATGTATTGAAAATTATGTATAAAGGTGTGTTTTTGGTGTAAATCAATACATTCAAAATAAAAAATTTCATAATGTCACCTCTTTCTTCTACTATCAATGAACACATTATCCTTTATAGATCCATAAATATCCTTATTGTTAAAAAAATGTAATTGTCACACTCGAGTTTGGAGGATCCATTGGAGGCTGAAGGACTAATCACCTTATCTAGTTAGTTATTCTCTTGGAGTTTTGGTTCAAATGTTGAATGTCAATTTTGGTAGTAGTAATTTTCTTATTTCAATTTCAATTTTTTGATGTATTCACTACATTGATATTCATGAGGAGGCTCATAAAGAGTAACTTTGATTTGGTTTTTTAGTACAAGTGTTTTTCACCTCTCACCTAATATGGGGGAAGATAGTACATGGCCTTTGATTAGTTGTTGGTGTTTTTAAGAGTTGACAGGGGTTGATAACACCTTCAATGTTGAGTAAATGTCATTAGAATTTGCTGAACATTCAGGATATGTTCCATACATAATATTGAATAGTTACTTGGATAGATTCTATGCATGTAGAGATATTGCACAAAATTAAAAAAAAGTTAAATATTTCATGGTGTGAAAACTAAAAAAACTTTTATATAGCCTTATTACTATAAAAAAATCACAATAAATGTCATTAATAAACTTTTCCAACCTATTATCCTTGAAAATATTACTTCTTTTATCTCATAGGCCAATGCACCCCTATCAGGGACCCTCATGCCATGTGACATGGCCACACTAAAACTTGCCATGTATCATTAGTAGGGTAGTTTGATTATATTCATCCTCCAACTTTGAAAGGAAATAATTAATTAGGTACATAATAGAGGGCTCGATTGTATAGGTGAAACTATGAAAAAATGAGGTTTGTGGCATAAAATAGTTATACATTGATGTTACTATTTAATATTTTTAGTTGAAACATAGATATATAATTGTTTTGAAAAATAAAAATTGGAAAAGGAAACACATACCTTTTTTAGCTTAGTGAATTAGATCAATTTTAGTATATGTCCTTATCAGTTTAATTTATGATACATATATAGTAGAGTGGATAAAAACAAATGGGAAAAGGAAAATAATACCTTTGTTGGCATATTGGGTTAGCTCAAGTGTAGTATTTTTATTATTAGTTTAATATTTGAACATGATTACTGGAATCACATGATATAAAATTAGTTATTTTTAGGAGCCTAATGTTGGTAAGTTACTATCATGTACCCCAAGTGTTGCTTTTATCTACTAACTAAATTATAATTTTTTATATAAATGAATCACAAATATAAAACCAACTCTTATAACCTTTCATATTTAAAGTTATAATTCTCTCGAGTTAAAATTTTTAGAATTGTTTTCAATCCTTAGAAATATTTAGTTGAGGGTTAGAAAAAGATGTTATATTTGATATTATGTGTGTGTGTGTGTGTGTGTGTGTGTGTGTGTGTGTGTGTGTGTGTGTGTGTGTGTGTGTGTGTGTGTGTGTGTGTGTGTGTATTAGGTGAATTTTAGATCTGTTTATGATGAAAGGATCATTTTTTATGAAACATTATTTTTTTTGAAATATTATAATAATTTTTTGATGGCAAACATGATCAATTAACCAAAGTGTGACTATTGATGTAATTTAAGGCTCAATTAGCCCTAATTTCATCATAAATTTAACCAATTACTATATTGGTTCAATCACAAATGCATTTTTGGATAATTTGAGCTATATAAGCCTAGTCAATACTATGTAGTGAAATTTATGTCTCAATTGGCCCTAATTTCATCACTAACTAAACTAATTGTTCAATTGGTTCAATCATAGATGTTGTTTGGGTCAATTTGAATCTCATGAACCTAATTTGAATCATAAAATTCCATTTTGGGATCAATTGGTCCTAATTCATTATTGATCGAACCAATCATTTGTTTTTTTTCATTCATGGACACAAATTGGTTTAATCTAAGCCTTGTGAACCTAATTGCAACTATACTATGTGTTTTGGAGATAAATTGGCCCAAATTTCATTACTAAATTAACCAATTGATCAATTGATTCAACTATAAACTCAATTTTGGAAAAATTAATCCATGTGATCCTAATTGTAGCTATACAATACAATTTTGGGCTAAGTTTATAAAATTTAATCACTCATTGAACCAATTATTCAATTACTTCAATTAGGGATATAGTTTAGGAAAATTTATGTTGTGTAAACATAATTTATACTATACAATGAAAAATAGGTCTCAATTGGCCCTAATTGCATCATTGATTGAAATAATTTCTCAATTGGTTCAATAATGAATGCATTTTAAGCCAATTTGAAAATTTTGAACCTAACTAAGACTATATGATGCCATTAATGGTTCAATTAGCCCCAAATTCATTACTAATTAAAATAATTATTTGATTGGTTCAATTACAAACTCACTTTAGACTAGTTTGATCCTCATGAACCTAATTAGGACTATATAATGAGATTTATGGCTCAATTAGCCTTAATTTCCTCTTTGATTTAGCCAATTACTTGATTCATTCAATTGGGGATCCATATTAGGCTAGTTTTATCACCATGAACCTAATTATTCCTATATAATACCATATGGGGCTCAGTGGGACCTAATTTCATCACTAATTGACCCAATTACTTGATTGGTTCAATCACGGATGTAATTTTATCCATTGTGAATTTTGTGAGCCCAATTACAACTATATGATGCCAACTAGGGCTCAATTGGTCCCAATTTTATCTCTAAATGAACCAGTTATTCAATTGGTTCAATCATAAATGCAATTTGGACCTTCCACTCATTTTATTGATATGTTTCCCATTTATTCATGAATTTATTCACTTAAACCTAATTTCAACCTTTTTTGTTTAAATATGTCCACAAATAACCTACAATCATGAAACAATGACAAATGGTGCTCAATTATATGAAATTTCCCCCAAATCCACCTCAATTATATGCATGAATTATTTTTTATTAACCAAATTTCCTACCTAATTAAAATGATTGAGTAATTTGGTCAATAATGTGCATAATTCGGTCCACTAATATGTTACATTAAATTTCCATTAGAAGATAATGATATACTAGCACAAAACATTTTCAACTAAGTAGAATATTGAAGGCCAATGTTTTGATTCTCATGAAAGCAGCTTGAAGACCTGAACTATAAAAAATTTAACAAGGGCATGGAGATTTATATTAATTTGTAGTGTTATTTTGTTAAATGATATGTACACATTTTTATTTATTTTCAAAGTTATAATATTATAATAATGAAGTTTAATTGTGTAAACATTTGTCATAAATGTTTTGATTATTTTACACCTAAGATATATAAAATAGTGGAAATCATGTACTAATTTGAATTGCATAAAATATGGAAATAGGTAAAATAATTTGAATTGAAATGAGTTAAAAAATATTTTGACTATATGATTAAGAAATGATAAGACAAATTAAGGATGATATACTTAGCAAATTTTGATTATTAATTATTCATAAAAAATGTCAAAAATTTAAAAACATTTTGGATGTACTTTATCCACTAATCAAACTTAAAATAGGGGATGAAAACCTACTTGTTAATTTTTTTAATATGTAGACACATGTATTAGTTGACACTAATAGGGTTTATTGGTAGCGTCTTTACACCCACTGGGTGTTTTCAACTTCTAGGAGCTTTACACCTATACCTACAATCTATTTTTATATGTACCCTTCTTAAATAATGTGAAATAATACCTAATTATGCATGATTGGACACATGATGACCTTAATAATGGTTTATTAATTTGGTTTGGACTAACCCAAACCACTCCCCAATGAATGGCTAATAATTTCATGTGTTTCAATGTTTTGAATAGGGCTCAAACTATGCATAGTTCTCCCAATTATGTGTGTGTGTGTGTGTGTGTGTGTGTGTGTGTGTGTGTGTGTGTGTGTGTGTGTGTGTGTGTGTGTGTGTATTTATACATGTTAATATTTGATACTTGATTCCATATAAATTTAACCTTTCGTATTTAGATTTTATTAAATAGACTACTCTAAGTTAATACTTAAATATTTGAGATGTTTAATACCTCTTGAATAATGTTCCAAGAGAGTGTTAGGTATTTATAAATTAATACCCAAGTGAATAATAACCTTAGGGGTGATTTGTGTGTGTGTGTGTGTGTGTGTGTGTGTGTGTGTGTGTGTGTGTGTGTGTGTGTGTGTGTGTGTGTGTGTGTGTGTGTGTGTGTGTGTGTGTGTGTGACTTTGTTAATTTAACACTATGGACAAATAATTAAATGTGTCTAGGATGATCTAATAGAGACTTATCAATTTTAAAATAGTCATTGCAATTCCTTAAACATTTCAAATGAAGGAAGAAACCTTTGGTAATAGACATTATCTGGGTTTACTAGTACTATTCTAAAAGTGAAAAAAATGATATGATGTATGTAGAATTATTTTATATGATTATAAATGTGTTTATTTATAGACAAAATTGATCTTGAATAAATATGCTTCATTAATAGAGATGGCCAAGATAATTGATGGGCAAACTAATTGAGGGAAAGTGTAATCAAGTGTCAAATATATTTACATTTTACAAGTATGTAGTATTTTATGTTTCCAAATTTACAAATACCAAATTTTAGTTTTTATAGATGCCCCATATTAATCTAGTATTGAAAATGATCAATTAAAAGGATGGACTAAATAAATTTTATACCTACAATAACCACACTTGGTTTTAATAGGTGTAGATAGAATATATCATTTTTTCCATGTGAAATATACAATAATCAAGTTGATTATCCATAATTTGGATAATAGGTTATCATAATTGGGTAAAAGGGTTAGGGATATATAAATGATAGGGCACAAGGGTTAATATCAAATCTACAATAGGCCAAATAATGTGCTAAACTTAAATGTACCATATGCTAAACTTATAATGTTAAGATAGGATATTAATGGAAAGTACAGTTATGATAATTATATAAATGACATAAAATAGAGTACCTAGTTGTTTGTAATAATAATATAGTGTTAGATCTAGTAAAAATAGGAATCAGGAAGGAAGATGTTACTAGATCAATTGTCAGATCATAGATCTAGTGCGTTTGGCTCTCTAAACACTTACATCATCCTGGGATAGTTACATTGATTCTATTTTCTTGTATAGAATATGCATTAAAATAATATGTGACCACCTGGATGATTCTAGTTTTGGCTTTACCTTCACTTTAGGGCATTCAGATATGGGTCATGGACTATCACTCTTGGTGAAATGTAATAACCCTACCTTTCCATCTTTAATGTGATATTGGGGAAAATTGGGTTAGTGGGCACATAATGTTGAGCTAACTTGTAATGACCCCATTATCAAAGGGTGTTTCTTACATATCAAATACTCTATAAGAGGGATTCAAACTCATGTAGTTCTCCCTTACGTGTTGATTGGTGTTTGAATCATGAAATGTTTAAATCAAGCACAATAGTGACCTATCTTGTAACTTAGAAAATATGACCTTATAATTGCTCCTTTAGTTTAATAAATTTCTAGTTAGGTCATTCCTTTGAATGATATCATAATAGGTTAGAATAGAAATATTTTGGTAACTTGAGTGCTTCTTGAGTGCACTTTTGGTTTGATTGCTAGGTGAGAATGAGTGAGGGTTGGTATTATATTTATACCAATCCTATCAGGAGATAATTAACATTAAAGCACTTAATGCAACCATTTTAATATATTTCATTTGAAAATTTGATGGCTTTAGGGCATTGGACACTTGCATCAGGTGAGGATAGTAACATTGATGCTATTATCTAACCCAAAAGTTAGTGTCTAAGAAGGAAAGTAGGCACATGATCAAAACTTATAGAGATATAAGTATAATTTAAGAATTTTAAGCAAGATGGGATGTCTATGTCATCAATATAAGTATATTTAAAGTAATATATAGGCTAAGGCACACAAGATAGACCATATGTAAGGCTTTTAGAAGCAACATATGTGTAAAACTAAGAGGAACAACCAAGGTCATGATTTTTCTAGGTGTAAAAGATTGAGGTGCTATATAATCATAACATATCATCTACATTCCCCCCTTTAATTGATTAATGAAATTGCTAGTTTAAATTAAATGAATAAGTACTTGGGTATGTATACACACCTTGTATTTTTTTAAGTTGAATTTTAGTGATTTATTAGAGCTAGCTTTTAGATATTTTATTATGACTACCATATAACCAAGAAAATGTTACATTGTATAATCAGTTCATATAATCTACATCAAAAGTACTATAATTAGATCAAAATGAAAGAGCAAGGTTTAGTACTACACCTATGTGTTGATGTAACTTCCTTGCCTATTGGCAAGTTATTTTTAAAAAAAGATATATCAATGTAAGTCTCTAAAATTGAGATTATGATAAATATAGATAAATATTTAAAGTACATATATCGAAAGAGATAAATATAGATATGGGAAGACACATGCCCCCAACTTTAGAGCAAAAGTGAGTTGTCACTTGGTAGATGATAGTATATCAATTGTACAACAAAATTATACTCATAACTTGGTGAGTTTGGATGATCAATTCCAAACTAGAAAAATGTAAAGATAGAGTTACTTAATCACCCAAAGTATGTCAAAAGGTGACCCAACTACTATAGTAGATTGGATCGCTAAATTTCAGAAAAGTTTGTTGGGTATTAGTATGAGAAATAATTTTGGATTCTAAGTCTGATTTGTATTTTTAAATATTAGGTACATGTTACATAGTATATGCACCTTAGATTTGTCTCATGTTTAAATTGTGTGTAACAATGGTACCATATATAGAATTTTGCCAAAAATATGTATCGAGATCATAAAATTATGTGCTTTGGACTATTTATAAAACTATGTAAGTGTGGAGGACATTCTTCCAAATAATTCCCCCATTATATATGTAGCAATCTGAAACTGATATAAGTACCAATGTGGAGAACATGTCTCCAAAACATACCCCCATTATAAAGTGGAGATGTTAAAAACTGAGTAGGTGTGGATAACATGCTTTAAAAGAATGCTCCATTTGAATCTATGAATTATAAGTACCATATTTAATGAAAGTGGATAACATGCTTCCAAAGCATGCTCTCATTAAATAAAAAAATTGTAAATATGTGAAAGCCAGGTCACCATTCCATGCCCCCTCTAAATATATAAATTGGCGTAAGTACTATATATTGTTTGAGTGTCAAAAACATGCTTCCAAATCATTCCCCCACTATAATATATAAATTATGAATGTAAAAAATATATAAGATCATGACATACCCCCATGAATCTAAAAACTATTTTAAGTAACATATACTATGTGAGTGTACAAAACATGCTTCCCAAGTATGACCCCACTTTAATATAGGAACTATGAAAAATTTGTAAACCATGTCACCATGACCTACCCCCAATAATATGCCCCCTATTGGAGGTGATGTAATTATATTACCTAGTATATATCTCACCTCAAAAGTGTAAGACAATGGTAAATCTACCAATATAACCATGTAGCATATAGGAGGAAACATGTCTAAGTAAATGTATAATTGAAGTGCATAGAACCAATGTGATCACACGTAAGACTAAGATGAATGATAAAGATCATAGAAAAATATATATATTAATATTATAATTTCAACAAGTAAGTAATCACACATATAATAGAACTCAAAATCAAGTCAAAAGACAATGGTCCAAGGAAACTACAAATAAGGGATATATTCAAATGTTGTAAAATGGAATGGACATGAATTAGTCACATGTCTAAAAAAGAAAGGAATGACATATTCAAATGTCCATATAATGTAATAGAATATTTAAATGTACAAGAATGAAAACATATGCACATGGGCCACATACAATAGAGCATATGCAAATGCTCAAAAAAACAAGGAAATAGAAAGGCAAAACACTCAAGGATGTGTGTAAAGGAAAAACATAAGTAACCTTCATAAACATGTCATATTGGCCCATGAAGTGAATGCATTAGAAAAAAATTAGGCACATAACATATCAAGTACCCTGTTTAATGTATATTCATGGATAATAGGCATGTATAAGTATATATGTAAGCTCAAACATGATAATATAGAATGAACATTGAATGATATAACCTATATATATCAAGATTGGATAAGATGGATTTCCCAAACATCCTAGTGACATGAGTAGAGGTAAGGCCCAAAACCCGTAAGTGTATCATGTATCTTTGTATTAATGTGTATATGTATGTAGGATTAAATGATATCTTATCCTTCAACATAAAACTAACACATAGATGCCAGAGATCTAATAGAATAAGTAGGTGTTGTAATTTTTTTTGGATTTTTGAATATTTTTTGGTATTTTTTAGATTTTACGAGTTCTAATTGGGGAAGTCATCATCATTTAAATGTTTGTAACCATTAGTAAAAACATTTTTTAATTGTTGTTTATATCTATGGATTACCTATTCTTAAATATGTGTGTCCAATGGCGTCCTAAACCTAATGGTGTGGGTAAATAATCTATCAATAATGTGTTATACAAATATTTGTGCACATATCAATAAATTTAACACAAATACTTGTAGTATCCAACTTGGCTTACCATTCATATAGCCAATTTTGTCCAATCTTTAACATCAAATGTAGTCATGGTATAGTATCGATATGGTTGTGGTCACCACACATGTACAATAACAAATAGGTAACCAAATGTATCCATATGATTATGGCATGAATGGATATTTTATGAGTTCATTAGTAGTATGTCCCATTTTTTGAGGAATTTAATTCAACAATTTTTATCCCCCTTTCTCATATAAAAATGGATATGGAATAAATATACCCATCAATATTAGTTTTAATATTCAACTCTTCATACTTTGGTCTCTTTGAAATATACTTCTCATTTAAAATATATGAAGGATTTTTCCTTTTATTAGGTTACAAAGATTTTGGCAAAGACTCCACATTGTTCACATGGTATAGTTTTATTTAACCTTTATAAGGTTGGTTCAATGCTTTAAACCAAGAGGGGTGAATTTAGTAACAAACAATTACATGCTTATCTTCTATAGTTATTTCCCCCTTATTTGGATTTAGTGTTGTTTCTTTTACAAGTGGATTGATCTATGATGTAACAGTACCCATGGATTCAAATAAGTTATGCCAAAGGTGATTAAGTGGATCAAATTTTAGTGCACGTATTTTTTCATCTATTATATCATTAGCAGTATCATCATTACTATCATAGTAATAAAAAACATGTACATCATTATACTTAGTATTAATCAATAAAGGAAGCTCAAAATAAGGAATATATCATGGTTTTAGTGGCTCCTTTGGTAATGGTTATTGCTCTTGATGTGCTTCTATGTGCATCTTAATATGTGGTACCTTATTTGCATTTGGAGATGGAGGAGTCATTTTAATTGACTCAACTATTTCATAATTATGTATGTGATCAATAGGAATACATTTTTAGGTGGTACTACTATAGGAATGCCTTCGATTTCAAATTGTATCTTTTTGAAAAATGTGAAAGGTTCATCATCGACTGGCATTGTTAATAAATTATAATTTTTTATTAATTTTACACATTATTAAAGTTTGGATTGGACAAATTCCATTGAATGTATCCAATGTCTACACAAAATTACATTGTAATTCATTTATTGAGACATTACGTAAAAAGTATATTAAATAGTTTTTGGTCCTAATATCACATCCAATGTAATTTGAACAACTAGAGGATGATGTGAATTATCAAAACCTAGATATGCATAATCAAGTTTTGAATCAAATTGTTGATAATAAACATGGTGGTTAAAAAATTGATACTACAAATGTTTATGACTCATCTATTATCAATGAGCACCCTTTTGAATCCTTTATTTTTCATTGTCACTTGTATGAATAAAGTTAACTATTAATAAATAATATCTTTGGATGGTAAGTTAGTTTGATCAAAGGTAATAATTTTGGCATTATTTTTGAGACATTTCATGATTTTTACAAAATAATCAAGCTCAATATCATTTGAAACTTGATTTTTATGAACAATCTCATATAGGATGTCCTTGTAAACATTGGATTTCTCTAGGATCTAAAGTATTGAAAGGTATTTCCCAATCGGTCAACAAGGTCATGTCCCTTAGATTTTTATACAAGTTAGCCTTAGGAGGCACCTATTGTATATTAACAGGTGGTGATGAAGGTTGAGGAATCTTACCTCTTGGAGTAGTAATAACATGGACTGCATAATCCACTATAAGCCATGGGTGAATAATGGGTACGGGATGGTAACTATCACTTTAATAAGGAGTTGTTAGAATAGATGGTTACTATCATGCACATTGGCATCTATATATTGGATCTATAGCATTACAATAGGACCTATGGAGAGATATCAAATCTTGTTTCCACTCTAACAATCTTTCATTATGTGCATGGATTTGCTTAATAGTTTTGACAAGAAAACTAATGTAGTAAACCATATTAGATATAATGTATTGAATCATGAAATAATTGAAAAAATTTTCCATTGAAAACATGATTGTAAAATTTATCAATTAGGTCTCAACAAAATGAAAAGTAATTATAGTTGACCTAGCGTTGGAGGTTCAAAGATCAGGTTCACTAAATGCTTAACCCTAATTCAAATAAGAGATTATTATACTTGGGTGAAAGGGTTAAAAATATAAAAATGATAGGTAACAAGGGTGAATATTAGATATACAATAGACTAATTAATGTGTTAAATTTAGATGTACCATATATTGAGTTTATAATGTTGAGAGAGGCTATTAATGTAAATTACAGCCATGCTAGATATGTAAATGACATAAAATAAAGTACTTAGATATTTTTGATGATAAAATAATGATGGATATAGTATATTTTATAAGTATTTATGAATATAGTACTAGATCAGTCATAAAATTTTGGATCTAGTGCCTCTGGATGTTTAGACACTTGTATCAGCCTGGGATAGTTACATCGATGCTAGTGTCTGAGTTGGAAACTATACCAAATATTCACACACATAGGATGTAACCACCTATATTAGTTTTGGTTTGTATTCACCTTCAATATTTTTCATTAAAATATGGGTCATGGACTATCACTCTTGGTGAAATGACAAAACCCTAGCTTTCCACCTTTAATGTGACATTGGGGAAAATTGGGTTAGTAGGCACACAGTGTCAAGTTGATCCATACTGACCGCAATATTAAAAGTAGATAACTAAATATAAAATAATTTATAATAAGGCCCAAAATTCATGTATTTATCACCTACATTTTGGCTTGTGTGTGAATCATGCAATGTTTAAAGTCAAATAATGACCTAGCTTAAAATTGTTGACTACTAGACTTGCACCCTTATGAAGGTAGATTTAGGCCTTCATAATATAAATTAACATGGAGAAAATCATAGGATATGGGTGTAATAATAGGTGGATTTAATATATATATTATAATGGATATCTCCCCTTGATGCGTAAGTTAATATCCCTACTAGACACTACCATCTTGCAAGGAAAAAGTAAAAAAGGAAGAGATGGGAAAGTATAACACTTTGATAGCTTGTAAATGATGTGAAGAAACTTGGAAGTATATGAATGATGTTTTTAGGATTAAAAAGGATTTATTAAATCTTAATTTTCACTCTTAGACCCAAACACAAGAGTGACAAAATAACTCAATCACAAATCTATTGAAAACTCAGGCAACCAACTAGTTACTTTTGGGAAATTTGAGTTTTGAGGCCTTTATAGACATGATCTAGATATGAAATTTGGTATAAATTGTTATCATGAGTGGATTTATGGGAATATTCTATTGTAAATTTCATATCAATATTTTAAATATCTACTATTTTATCTTAGACCTGATCTACTCCATTTATAAGGTCTATTAAAGAGACCTAGAGATTCACTTGAGATCAAGAACATAAATAAAGAATTATTGAAATCATGAATGGATTTTATGGTATTAAATAGTCATGTTAATTATATAAATACACTATAAAGTGGTAAAAAACTTAATTTCTTTGTCTAAGTGCCCTTGAGGGATTGAAATGTTAAGGCAGTCTTAAACCCTAAACACCTTGACTAGTGTACTAAATGCATATAAATGAATGTTGAGTACTTATATATAATTTATAACCATGCACGGTATTAATTTTAAGGTTTATGATCTTATCCTAGTATTTTTAATGACTTATGAGACCTAAAACTTGTTTTTTGACACCTCTCATACTCAAGGAACACTAAGACAATCACTTCATGAACAACTTAAGATGTTTGTTCTATCTCTCACACTTTACATGGGGATATTATTCATTTGGGATAATTAAGGGGGTATACTAATAATTTTTTATAATTGGAATGAGGTCAATTAGATGTCTCAATTTTGTGAACAATTGTTAAGACCTAATATAGGTATTAAACCCTCTTAAAACCCTAGTTGTGACCAGTTTACAAAGATAGACTTTAAATTCAAATAAAATTCCACATATTATCCCTAAAATCTACCATAAGTTATTTTAGACTCTCCTAATATCCTTCAAATTTAGTTTTGATGTACCTTCACTTATATAAAATTGTACTTTTTCATGGTTTTTAGCATAAAATAATTTTTTGGAGAGCATAAGTTGATGCCAATAAATGGGAGAGGTGATTCAATACTTAATTTACCTATCCAAGATCAAAAATATAGGAAACATTGTTCAAAATTTCCCAAACTCTTTAAATATTTTAGGCTAGTCTGAAAAAGGTTCAAAAGAGCAAGCTTACCAATGGCCATTTCAAGATTGTCATAATTCCATATTGTTCTAGATCACCCAAATTTGTCATGTATCATGGTGATATCATAGGTATATTTAATTGAGTGGGTTTTTTAAGTTTCACATCTATTGAGGGTCTCAGTAGTAAGATTTCCACTTTTTAGGCTTAATTTGGAGAAGAAAATGAAGAAATGAGGTGATTCTAATTGGATTTTGATCATGAAAATTTTATTGGTTATATAAGGGGATAGAGGTTATCTATAAAAATTCATATTTTCTCATTACAATCTCCATATTCTCCCTAACAAGGTGCTTTGCTAAAAAAATGCTACAAGGAAGTGGTGTTAAAATAAGCAAAATGAGTAAAATGATGTCTTTTGGACTACTTGATGGATCCAAATGCATTTTTTCATATTTTATGTCATGTTTTCAATCCATATATGGTTGAATATTTCTTTTTATAATGTGTAACTCTCATTTCTCTCTCCTTTTTTGGTTCATAAGGAAGAATTAATTGTTTTCAAGTACTAAATGATGCATGGGAGTTTTCCAAAGGATTTTCAAGGCTCATCCTCATATCCCATGCCATTAAATAGTTTTAATAATTCATGAAGTAGGTTATAATAATTTTTCAAAGGTATAAAAGGTATTAATAACTCTAAAAAGAACTTCTCTCTTTCCAACACCTAGTGTGTTGAAGGAGTCAAACTTGCATTCAAAGACATTCTAATAGTACAAGGAAGATGGAAATAAATCATTAATAGTTTTGATAAGGATTATAATGAATAATTAATTATATCATGATGAAATAATCTCAAGGACCAAAACCTATTTTCAAGGATTCTTCTTGGCCAAGGATATATGGGTGTGCAAATAAAGACTTAGGAGGATGTGTCGATCAAATATCAAATGTAAATGCTCATGATTCATTTAGCTACCCAAATATGTCTCACATGAACCTCTACTTCATTCTCCAAATTTGGATTAAGGATTAATAAAATAATGCTACATTGGGTTTCAAGAAGGATTAAAAAAAGGTCATATTTCCTTATTTTTAGTGTTCTTGACTCCTCTCTCTCCTCTCTCTCATTCTCACTATATGTAAACAAATGTTTGGCATTTAAAATAATCCTTAACCTAAGTTATTTCAAGGCCATCCTTATAAAAACACTTTTATTTACCTATTTGAATGAATAAGAATGAATTCATACCACCTGAAATCTTGTTTTAGTGTATTTTTATGGTTTGTTGATGAATGACAGCGATAGCATAGATATCCTTTCCTTTTTTCCTTTCCTCCATACATATTTGTATGTGTTAGTTCATACTTATAGGTTTCATAGTGTGCCTCAATCATCTTGTTTCTATGGAAATTACAAGCTTTCTTTAGTGCCTTTGAGAGACCTATTGAACAGGTGTCTTAGATCATGCATCAAGCTTGAGCCTCTGTGTGAAACATTGATGTTTAGAGGATTTAATTTGAGAATTTTAATCAAATTTGTGTCCTTATTAAACCTATTTAGTGTCTACTACACAAGTTTAGGTCACATTTGGTGTATCACCCTAGTTAGGTAAATTTTCCTTTTAGTTTACTTTCTTCCCTTTTCCCTTTGCAATATGGTAGTGTAGAGTAGGGATCCTAACTAATACATCAAGGGGTGATAGACCTTATAATATAGATATTAAATCTACCTATTATGCCACCCATAACCTAGGATTGTCTACATCTTACTTTAGATTGTGAAGGCCTAAAACTAACATCACAAGGGTACAAGTCTAGTAAAAAAAATTTGACATTTCTAGTGGGACTCATTAGAGTTGGTCTTGGTGAAATTGAAATTACAGTAACATTATTCATGAAGCATTTCGTGACTCCAATCTAAGAAATTGATTCTAATAGTCTAGACATAGTTTCCAAGTGGAGCCTCTAAGAGAGTCAATTCAACCTCTAAGTGAACCTATTACTTTCAAAGTCCTACCTTAGAACCAAGTAGTCAAGTCTTGGGAGAAATAGGAAGAGGTGAGTGTTCTAGAGTTTGAGCCCAAAAAAGACCCTTTGCCTATAGTTTTTACCTCTTGGATGTCAATCCAAGAGAGCTCACAAGATGAGAAAGAGGTCATATTTGAGAAGGTTGGAAATGAAGTTGTAGCAGAGATAAAAGCTTAATAAGATAATAATAAGATTGAAATTTTTGTCGACAAAGATGAAGCACTCATAGGAAAAATCAAATTTATCTCTTTATAAGCATTCCTACAAGAATCTTCCATTCTGAATAACTCAAATTGTAAAAGTACTCCCTAAACTCCCAATCAAACTCATGAGCTTATTCATTGCCTCCCATCATATCCCTTACTAAAGAGGAGCCTATTCTACAGAGGCTAAATTAAGAAGTCACAGTTGTAAGTGATTTTCAAGGTAAGTGTGGTGAATATGAAGAAAGTGTGCATGAAGAGGAATAAATATTCATTGATACTCCCCTTGGTGAAAGAAAAGACATTATCTTTCAAACTAGATGAAGAGGTTACAATAGAAGATGAGGATGTTGACTTGTTTCTAGAGATTCTTTTTGATGTGATTGAGCATGAAGAAGAGAACATAAATTCTTAATTTGATCTCCTTTGTACCAGTCAAGAGAATAGTGAATATTTATTTGAAGTTTTAGAAATAGGTTACTCACTTATACTAGGTGATTATGAGTTTTGTAAGGTAATAGGAGGTAGTTTTAGTGAACCAATCAACAATATAGAGAGTGATAGTCTTGAAAATTTTCCTTTTCAAGAGGCAACATCACTAGATGGTGATTTGTTTGAGATACTCAATGTGAGTTATCATCTTCTCTCTCCATTTATAGATCCTCATCTACTCTTGGAAGATAGTGAGGATTACTTCTAGCCAAAACATATCAAAGAAAAATAAGATCTCATTTGTGGAGATAATGATATACAATTTTAAAGTCATCAATAGGATACTAAGGACTAGGTATGTTACTTTAATTAGTCATATAAGGTTCATGATGCAATTGATCTTACAAACCAATATCTGGCCATCTTGGAGACCATTACCAAAGAATAATAACTACAGAAGGTAGAGAATGACTAAGAATAATATGTGTTCATTGGATATATATTTTATTATGTAGACTTGTTACAAGGTATGTCTATTGTATTTTTAGTCAAGAAAAAGGCTTAGCTAAGTAAGAGTTTAGTCAAATGTGATTTCACATGCCATTGCATACCTCATGAAGTAATTAATCCAAAAAAAATTCCTTTTGATCCTAGAGGAGGATTAATTTAAGGTAGTTTTAGTTTATCTAAATTTCCTCAAAGTAATTTAAATCACATTAGTTTTCTTATGTTTTGTTTAAATAAGTGCTTTATTAGCACATGTATTTTGTTAGTCTAGTTTCCTTACTTTGTTATCTTTCCTTTTCTATCTTTGAGGAGTAAGAAACTATCTTATTTTGAGTCAAGAGTCTTATATTCATATATAAGGTATAATAATATTTTTTTCATAATTTAATGGTTTTTATGAGCTTTTAATATATATTAATGGTCTATCTCTCAATCATAGCAGGCATACTTCTGAGTTTAGTCACCAAAATGTTGACAAGTTTGACTGCATAGGTTAAACTATCACCCTGATCATTTAAAACATAGTTTTTCAAGAAATTATTACATCTTTAGGCCTGAAGAGGTACATTGGGCACATTTTTCATTAGTTTCATCAAACTTATAAAGTGTTTCTAGAAGTTTAGTGCCAAAAAGGTCTATTTTGAGGCCATCCATACAATTTTCAAGAGTAAATTGAGATTTAGGAATATTCAGGACCTTATTTATCCATGAAAAGGTCAAAAAAAATATTTGGAAGATTTTTCATGTCTTAAAATGAAAAAAAATCATTTTATCTCCTATATCAACCTCTTTGGTCTCTCTAGAAGGGTAGTTTTCAAATGCTCAGTATAGAAAGAGGAGAGGGATTTATGATATGAAACTATGGACATTTTTAGGGGTATAATTAATAATTAAAAATTAGCATTCATTTTTTTATTCGTGGCCTCTTATTTATGAATAATTTTTAAGAGTGATAGTAGGTCACTATGGCATATTCATCCATAAGGGGTTTGTTCTTGCACATGTTTATCAAGATCATAAATTTATGGAGAATAATGTTTTTTAGGGATGATTTTACAGGTCATTATTATCCTTTTCATGTTGGTTTCATTTTCCAATTCATCTCCATGAGATAATTTCAGTTGAAAGAATAATACCTTGGTGTACCGTATATTTTAGTGAGTTCTACTGCAAGTCTCTATTTTATATTCATGGTGGTCATTATAAGAGGTTTTATAATACTTAATATATAATATAAAATCCCTAAATCTCATGTATATCATGTGTTTTTGTGTGATATGTTTTTTTATCCTTATTCTTCTAGTATGCTTGCTTTTTGAGACATTATTAGTGTTTGAACAAGTCTATTGGAGTTTGATTTATAATTTAAGATTAGGAACTATTAATAAATCATATTTTGGAGTTATGGGATGACTTTTCACCATTTAAAGTGAACATAAGTCAAGATAAGGACCAATATGCACGCTTTCTAATGGTATCATAGGTGTGTCTCTCTTCAATAAATTTGTATAGACTATGTAAATAGTTTGAATATGTCTAGAACTCTAAGAGGGACTTGATACACTTATTCAAGAATTAATATGTATTTATTTGCCTCACTATCATCATATAATTCTTTTAATTTATCTAGAGACTCCATTCTTAATTCATAATCTCTTAGGAGAAAATCATTTTGGGCTACAGTTTGTACATCTGAAGGATAGGTCTGTATGAGTGGATTATGTTGGAAATAAGTTCCCATGAATGTGAAATAGAAATAAAGTGATATAATATTCTAAATTAAATTGTGGGAAATATATATACTCAAAGATCAAGAGAGTTGTTTTCCAAGGTACACACAATCAAATAAGCTCCTACATGTATAAGTACAAGGCTGATGTAAGTTTTGTCAGGTGTGAGAGATGTTATGGTGTACAATGAAGCTATGTTTGAATTATTGAAACCAAAATACTCTCATCACCTTTGGGAACAATTAATATTATTGATCAATGTAGTTTGTAAAAACTAAAGAGAATATTCTTGTGAAATGGTTACCTATAGCCAAGCTAGAATAGTAAGCATGTTAACTTGGAGTGAAAAGGTATTGAGTGATCCATGGTGATTATCTCAATTAAATTCAATGTCAAAAAAACCAAGGAACAAATTAAACCTAGTTCAATCCAATCATGAAGAGCAAGTTTAGAGGAGAAGAAACTTTGGAGTTTCCCTTATTAACATAAACTAAGGTAGTTTTATGAAGATTAAGGTAACTTGTGTTGCCTTGTCTCTTATTATCCTAATAAACCTTATGACAAAACCCATGTTAATTAAATAAATATTGACTGATAAGGATTATCATAGGTTTTTTACCCATTATTCATCATGGAATCAACTTCTCAACATTATCATCAGTCCATACAGGTGCTAGATTATCACCTACAATAAACACTCACTAGATTGTAAAAATGTGGTAGAGGACTCTCTTGAAGATAAACAATTATGTGATAAATAATTTTTAAGTATTATAAACAAGTTCCATGTTTCAATTGAAATCATGAACCCTTATTCAAGTTATGCACCTTGTATACCATACTTGGACTATCTCAGTCCATACAATAAGGTCTACAAGCTTATTAAGAGTTGAGTTATTGAACGAAGATAAATGTTTTCACTTTATGTTATTATGGATAGTTTAAATGATATAAGTATGTGACAAGTACTTATAGGTATAGTAATTATCAACCTAATCCATATTTCCATTAAATCACTATATCATACTCTCTTAAATGCACACCTATAGCTACCTTCTTATGATTCCAACATAGTATTAAAGGTAAAGTTGAACTAGTGTTGACTTCAAGGACTTTTAAGTTAAAGAAGGTTAGGATAGTTCTATTAAAATCATAAAATAGTTTTAAACCTCTTGAATAGATACCATATAATCATTCAATAGTCTTAAGAGCTTAAATGCACACCTACAACCATCCTCAGTTGGATCACTTAGATGAAAGTTATTAGAGTCATAGCTCAAGGAAATTGGTGGATGTGGTATAGATTATGATAACCCTATCAATATAATAGTGAATTATAAATGTTTAATACACCTATATATAGGAAATCAACCTCTCACTTAGCCAATAATGGAAGACTAACACCTACAACCACTTGTTGAGAAGGTTGGATTTCATAGTAGTGTTAATGAAGCAAAGGGTTTCAATCATTTCAAGAGGATTATAATTGTGAAAAAAATAAAATAATATTATAGAGGAAGGTTTCATAATAAAATAAATATATCTTTAATATAAACAAGTGAAGATTGACTTCATATAGTGGATCCTAAGCAAGAAAGTCTAGTTTACTCTCAAGTAGAACTAGTCAATCTTAGAAAGGGAGAATAGGTTAGGGTTTTAAATAAAATGTTTTTTAAACATGGTTGGATGATTTTATAATATATATATATATATATATATAATGGTAAATAAATGAAAATAACACATTAAAAACCCTCATACTATCTACATGGTCCTCTAATCTCATGACCACCTATAGTTGTATATAGAAGTAAAACACTTCATTTCTCATTCTAATTTCCCTTGAGGGCTTGTAAAGGTAAGGTAGTCTTAAACCCCAATCACCCTGACTAGTGTACCAAATGCATACAAATAAATTTTGAGAACTTATAGAGAATAAATAATAATGGAAGTAATTTATTATAATGTGTATGATATTTTAACAATATTTTTATTTAATTATGGGACTTAAAACTCATTTTTTGACACCTCTCATGTTCAAAGAACACTAATATAGTCACTGCAAGAATAACTTAAGATGCTCATACTATCTCTCACACTTTACATGGGGAGTTGAGAATTTTGGAATAGTTTAGAAGGTATAATAATATTTTTTTAAAATTGTAATGATGTCATTTTTACATACCAATTTTATAAACAATTGTTAAGACCTTATATAGGTCTTAAACCCTTCTAAAACCCTAGTTGTGACTAGTTTGCAAAGATGGAATTCAAATGCACATCAAATTCCATATATTTTAGCATTGAAACCTAATATAGTTTATTTTATACTCTTTTATTATCCTTAAAATTAATTTTTTATGTACCTTCACTTGTATGGATTTGTACAAACTAAATTTTTTCACAGTTTTTAGCTTAAAATAGGGTTTTGGAGAGCATAAGTTGATACCAATCACTGAGAGAGGTGGTTCAAGAGTTATGTTACATTTAAAATATCAAAAATATAGGAAAATTTTCTTATAAATTCCCAAAATATTAAAATATTTTAGGCCAGTCTGAAAATGCTTCAAAACAATAAGCTTGTCAATGGCCATTTCAAGGTTTTCATACTTCCACAATGTTCTAGATCACCAAATTTGACATGGATCATGGTGATATAATAGGTAAATTTATTAAAGTATTTTTGTGGAGTTTCACACATGTGGGTTGTCTCAACATCAATATTTTCACTTTCTAGGCCTAGTAGGCCTAATTTGGAGAAGAAAATGAAGAAATGAGGTGATTCCACTTGGAGTCTGATCATGAAAATTTGTGTGGAGATATAGTGGGATAGAGGGTATCTATAATATTTCTAAATTTTTCATTATCATCTCCATATTCTCCTTTAAAAGGAGCTTTGCTATAAAAAGGCTATAAGGAAGGGGTGCTAAAACAAGTAAAATGAACAAAATGATGTCTTTTGGACTACATGATGGATCCAAATACCTTTTTTTAGGTCTGAAATTATGATTACATCCATGCATGGTCGAATATTTCCTGTTCCAATGCAAAATTCTCCTTTTTCTCTCCTTTGGTTTTTGCTCATAAGGAAGAATTAAGTGTTTTCAAGTATTAAATGATGCATGGGGAGTTTTCCAAAGGATTTTCAATGCTAATCCTAGTATTACATGTCATTACCAAGTTTAAATAATTTATGGAGTAGTTTTAAGAAGTTTTCAAAGGTAGAAAAGGTCTTAAAGAATCCAAAAATAGCTTCTCTCCTTTTAATGCCTAATGTGTTGAAGGAGTCAAACTTGCATTAAAGGACCTTATAATAGCCCAAGGAAGATGGAAATATCTCATTAAGATTTTTTATAAGGTTTCAAATGAATAATGAATGAATTTATGATGACCTAATCTCAAGTACAAAAAGCCTATTTTCAAAGAGGACTCTTCTTGGCCAAAGATATAGAGGTGTGCAAGCAAAGACTTAGGAGGATGTGCTAGTCAAACATCAAATCTAAATGATTATGAACCATTAATCTTCCCAAAAATGTCTAACATGAACCTCTACACCATTCTCCAAAGGTGGATGAAGGATTAATCAAATAATGTTATGTTGGGTTTCAAGAAAGATTAAGAAAAGGCCATATTTCCTTTTTTTGGAAGGATCTTATCTCCTTATTTCTCCTCTCTTTCATTATCACTATATGTAATCCAATGTTTAGAATTTAAAATAATACTTAACCTTATTTATGGCATGGCCATGCTCTAAATAATACTTGTATTTACCTATTTGAATGAATAAAACTCAATTGATACCTCAAATCTTCTTTTAGTATATTTTCATGGTTTGTTGATGAATGATAGTGATATTATAGACTTCATTTCATTTTTTTCCTTTCCTCCTTACCTATTTATAGGTGTTATTTCATCCTTATAGGTTTCATAGTGTACTTTAATCATCTTGTTTGTATGGAAAGTGCAAGCTTTCTTTAGCGTCTTTGAGAGACCTATTGAATAGGTACTTTAGATCATGCATCAAGATTGAGCTTCTATGTGAAGAATTGATATTTAGAGGATTTCATTTAAGAAGTGTAATTATGTTTATGTCCTTATTCAACCTTCTTAGTTCATACTACACAAGTGAAGGTCACATTTTGGTGTATCACCCCAGTTAGGTAGGTTTTTAGTTTAGTTTACCTTCTTCCATTTTTCCTTGCAATCTATTAGTGTAGAGTAGTGATGCTAAATGATAAATTAAGGGCAGATAGCCCTTAGAATATACATATTCAATCCACCTATTAGGCCACCCATAACCTAGGATTTTCTCCATGTTACTTTAGACTGCGAAGGCCTAAACTTACCTTCACAAGGTTACAAGTCTAGTAGTCAATAATAAATTGGAAAATATGAGATTATGACTACTCCTTTATTAATTTAGACCTAAAAATAGGTTTTGCTTTTGACTGATATCATAATAGATTAAAATATGAAATATTTTTGTAACTTGAGTGCTTCTTGAGTGGTTGTTGGGTCTGATTACTAGGTAAGGAATTAGTGAGTGTTGATATTGCATTTATTCCAATCCTATCAATAGATAGATCAAATTAAATAACTTAATCCAACCATTTTAATATGTTTCATTTGAAAATTGGATGACTTTAGGGCACTAAAAACTTACATCGAGCTAGGATAATAACATTGACACTATTATTTATCCTGAATGTTAGTGTGTAGGAAGAAGTAGATAAGACACAAGCTCAAAAATTGCATAGGTATGAGATAAGTCAACTTTAATTATTCTAGGTAATATGGTATGTTTGTGTCATTGATATAAAGATGGCCAGACTAAAATGTAAGCCAAGGGGCACAAGGTAGAATAAATTCAAGTCTTACATAAGCAAGGCATGTGTATAACTAAGAGGAACAACCAAGGTCTGGAGTTTTCTAGGTGTACAAGACTAAGGTGATACATAATCCCAAGATATCATCTACAAGCTTATATGTCAATATCATCTCAAAATAAAAAATAAAAAAATATTTAAATCATTGAAAAATATTAAAATTAAAGCTTTAGAATGAATGTTATTGATGGTATGGAAACTAGATTGTTACTTGATGAAGTTGATTTGATAATATCATGTGGTGAAGCTACCCCAAGAAGATGAAAATCTTGAAACTATGATTTGAGAAGTGTAAATACCCCAAATTTAGCTAAAGAATGTAGTGCTAAAATTTTATTGATGAAATTAACTCATCCACACTATCCCAAATATCAAAATAACAATTATGTGGATCCCCAAAGTTAAACTTCTTATATAAATATCGAACCCTAAATTCTGTTCATATATAGAAGGATCAACTATTATAGATGTATTTAGACCTACAATATCACATGTAGTACCATCATTCGCCATCAATCCTCAACATAGACATTATATTTTTTTACATGAACAAATTCCATGCCCCATAAGCTCCATGTACTCCAAAATATGATGTATAATGTCAAAAATTGTCTTGAAATTTCATATAATATCACATTTTTCCTAAAAATCATGTAAATATGTCCTATTATGTTCAATTTGACCCATTTAGATTTTATAATTTGTTTCATATTGTTAAATTATCTATCTAACATGTTCTTAAATATCTAAAACAAACCCAATATATTCCCCACTTTTGATATGAATGATGAATCATTTGAATTACCCATCTCAAAAAAAAATGTATGAATACCATGTTATACACACCATTTGTTATATAGGAAAAGTATAATAATGTAAACTAAAGTTACACATGATAATATAACTCATCATATAATTTTTTTGATCATTTTAAGAATATATGAAACATGTAATCCAAGGTAAGGGATTTTTTTTGTTAATAACACACAAAATATGATCAGGGTATTTTATATAAAAAATTGGTCAGATTCAACTAGATATTCCAATGGACCATGTATTAATAGAAATCATAATAAATGCATGATATAAATTTTTGTAATGCCAATAGAAATATATGGCACACAATAGCAATATGCATTATATAAATCATGGAACCAAGAATATATTATTTATCCATATAGAAAGTATGTGAGCATGTACACATACACAATATAATAGATAATAATACATAAACACATGGATCATGCTCAATAATCACACAAGCATAGAAGACATGGCATGAATCTGAACTTGTATCAACATAAGTAGTATGAAATTTTGGTGGCTATGGTATGAGATGATTGATGCATAACAAATTATTTTCCCATGTCATATGAGTGGTTTAACTACTATTTTATAATGATCCATCATATCTTAATGAAGGTAAAATAAGAAGATCAAAATATAAATGGATGTATCAATATTCTATGTGGAGTCACCACATCATATGTTGAGAAAACAATAAAAATGTTTGGATATCTTGTGTGCACAAATTTTAAAGTGATGTAAATAGTTTATGTTAACCTCCTTTTATATTTTCTTTTAAATGATCCAAAAATGAGATTTCCTCCAAGGACTTCAAATATGATAAGGGTACTAATAGCACCTAAACTAGTAGAGATTGTGAAGGGTGTTATTTTTAGGCTAAATTATGAATTCAAACCTAAAAATATAATTTATTTTGAGGTAGTGAGGATGTGAGTCATTAAGGAGAGGGCATGAAATAATTAATGCAATGAAAATAAGAAGAAAAAAAAAGAAAAAAACATGAAGTTGAGAGTATATATTGATGAATATGAATCAAAATACATAGGAGAAGCCTTGAAGATGAGAATAAATAAGCAAGTGGTATATGATTGGGAAGATCGCCCAAGAAAAATAATAATAACTATAGTCAGAGGCTCGAGTTCTAAGTGGAAATACAAAATAAGTATCCTGGTATATAAAAAAGGAATATGTTAAATAATAAGGTCACCAATAATAGGATATTGCCACTTAAGTCAAGCTCAAGGTATAAAAAGAAAATTTCATGGGTAATGAAGAGGAAAATTTAGAGGCCAATAAAGAAAATGAAACTAATGGCAAAAAATTAGACAACCTTAGAAGTATAAAAGGAAACAATGAAAGGGTTTCTTGTGTTAGAGTGGGACATAATCAAGGATCAGTCTAGATAGGATCAAATACATGAATAAAACCTACATGGAGTAGAGAAATTCAAAAAATAAATCAAACGAAATAATCTTGTCTTCACAATAAATAGATTGTATTCATATCATTTAATTGTTATCCATAAAAGCTTGAGGAAGGTACATTATATATTTTAAAGATAAATATGTCCTCACATCCTCATGACTATGGGATTATCTTTCACAATGACCTTTTTTAAATGACTGATTGACACTTAAGAAAGCTAATTAAAAATGTGTAGAGAAAAACCATTGAATGAAATAAAACCCTATATTAACACCCCCCTTAAGCATAACTTAGGTGGGTAGTGAAACTGGGTCCTAACACAAAGGCTTGATGAGGTACCCAAGTACATAAAAATTCCCCCTAGAAGAGGATTTTGGAGTTACTCAAACCCCAAAAAGAGCCTACAAATAATGATACTTGCTCTCAATGCAAGTTTTGGTGAATATATCAATATTTTGTTATATTTTCTATATTTAGTAGAGATCAATGACTTGCTCATAGATGATATCCCAATGAAATTATTGTGAATATTGATGTACTTGGTTTGTTGATGGAGGATTGTATTCATATAGATCTAAATTTTGGTTTGGTATCCATAAAATATGATTGTTAGTCATCAAAATTAGATTCCAAACTCTATGAAAATCGCCTAAATATAAATAGCCTTTGTGGTATCATCAACATATCCTCTATATTCTATCTTAGTAGAATATAAAACAATAGCATTTTATTCTTACTTGACCAACTAATAATACCTAAACCATGGGAGAAATTATAGATTAAAGAATACTTATGATTTATGACTTCCAACCCAATCTAAATTTTTATAACCAATTAAGTCAATGCCGATGCCTCCTCCATAGTGAATCCCAAAACTAGGATTACCTTAAATGTAGTAGAGAATATACTTATCTTATTTCCAATATACCTCATGTGGTTCCTACATAAATCTAGAGACCACACCCACTACATATGAATTATTAGGTCTAGTGTGCATAAGGTAGATGAGACTTCTAATAAGTTATTAATATATAGTAGCATCAACCAAAGGAGATGGAAAATCAACCCCAAGATTCACATTAGATATAAATGGAGTTGGATTTATATTATAGTTAGTCATGTTAATTCATGAAATTAAATCAAGAGTAGATTTGGATTATGTAATAGTGATCTTGGAGTTAGAGTGATAAATTTAAATCCTGAGGAAGTAATGTAATAAGCCCAAATCAATCACTAAGAACCTATTGAAAAAATATATCTCACTATTGTGATGGTGGATGAAAAAATACATATGATCAATATATCATCCATTTAGATAACTAGAATCAATAGTGAATTATCCTACCATAAGGTGTAGACACTCATATTATAATGACATCTAGTTAACCTAGTTTAAATAACAAAGGAGTCCATCTTGGCATACCGAGCTCAAAGAGCTTATTTAAGGCCATATATATTTATGAAGATTGAAAACTAAGGTGGAATATTCCATAAATCCTTATGGTTTATCCATGTATATTTCCTCTTTAAGGTCACCATGAAGAAAGGAACTCTTCACATCCATTTGATCAACATCCCAACAATGTGTTATAGTAATGGTGAGAGTGAGTCAGATTGAGTTCATTCTAAAAATTAGGTAAAATGTCTTATTGTAGTAAATGAAAGGTACCTCATAAAAACCCTTTTCTACCAAATGTTCTTTGAAATTGTCTATGTATCTATCTATGTTACATTTTATTCGGTATATCCACCAACATCAAACATGTTTTATTCCCTTAGGAAGAGAGACTAAATCCCTAGTGTTATTCCTTAAAAAGGAACCATATTCTTATTCTATATAAGTATCTCAATTAATAGTGTCTAATTACTCATTAATGATTATGGATTAGAAGTAGATGTAATGAAAGAATGTGAGGCATTCTTAAATTATGAATGAGTTCACTTGTTATCTAATATATCTCCAACCAATTGGCCAGCACTTTATAGTGGATATCTAACCCAAAGAGGATCAGTGATTAGAGAGTCAAGATTAAATTCCTTATATTCTAATTATATTATAGGAAAAGGAGGAGGTGAATCCTCATCACTACTCTCATCATTTGAAATAGAAGAAGAACTCAAATCATCATGAAGCTATTTAGGTGAATATGAATTATTATAAATCATCAAATCCTAGTGCATATAAGGAAGGGGGAAAGGTATTGAATTTGGAAGATGAAGGAATCTCTTGAAAATGAACACTACTCTCAATGAATAACTCATGAGTGATGGTATGTATAATCTTGTATCCTTTAACACCATCAAGATATCCAACAAAGATGCAAGGATGACTCAAGAGATAAAACAATTGAAAGTGATTCATTAAGGGTTTTCATCCACTTCAAGATTAAAAAGGAGTTACTCACTTTAATGCTTTATGAGTAACTCAATTTTGGATATAACAAGCATAGTTGATGGCCTTGACCTAATATTGAGGTGTAAAATACTTAGAGTGTATCATATAGGTGGACATTTCCTTCAATGAATTATTATTGTACTCTAAAACACCATTATGTTGAGGACTATATAGAACTACACATTATAGTTCAATACCCTCTAGAGTGCAGAATTGTTCAAAACATTTTTTGACATACCACCATTATTAGTTCATAAAATCATGATGGCATTACATAAATATTTTTCTAAAAGAACCTTGAAGTCCTTAAAATTATCAAAAACCTTAGATTTTTTATTAAGAAAGTACACCCAAGTATACCTCAAAAATTCATCAATGAAAGTAAGCATGTATTTACTCATGTTGAATGAAGGAGATAAAAGTGGTCCATCAATTTCATTATGAACTAGCTCCAATATCTATGTAGCTCTCTATTATTTTATTTCATCATAATTATCCTTAGAATGCTTACCAAGTATGAAACCTTGGCAAATTTCATCATAAAAATAAACACATGGAAGCCCTAAAACCATGTCATGATGATTGAGTTGTTCTAGTTAACAATAGTTCAAATGGTTGAATCATTTATTCCATAATTTAATAACCTTGTGTGAATGACTAAGTAGTATAGTAGAGGGTTAACTATCATAAAAATTTAATAAATTATACAATCATGATTGGTGATTTAAGTTTCCAAAAAAAACTATGTAGTCACTTTTTCTTCCCTATTAACCACTAAAGTAGGTGTTAATTTTAATTTCTTGTCTGAACCAATGTGAGTGATCTAGTAAATAGATAAAATAATTGAGGATAAAGAGGGAACGTAATATAAATAAGTGATTTACTCTTATCTTATCCCTTTCTACTATCTTTGGCCTTATAAGACTCCTATGTTGATGAAATCTAATTTTTTTAATCAATGACACCAATATTGTGCTTCTTAAGCATCTTAGCTAGTCAGTCAATCTGATTCTTCATGGACTTGGTTTTATCATGCTCAAATTTATTATAATATGCACTTGTGATTCACTATTTATTGTATTTTTGATATGAAGAGGAGAACTCTTTTGATGATTTAGACTTATCATTAGATTTATAACACTTTCTTTGCTCTGGGTCCTTGTTTTATTTCTTATCCTTGCTACTATAAGCCTTCTATTTTTCATGACTCACAATTAAATCATGTGATTTAGATGACTTTAGTGTACCCATATGAATAATCTTGTCTTATTCCCAATTCAAGTCAACAAAAAATTCATCCAAGGATGATATGTTCCATGTAGTTGTAAGGGCATGTTTGATGGCATGGAAGGTAAAAATGAAGACATAACAGTCAGAACCTAATTTGGTAAGGATGGAAAGAATAAATTGATCATCATTTTGTTAATGCCACATAGTTTTAACTACAATTTGAGTGATTTAAACTTTCTAAAGAAGTCATGTATATTATAAAAGTATCTTGGGCTCAAACTGATGAGCTCATTATCTAACTCTTGACCTCTAATTAAATCCTTATTTCTAAAGAGTTTCTCTAATGTGGTCTAGATTTCCTTATGAGTAGCTAAAAATTTAATATTAAAGAGTAGGTTAGGATACATAGATAGACATAGAAGATCTTAGGTTTCATTAGTTATGTTAAACCACTTCACCTTCTCTGCATCAAGTGTTAATTATTTTTTACCCATAATGATTTAGTGTAAGCCTTTTCTCCTCAAGAGTATATCACTTTAACTTTCCACTCATGATAATTTAATGGTGTAAGAAGTAAAACTAAAATATAATCCATGGTGTATAAAGGAAGTTTGTGATGAATTGAATGTGCTTAAAGACTAAAAATGTGAAATCCCCTTAAATCTATAGAGGTTTAATTTTAGAAGGCATAATAATATCACCAATACTTAGAGCTCAAAAAAATTTCACTTAAAAAAAATGGTGCCTCAAAAGGGTTATAAACTGAAAGTTAGGGAAGTTTGAATATTTATTACTCACAAAAAAAATAATGATCTCAACTTTGAATTTTTTTTTTGGTGTGCAAATAGTTTGGCCCAAATTTAGGAGGAAAAGTTAATCTCCCTTGGGTTGGTTATGACCAAGAGTTAATCTCCCATGTGATCAAGGGCTAATGGATAGGATGAATTCTTACCTATTTCATTTGATTAACATGGGAGTGATATCACCCTAAATTTGTCTAATTTTACAATGAATAGTGCCACTTGACACTAGCTTAAATTTGAAAATTGGATGGACATCATCATTGGCATGCATGGGCATAAGGAGATAGAGGGCATGTGTTTGTGAATTTTGAGGAAGGACAAATGGTTTCAATGAGATGCATTAAATAGATTTAGAAAGTGAGTGCATTGTACCAAGACTAGAAGGCTAGGTGTAATAGGTAGGATAGGTGTGGTAGACATGTTGGGAATGATAAGTGGGGGTGGATTCTTAAACATGTAAGTTCACATATGCATACAAAGCAAGGATGGTTACACAAGCACATAAAATAAGGATAATCAATTGAACCTATATGGATGTGGAATTATGGACATATAAAGTCACGTAGGCATATAAAGTAGGGAAGTTTGTGCTAAAAGACTAGAAATGTGAAATCCCACTGAATCTATAAAGGTTTAATTTTACAAGGTAAAATAATATCACCAATATCTAAAGATCAAAAAAATTGCACTTTCAAAAAGAATGGTGCTTCGAAAGGGTTATCAACCAAAAATTAGGGAAGTTTGAATATTTATTACTTGTAAAAAATAGGATCACCACTTTACATAAATGTTTTAGTGTGAAAATAGTTTGGCCCAACTTTATGAGGAAAATTTAAGCCCCCTTGGGTTGGTTGTGATCAACACTAGCTTAAATTTTATAGTTGGTTGGACATCATCATTGACATGTATAGGAACAAGGAGATAGAGGGAATGCATTTGTGAACTTAGATGATGGCCATATGTTTTATTTGAGATGCACTACATATATTTAGTAGGTGAGTGTGGTGCAATGAGATTAGAAGGCTAGGTATAGTAGGTAGGATAGGTGTAGTAGGCAAGTTGGGTATGAAAGGTAGGGGTGAATTCTTAAATATGTAAGGTCATGTAGGTATGCAAAATATGGATGGATATGTGAGCACATACAGTAATGATAGTCAATTGAACCCACATGGATGTGGACTCATGGACATGTAAGGTCACATAGGCATGCAAAATAGGGATGGCCATGTAGGTTTATGAAACAAGGACTACTAGATGTAGACATGCAATTCTAGACACATGTGAACATAGAGAGAGGAAACACACATAGCCTTTTATGTGCATAAGTGTGGATAGAAGATGATGGATAACGGTTACTAAAAATCTATGTTCAATATTTGTTGAAACATGCCAAGTGGTGAAAACCTACATAAAAAAAATTGGATCTATAATAAGCATTCCTCTTCTCCCAAAAAAATTAAAACCCCACTAAGTTTTTTGGAAAACCCAATAAAAATGAAAAAATACTTTTTGATTTAAGAATATGAAGGTATAGATATCTATGAAAACCATGAAAAAACCAAAAACCCTCCAAAAATCCTTGAAAATGGTTGTCACAAATATAGGTCATGTTTATATCCACTCTTAGGGTTTTGGCACCCTCTAAATCTAATGGTTCTATTTAACGATCAAATTTGTATGGATTTTCTAGAAACCCTTCCAAACCCTTGAAAATCAAAATCAATCAAAAACACTTAAACAAGAAAGAAGGTTAGATGTCATAATAGTAATAATGACATTTGGCCACTAGAAAAGCTCTAATAGCATGTCCATGTGGGACAAAATAAGGATTAATCTAGATATGATCAAATGCATGAATAAAACCTATATATATTAGTGAAATCCAAAAAATAACTCAAAAGGAAGAATATTGTCTTCATAATAAATAAATTATATTAGCAACATTTACTCATTAGCTATAAAAGATTTTTGAAGGTACATTATATAGGTGAAAGATAAACATGTCATCACATCCTCATGAATGTGGGATTATATTTAACAATGACATTTATTAAACACCTAAACAAAACCTAAGCAATATAACTAAATATGTGTAGATAAAAATCTTTAAATAGAATAAAAACATACACTAACATCTTTCACATGAAAATGAGACACCTATGGACACATCTACATAGAAACCACTGACAATGCAAACTAAGGGTTCAAAGGGGAAATTTTTTAAGTAAGTTACATAATGGAAACAAAGGTCCTAAATAATAATGATGCAATGAAATAATCTCTTATAAAAAAAGATAAAATTAGGAAGGTGCTTGAAGATCAAGCAAAGCAAGAATAAAATTAGGTTTTGGACAATGATGAGTCTGGCCAAACATCATTGCATGTGGAGGGATTTATTTTATTGAAAAATGCACTTATTTAAGTAGAATATGAGGATTACAAAGACATTGAATATAAGGCATCCACATAGTGTAGAGGGGGAGGAGAAGATATTGAATTTAGTGGGAACATATAGATTTGTATGAGTGGTAATCCCTAAGAGAGGAGAATGATTTTATAAATTTGAGGAGACATGTTTCGTGGCTATTGGTATAACACAATGGTGTTCAAAATTTTGAAGTACCCACTACATGTCTTGATCCTAAATAATAATCAATAAATGAATCAATTTATAACATGTGGGTCATCAAACTTCACCCCTTAATGAAAAAATAATTGGAGTTGGACTTCATTTATATGGCCATGGAATTTACATAGAAGAACATGCAAAATAGTGTGGATGTAGAGTCCATTGAATACTAAATTAAGATAGAGGATAAGGAAGTGAATTTATTTGATCAATTAATTCTATTTATTAAGAAAAAAATTATGGAAATTTGTGTGATAGTGGAAGAAGACAAACCTATATTGCTTGCATATATATACCACATTGAGATGGAATTTATTGAGTGTTTCAACATGTTAGTTGAGTATTTTCTTAATAATTTAAAAATTATCAAAAGGTTGGATTAGTACAAGGATTTGAATAAGAATTTGGTGGAGGGAGAATCCCTCAATTAAAAAAACTGGTAGAGGAAGGTGTATTGAAAAAAATATTGGTATAGATAAAGGATGAGTTTGACAAGAGTAACAAGGCTATATAAATCTTGATAAACACATTGAAAAATAAATACAAGTTTTTATATTTGATGTTATTTTTTTTTAACAAACCCAATACATTATCAATATAAAGATGAAATAATAATAAAATAAACATGAATAACTTGAGCCTAAACTAGACACAAATAAGGAAAAAACTAAACTCAAAGGATAATCAATGAGTCCAAGGAATGTGAGGAGGAAATAGAGAAGAATTATAGGATGTATAAATTATTGAAGTTGTCTAAATCGAGGATAGTGATGAAGAAGGCATGGTGAATGAAGAATGCAATGAACACCAATAATAGCTCCAATATATGAAAGTTACAGATAATGATATTACTAAATTCCAAATGTCTATCGAAGCCTTGATCATTATGATGTCAACAAAGATTGCATAAGTCATGGTAAATATTTAATATTGGAATGATTGTTAAAATTAACTTTGGTAGCAATGTCCATTATGTTTATAAGTACAAACTAGTGTCGCATATTTTTTTAAAGTATATAAAATATACATATTATGAATTTGTTGACCATAAGTTTTGGACTAAGTTAAACAGTGCACAAATATAAGGATCCACAAGAAAAATTGAGCCATAAATAGCTCTTGTTGTTATTTTGTACCAATTTATGCAAGGTTACCCATGAAAAATAAAAAATAAAGGATTGATCAAGTTTGTGATAAGTAAATATGCACAAGAAGAAGGATTCATGGAGAATAAAGAAACAAAGTTTAAACACTATTTCTAAATTATATAACACTTCAGTTTTGTACACTAGGAAAATACATATCATGAATGCACCTTCAACTTGTATACCCTTCCCATTACCACACGCATTGTATAAATTATCTCTCTATGCTAAATTAATTATCTCTTAGTAAAATGAATGTTATTTCAAATGACTCACACTTTCTATCATGTTTAAAATGTTATAAACCTATGTAACTTCTATTTTTTTAAAGTTCTAGACGTGTGCCTATTCTCCATCTACCCAAACACTTGTTTCTTAGTCAGACACCTACATTGATGTAAGTGTCTTATCCCAGTGTAAGTGTTCATTTCCATAAAGTCATCCAATTTTTAAATTAATTGTATGCTTATGGTTGGCCTAAGTTATTTAATGCAAGATATTATGCAAAGGAATTGTTATATATACAATATCAACCCTTATTCATTTTTCACCTAGCACAAACCTATAAATTCACCTAACAAAATACCAAAAGCATTAAATCAAGCATTAAAGTGAGAAAATATTCCCTATTTTTTCCTATTTCCATAATATTCATAGTAAAAACACATATATAGGTCTGAGTTACTGAAGGAGCATCCCATGAGCCATATTTGCCAAGTTACAATCTAGGTCACTCTATGTACTTACTTATCACACATTGCATCCTTATGCACACATGAGCCCACATATAGGGGATAAATAAATGAGTTTGATGTCTTATTAAGAGTAGTGGCTATGTAGGCAACACCCATTAACATAGGGATATTAGATTTTATATCAAAACTAGGATCCCACTAACCCATTTTTTCCATACCCATTATAAAGATGAAGAACTAAGGTTTTTTATTTGACAAGGATAAAAAACCAATGATTCAGATATGAGCACACTACACAAAGGTGACATAAAAACCATAGTATCCCAAGTGGTTGAATCTAGATCCAATAGGTGTTTCATATTGGACACATACATCCAAGTTAGACATAAGCATCGATGCAACCAACTTAGGTCAACATAAGTGTTTGAGGACATAGAGATATAATTTATAGGATTAGATGACTAATTTTTCCAATGTGTTCTATATCATATATTAATATTCATAGAAATGTAGATAACTATCTTATTTTCATTATCATTTTAATATATATCATTGTTATACATTCTATTTTTAGCATATCTCATTACATAATTTGAGAATATTGTTTATCTGAGATTGTAAATTAATTGGACTGATATAGAAATAGTTTACCATCATTTTGACATAGGTTATCTCTATCCCAATTTAACCCTAGATTCCTTGATATATATTTAAGGGTTAAACATACACATCATATTCAGATATCTAGAGCACCTAAACATGTTCTTATTACTTATTTTCCGAAGAAACCGCATAGCAATCAATGGTGGGTTTTGTAAACCCCCATCCCCTCTATTATTTCTTCATGACCACATAGTATTAATATACATATGTGTATCATCATAGATACTATAGTGAAGGATATTCAACCTATACATGTTCCTTAAAAGTACCACTAATTTATTAAACTAGAATCCCAATTGGGAGATACCTATGAGGATCCATTGGATGAGTTTTGTTGACGCAGTGGATTGCACTTGGGGCAAGGAGGTTGAGTCCCTGCCTTCCACATGTCAAAATGGAAACTCCCCTCTCACTTGTGGGACTAGTGAAGCTGGAGGGGAGAGTCTCTAGGTAAGGGCTAGTTCCCTTTGATGCATCTGATTTGTTCTAATAAGTGCTAAAATAGGTATATAGATATATAATGGGGGGGTGAAAAGGGAGAAGCATTATAGGAAAACAAACCTACTCTAAAAAGAGGTGATGTACCAAAATTATTCAATCTTCTCACACAACACTTGAAATTAGACAAACACATATGTACACTTTAGAATGGCAGAAGGACTAGGTTACAGGAACTTGACAAGGAGGCCTTAATGGAACACATAGGAAACATAGACTCACCAAAGGTGCTATAGGAAGGCACACTATATAGTAGCTTCTTCTATCCATACACTTCTAAGTACAAATCTCCTCATTACTTGTAAAATGACACCTTGTAGACACCAGGTGTGTTGGTGTTGAACCTGTGAAAGCATCAAGAAGCAATGACTAGACACAAAATCAACACTCAGACACACACATAGATGTCTAACCAGAAAGAGGTAAAAATGTGTTTATTGATTCTAGGTGAAATTTTTTCTAGGGCTCTACCTTACAAATGTGGAAGATGATTTCTCAAGTGACAAGTTTTAAATATATAGGAGAAGAAAGGAGGCCTTTTGGCACCCTTTTTACAAGTGACCCATGTGCCTTATGAGCATTGGGAAGAGCAGGCCACTTAAACATGAATGCTATGTCAGCCCTAGCTCTGACTTTAGGCATTTTTTGACATAGGCTGGATTATTTCCCCATTAATTGAGACTACTCCTTGAAGGCACCTACGCGATTTATTTGCTCATAAATGTGAAATGAATAAAAATGGGTCGCACAGTTGGCCATTCATGCCTTCTAATGGTCAATTCATAGACACTGTTTCACCTACTGGAGTAACATCTTGAATTGGCACCTATCTTCACCACTTGGACTATCTTCCTACTCCATGCTCTTGGCACTTTTGTCTTTTTCCTGCCTTGTCTCTTTTTGGCTCCTTCGGCCCTCAGGGCTATCTCTGGGTGGGTCGCTGCATTCGTTGGGCTCCTTTCATGGTTGGCGCTCAGGTATTTAAAAACCAATAGATTTTTTATTGGCTTAAATTTGATGTTTACACACCCATCATCACTTGAAAACTAGCTGCTAGTTCACCCTCTTAAAGTTGACAGCTTTTAGGACATCACCGTCCTTGGCTATTTCCTTCGAGCTTTCTTGCTTTGCCCTTTTTTGTAGAATCCCTTGACCCTTTGGCCTTTGGAAAGTGCTCCTTTATTTTTGGTAAGAGTCCCTAGCAGGGGTACCTTCCCTTTAGGGTCCTTCAGCTTTGGCGGGTCTCTTTGTTTCAAACTTTTCCCATGGACAAAAAGTCTATGAGAATTGGCCATTTGGCTTCCCTGACCTTTTTGCTTTAGACTTTTTTCCCATAGACAAAACGTTCGTGGGAATTGGCCACCTCAAAATTTCTATGCTTTAGTTTGTTGGGCAGCCCCTCCAAATTTCTTTGGGATTTCTTTCTTAGTGGCCTCTTTGAAGTGCCTTTGCCCTCTGCAAGGGTTTATTGAACCTAGATTGCCCTCTGTAAGGACACTTGCCCTTCAACTTTGGGGGCACCTCGTTGAACCAACCCATTGAATTGAAATTGGCTCAATGATTCAATGTTGCACACCGATCTGATTGAACCAAGGCATTGAACCAATTACTTTGAACCACTCATTGAATCGAAGCCTTTGAACCAATGCATTGAACTAAGTGATTAAACTAGTTCAATGGTTCAATGCTGTGCACTGATAAACTTGCCAAAGTGTTGAGCTAAGCTGAAGCATTGAACTAAGTGATGGACGAAAGCATTTGAACTTTGTTGATGAACCAAGGCATTGAACAAACACATTGAATTGAAGCCTTTGAACCAAAATGTTGAACCAACCCGTTGAACTGGTTCAACGATTCAAGTGACTGTCAAGCCAAGGTCATTGAAATCTTTATTGAACCAAAGTGATGAACTTGAAGATTGAACCAAGGCTTAAAATTGAAGTAATGGACTTGAAGTGATGGACCAAGTGGTTGAACCAATCCATTGAACCAAGGTGTTGAACCAAGGCATTGAACCAGTTCAATGGTTCAATGATGCCAACCTTCCTTGTAAATTTCTTCAGACAAGAGCTTGAAGAATCCTTGTAAAACCTTGCACTCTCTGAACTAGTTCTTTATCTACCAAAAGACTAACTTGCAGAGTCCATAGAAAAACTTGTGATGTTTGTAGAAACTTGCAGAGTCCATAGAAAACCAAGCTCTACAGAGTTCGTAGAAATAGACCTGTAGAGTTCATAGAAATGGACCTGGAGAGTCCATAGAAATGGACCTGTAGAGTCCGTACAAATTCCTGGACTTGTGCAAAGTCAAAAACGAATTGGCCTAGAACAATAGGGGAAGAAGGGGACTGATTTTTGGCCTATTGGGCAAAAAATGGTCAACAAATTGGTGACTCCTAGGGGAAGTATGCCTACTATGCTTAGAAGCTAGTTGCCTTAAAAATCCATTGGGCATAGAGTCAGATTGTAACTTAAAGATCAGCAATAGCTCTGATAAATTCTAGAACCAATCATGTAGATTCACCTCAAAAGGAAAAGAAAAAACACACACAAAGCTACGAAAACTAACAGCATGTGCAGAAAGCACTTAGGGAAAGTAGGAGAAAAAACAAGGGAAAATATAGACATGATGGAGAAAGGGCTTAGTGATAATGCTTAAGATGTATCCCATTGATTGGAATATAGAGTTCTTCACCATCCAACCTAGGGAGTTAGAATGCATTATGCTATTTACACTGAGTGATTATGTACGGGCCAGTCCATAGGGTGTCAAACTTTGTATGCTTTCTAGACTTAGCTCAGTCTTCATCCCATTTCAGGACAATGTCTCCTTCAGAGAAACCTTTTAATGAAGATTTATTCTCAAAGTGTCTCTTCACTTGTTGTTGGTGGTTATTCATGGAAGCCATAGCCTAGTCCCTTGCCTCTTAGAGTTCCATCAACTCGCATAATCTAACCTCCATGCTATTTAATTCTTCTAATTGCAGCTGGTGAGTGAGGTCCAAGGCTGGCAATTCAAGTGAAATGGGGAGCCTAACTTCCCTTCCATAGATGAGCATGTATGGCAAGTTGCAAATTGTCCTCTTCAGGGTGACCCTATCTGCCCACATGGCTATTTTCAACTTGGCATGCCAAGTCCTCTGGTTTTCTTCCATGGTCCTCTTGATGATCCTAATCAAGTTCTTATTGGTGGACTCAGCCAACCCATTCCCCTATGGGTAATAATTGGATGAAGTGCTGAGATATATACCATATTTCAATGCCCATTCACTTGTCTTGGATCTTAGAAAAGCCAATGCATTATTTGTGATTATGGTTGCTGGAACCCCAAACCTTGCCACCAAGTCCTCATAAAAATCTAGGACCACACTTTCATTGGCCTCCTTCAGAGCAACAGCCTCTACCCATCTCATGAAATAGTCCATGGTGGTTAGGACCCACTTGTGTTTGGCACTGGAGGGAGGGTTGATCATCCCTATGAAGTCCAGGCCCCACTGCATGAATGGTTGCTCCACTTGAATAGGTTGTAAAGGCATGGCATCCAGCTATCACTTCCCATCAAAAAGTGCAAACTTTTGGCACTTTCTTACATAGGCATGGGTGTCCCTGAAGAAAGTGGGCCAAAAATAGCTAGCTCTCATTATCCTTGCTATAGTAGCCCTAGGAGCAAAATGACCACTTGCTGGCCCATCATGGAACTCAAACAGCACCTTGTCAGCTTGATTTGAGTCTATGCATCTTCAAAGGAACCCTGAGAGATCCTTCCTAAATAATATTCCATCAACTAGGACATAAGGGAGAGACTGGAGCCTGAAGTACCTTCTTTTGGTTCTATCGAGACCCTGCAGGCACTCACTAGTGAGAAGAAAATGCCTCAGGTCTGATGTCCAATCCCTCATGAGGGCTGGTTCTTTTGCTATAGCTGCATCATGAATTAGTAAGCTATCTTCCCTTTTCTATTTGAAGTCCACATCAAGGTGCTCACACAGGTCTCTTCCCCTCACCAACTTGGTGATCTTGATGTCTACATCATACTCCATTACCTTGGTGATCCACCCCACTCTCTTTTCATTTAAGTCTCATTTGGTCAAGAAATCCTTGACGTTGGGATGTGGAACCATGAGGTGAATCCTGATATTGGATAGCATATGCTTAAATTTCTTCAGGCTCTATATTACTGCCAAGACTTGCTTCTCTATATATGTGTATCTGACTTCAAAATCCTCTAACCCCTAGCTAAAAATGCAAGTGGTTGTTCAAGGTCATCACCATTTGCTTGGGTAAGCATGGTAGAGATTACCTCTTCATTACCAAAAGTGTAGAGGTTGAAATCTTTGTTAAAGTCAAGGCTAATCAAAGTAAGAGCCTAGGTTATGGTCTGCTTGATGTCTTCAAAGCTATCCTTCCTTTGTGTTGTCCACTTAAACTCCTCACCCTTCCTCAGCATAGAGGTCAGTGGCTTGACTATCTCTGCAAAATTCAAGATGAATCTCTTAATGAAATTTATCCTACTAAAGAAGCTCTACAAGCCTTTCTTGTGCTTAGGCATGGATATCTCCAAGATAGAATGAATTCTCTCGGGGTCAATGGATAAGCCCTCCCTAGACATAATGTGGCCAAGGAGTTTCCCCTCGTGAACAACAAACACACATTTCTTTAGGTTGAGAGAGATGTCAAACTCTCTACACCTCTCAAAGATTTGCCTGAGGTGTTTCATGTGTTGGTTCACTTCCTTGGAGAATACTGTCACATCATCAAGGTATACAAGCACATTATTGTTTATCAAGCCTCAAAAAGCCATGTCCATGGCTTGCTAAAAGGTAGCACTAGCATTAGACAGCCTGAATGGCATCTTCTTGTAGGCAAACGTTCCCCATTTAGTAGTGAAGGCTATTTTGTGCTGGTCAAGCCTTGCAATAATATCTGATTATATCTTGACTATCCATCCAAGAGGGATAAATGCTCATTGCCTATAACCTTTTGAATGATCCACTCCATGCTCAGGAGAGGATAATGGTCTTTCAAAGAGACTTTATTAAGGTCTCTGAAATCAACACATAGCCTAATCTCTCCATTCTTCTTTTGGATAGGAACAAGACTGGCCAGCCAGGAGGAATGTTTGATTGGAAATATAATCCCATACTCAATCAATTTGGCCAGTTCCTTCTACATGAGAGGCTCAATCATTAGGTTGACAGGTCTCTGCTTTTACGTGATTTTCCTGGCACCTTCTTCTAATTTGATGGTGTGCTAGCCAAGTCTTGGGTTGAAACCCTTCAGATCACTATAATCCCAACCAAAAACATTAGCAAACTCCTAACACAACAAAATGAAAGTCTACCTTTCTTGAATCATGCAGACATTTCCAAGTGCAAGCAACTTATCCTTGAAGATCTCAACCTTCTCGTAATTCTCTTCTTTAGTTGTGATGCATGCCTTGTCACTTCCCAATTGGTCATCTCCATTAAAGATACTCTCTAAAGTGACCAAACCTTTAGGGAGCTTATTGTTCTTTAGTTGAACAATCTAGTTGCCATATTGTTGTTGCAGCTTTGCCTAGTTCTTCGTAGCGAACTCAGCTTCTTCCTATAGGAAAAATGCTATTTGCTGGTCATTGTCAAAGACCTGCTAGTTTTTAATGTTTTTGGGAATAGAGGGCCGAACTACCACCTTAAAGTGGCATGAACCATAGTATCATCTTATCTCCTTGGAAACATTGAACTGAGCACCAATTACTACTAGCCTATCTTCTTGTTTATTCTGCTCTCTGGGAATGGAGGTGATATTGGAAGCAAGGAAATCTTTCACCAAGTCCTAAACCCTATGCATTTAGGGCTTTAGCAAAGAATTTTTTGTTAGATTCTAGCCTCTCACCTGATTTATAATTAGCTTGATGTCACCCAAAACTTGCAACTCCTTGATTCCTCTTTTCCTTGCCCATTCTAGACCATGGATAAGGGACTCATATTTTGCAACATTGCTTGTGCAAGAAAATTGGAAATGGAAGGTAGAAAAGTATATCTCCTTTAAAGGGGAGACTAATATCACTCCACCACCAACTCCCAATCTAATTTTGGAACCATCAAAGTACAGCTGCCATAGACCTAGGTCCTCTTGGCTTACCTTCATTATATTTGGTATGAAGGTACCCTCTTTGTGTATGCAGTAGAATCTAAGGCTAGCCTCCTCTATGAACTTGTAAGGGTCATTCTCGAAGTTATCACTTCCCCATTCATCCAAGAGTAGGTCTGCAACTCCTTTAAGAGTAGAGGATAGAGATTGGTCTATTTGGAACTCTTTTTAGTCGATAATAGTGTAGCTGACATTCGCTGCCCTGGGTGAATATGGTTCCAGATGGTCCCTATGGAGTGGCTCAAGTTCAATCTTTACCTTGGTCCCATACTTGGTTCTAAAAACTAGATAGGACCAATTCATTGCTAGATAGCCACCTGTCTTGGATGTGAAGTCCCTGGATAAGCAAATGGTGAAATAAGGAGGAACATCTGCCACTACTATATCATGGGAAACTGAGAAAGTCAGGCAAGCATGTAATGTCAAGCTCAAACCCCTCATTATCCCAACTATCTTTGTAGGTGTCCCATCTAGCTGTAGGACTCCCTTATTCATCTCTTCATATTTCAATCCTAGCTTGTCAGCTATACACTTGGGCATTACTGAGGTACTAGCCCCACTATCAATGATGTAGTTATGCACCAAGAAATATCCTATGACCAAGGACACATAGAAATGGGGAATTTTCTCTTATTTATTGACCTAGATTGAGGTGGAAGGTTGTCCATTCATCATCAAGACATTATTAGTCCTTGCTAGGACAACTTGTTGATCTAGCTCATGTAATTCCCTTTATAGCATGTCCTTTTGTCCTGGTACAGACAATGAATCCCATAAGGAGATGTTCATATGCAGCTTCTTCATCTGGTCCACCACATTGACTTGAGGATTTCCTCCCTTCAAGCTTTCTTTGGGGCTAATTCCATCTTGAGGTGCAAGCTGAGGGGCTGAAGGTACAAATGGCAGTCTTAAGTTTGGGACCCTCTAATTTTTTTGTGATGAGAAAGGCTTTGCTGATGTTTGTGTAGTAGCCTAAGTTTCTCCTATTGCTCTCCTTTTAAATATTGTGTTGGATGCAACACAGTTAGACTGACTGTCTGCACTACCCACATAATTTATTGCATAGAACTCACCTTCCAAGTGGTTCATAAGAGTAGAGTCAGGCTGACTCTAATTGTTGCTTGGGCTAGGTTGCATTGGAGCTTCGAAGACCTAGGAATGGGTGACTGCCTAATTCTCTTACACATATGGTTAATAACCCATCATCTCATTTGTATAAACGGCTTGCTCTTGACTATATCCCATGGTTGAACAACTTGGCTGCTCCTACACCAGATTGTTTTGAATGGGCACCATGACCTTAGATGATGAAGGGGGGCTTGGGTTGTAGCCTTGGAAAGGCCTGGTCTAAGTAAGCTAACCTTGTCCTTGATTGTAATTTTGGAAAGGGGGTCTTGGAGCTTGACCATACTATTGGTACCATTGGTTTGGTCTGTTGCTTTGAGCTTGCTACCTTTTAAGAGCTACAAGTTCATTTGACATACTCTACAACAGACTCTTAACTTCATGAAGCTCATTGGATGGAGCAACAGTTGATTTCTCTATGCTAGGTAGAGGAGCTAATGTGGGAGCAGTGGTTTGAATTGGAGGTAGCATTTCTAGGAAAAGTGGCATATGGGGTCTAGGGGCTATTTTCCTAGCCTATACTAAGCAATTTTTAGCTGTTATGGCTATGTCATAGGTAGTAGGTAGCACATGCCCTCCCATGGATTATATCATAACAACAATATCACTATTTAATGCTCTTAAATAATACAAGAAAGCATAGCTAGTAGTCAGTCTTACTAGAATAGGGATTCTATCCCATGTCTTTTGAAACTGCATGTTGAAATCCCGCATATATTCATGTGGGGCTCTTTTCATGGTAGTCAGCTGCTCAGCAAGCGAGAGGTGGTCACTCTTTTCTCAAAAATGGTCTGTCAAGTGAGTACCCAATTCATTCCAAGAACTGATTGAATTTATAGCCAAAGTCCCATACCAGTCAAGAGCTTTGCCCTTGAGAGATAATGCTAGCAATCTGATTGTGATATTTTCCTTTGTGACATTGTGAATATTGTAGATGTTAGCAATATTTCTAATGTGCTTGATGACTTTAATGGGCCCCTCTCCATCAAAAGAAGGGACATTTTTGAGGGCTACTCCTAGGATTGGGACATAATGTGGGAGATTCAAGGGGCTCTGACCATGAAAATCTGTAAAGGGTAATGCCATAGGTAGGATGGGATGTAACTAGGGCTCTGGTGCGTATGCATTCCTTACAACAAGTCTAGGAGGGTGGTTTACTGAATAAGGATGAGTCTTCTCAAACCTTAGACTTTTTAATGAGCTCAAAGGCAACTCAACAAATTTGGAAAGGACACCCATAGAAGAAAACCATGTGGTGACTTTAGGCATAGGAAGTAAAGACTAGTCTTTGATTAAGAAATGAAGTTCTTACCAGTGGAGTCGCCAGATGCTAAAAATAGTTGATTTGTTGTAACAAGACCAACATTAATCTTGAAACTTTACTAAGTGTAAAACTAAATCCCACTAGGCGTGCCAAAAATTATTGATGTAGTGGATTGCACCCGAGGCAAGGAGGTTGAGTCCCTGCCTTCCACATGTCAAAATGGAAACTCCCCTCTCACCTGTGGGACCGGTGAAGCTAGAGGGGAGAGTCTCTAGGTAAGGGCTAGCTCCCTTTGATGCATCTGATAAGTGCTAAAATAGGTATATATATATATATATATATATATATATATATATATAATGAGGGGGTGAAAAGGGAGAAGGATTATAGGAAAAAAACCTACTCTAAAAAGAGGTGATGCACCAAAATGATTCAAACTTCTCACACAACACTTGAAATTAGAAAAACACATACGTACACTTGAAAATGGCAAAAGGACTAGGTTACAGGAACTTAATAGGGAGGCCTTAATGGAACACATAGGAAATAGAGACTCGCCAAAGGTGCTGTAGGAAGGCACACTGTATAGTAGCTTCTTCTATCCTTGTACTTCTAAGTACAACTCTCCTTGTTACCTACAAAATGACACCTTGTAGACACCAAGTGTGTTGGTGTTGAACCTATGAAAGCATCAAGAAGAAATGACTAGACATAAAATCAACACTTAGACACACACATAGATGTTTAACTAGAAAGAGGTAAAAAATGCGTTTATTGATTTCAGGTGAAAATTTTGCTAGGGCTCTACCTTAAAAATGTGGAACATGATTTCTCAAATGACAAGTCTTCAATATATAGGAGAAGAAAGGAGGCCTTTTGGCACCCTTTTTACAAGTGACCCATGTGCCTTACGAGCATTAGAAAGAGTAGGTCGGTTAAACATGAATGTTATGTCGGCCCTGGCTCTGACTTTAGGCATTTTTTGACATAGGCCATGTTATTTTCCCATTAACTGAGACTGCTCCTTAAAGGAACCTACGTGGTTTGTCTACTCATAAATGTGAAATGAAGAAAAATGGGTCACACAGTTGGCCATTCACACCTTCTAATGGTCAATTCATAGACACTGTTTCACCTGCTAGAGTAACTTCTTGAATTGGTGCCTCCCTTCACCACTTAGACTACCTGCCTGCTCCATGCTCTGGGCACTTTTGTCTTTTTCTTGCCTTGTCTCTTTCTAGCTCCTTCAGCCCTCGAGGCTATCTCTAGGTGGGTCATTGCATTCCTTGGGCTCCTTTCATGGTTGGCGCTCAGGTATTTAAAAACCAATAGCTTTTTTATTGGCTTAAATTTGACGTTCACGCACCTCTCATCACTTGAAAACCAATGGCTAGTTTTCCCTCTTAAAGTTGACAGCTTTTGGGACGTCACTGTCTTTGACTATTTTGTTTGGCCTTTCCTGCTTTTCCCTTTTTTATGGACTCCCTTGACCCTTCAGCCTTTGGAAAGTGCTCCTTTATTTTGGCTGAGAGTCCCCCATAAGGCTACCTACCCTTCAGAGTCCTTCAGCTTTGGCAGGTTTCTTCTTTATTTTGGACTTTTCCCATAGACAACTAGTCTATGGGAATTGGCCATTTGGCTTCCCCAAGTTTTTTGCTTCAGACTTTTTTCCCTCAAACAAAAAGTCCATGGGAATTGGCTGCCTCCAAATTTCTACGCTTTAGTCTTTCAGGCAGCCCCTCTAAATTTCTTTGGGATTTCTTTCTTAGTGGCCTCTTTGAAGTGCCTTTTCCTTCCACAAGAATTTATTAAACCTAGACTGCCCTTTGCAAGGGCACCTGCCCTCCAGCTTTGGGGGCACCTCGTTGAATCAACCCATTAAACCAAAATTGGTTCAACGATTCAACGATGTGCACCAAGCCGATTAAACCAAGGCATTGAAATAATTGCTTTGAACCACTCATTGAACTAAAGCATTTAAACTAAAATGATTAAACCAATGCATTGAACCAAGTGATTGAACTGGTTCAATGGTTCAATGTTGCACACTGATAAACTTGCCAAAGTGTTGAGCTAAGCTGAAGCATTGAACTAAGTGATGGACCAAAGCATTTAAACTTTGACAATGAACCAAGGCATTGAACCAATGTGTTGAACTGAAGCCTTTAAACCAACCCATTGAACTGGTTCAATAGTTCAATGGTTCAAGAGACTATCGAGCCAAGGTCATTGAACTCTTTGTTAAACCAAAGTGATGAACTTGAAGATTGAACCAAGGCTTGAAATTGAAGTGATGGACTTGAAGCAATGGACCAAGTGGTTGAACCAATCCATTGAACCAAGGCATTAAACCAAGGCATTGAACTAGTTTAATGGTTCAATGGTTCAATGATGCCAATCTTCCTTGTGAATTTCTTCAGACAAGAGCCTGAATAATCATTGTAAAACCTTGCACTCTCTAAACTGGTTCTTCATCTGCCAAAAGACTAACCTACAGAGTCCATAGAAAAACTTGTGAAGTCTGTAGAAACCTACAAAGTCCATAGAAAACTAAGCACTATAGAGTCTGTAGAAATAGACCTACAGACTCCGTAGAAATAGACCTACATATTTCATAGAAATGGACCTGTAGAGTCCATAGAAATTCTTGGACTTGTGCAAAGTCAAAAATGAATTGGCCTAGAATAGCAGGGGAAGAAGGGGACCAATTTTTGCCCTGTTGGGCAAAAAATGGTTAACAAGTTCATAGGATATTACTTTCATATAATAGTCAAAAAGAAAATACCAAAATAATTAACTAGAATTCAAAAATCTAAATCTATTTTTGGCATTTAAATGTTCTATTGGTTCCTTGGAATATATGTTGTTGGTTACATGTTAGTGGATAGAACATAATTTATTTATATATACACATGTTTCACACATCATTTGAGTGTGATATAGGCATATATATAAACATTATATATGAAATTTCAAATGTTGGGCCTTCCCTTTACAAATGTCATGTGGACATCAAGGGCATCCATTTATTTGATCATGACACATGCAGGCTATATCATTTTATGATCATTTTCCATTATCATATTTGATCTTATATATTTACACATGCCTTTAATCATGATTATATATTTCACATTATACTTGATATGCTATGTACTTAAATTTTTTTATTAACACATATACCCAAGGACTAGTAATATCTGCTTATGATGGTTGTTTATTATCTATGCTTTCATTTTTAAAATTATTTGAGTGTGTTGTTTGCTTGTTATTATCATGCATTGTATTACTTGTTCAATCATTTAAATATGATCCATTTTTTGTGGCCCTCATGCCCATGATTACCTATTGTGACATTTTCATATGTTATGGTTTATCGTATGATGACATTTGAATATGTCATTCCTTACTTTGCCGACATTTGACTAAGTCATGTCCCTTTGATTATGTGGCATTTAAACATTCCCCTTGACTTGGGTTTCCTTAGACCATTGTATTTTGATTTTCTTTTGAGTTTTGTTGTGTTTGTATTTGATTGTTTGTTGATATTATATTGTTACTATGGAGACATTGAATTATTTATATCATGTATCTTAGGATTTTATGTGATAAAATATCATGTAATCTAATGACATATATACCAAGACATGTTTCTTATATATGCTAGATAATAAATTCATAATATACATGGTTATTTTATCCTTTTGAGGTGAGGTAACTACCAGTTCCTACTTCCACTCACCTCAAAAGGGGGTACATATTAGTGGGGGCATACCATAAAGTCACGGACTTAGCATTCTTCATGGATTCAAATTGTAGTTGTGGCATGTTTTGGAAACATGTTCTCCACACTTACACCAGTTCTTAGTTTCATATATACAGTGGGGTCATGTTATGGAAACATGTTCTCCACACTCATAGTAATTATTAATTTTAGATATATATTAGGGGAATGTTTTGGAAACATGTTATCCACACTTACACTAATTTTTAGGATTATATTGGGGGTATGTTATGGAAACATGTTCTCCACACTTACATAATTTATAAATTGGCCAAAAATTCATAGTTATATGATTAATATACATAGTTAGGGCATAATTCTATGAATTGATACCATTGTTGTACCTACATTTCATCATGAGACATAAGTAATGTGCATATTCTATGAAAAGGGAAAATAAATTGTAAAATAAAATCAACTTTCATAGTTCAACACTTGTATATAATTTAGCTTACTATGATGGATTGGTACAAACTATATTGAGCCAATATACTATAGTAGTTGGTTTGATTTTTGATATGGTTTAGGTGATAAAATCAGTCAATATTTCCAATAGGTTTTACTTGATTACATCATCCAACCTCAATATATTTATAATGTGTGGTTTACTTACACTCACCATGTTGTAAGTATGATTGGGTTGCATAGTTGAGTTAATCTCAACTACCAGGTAGAAACTCATATTTTATCCAAGGTTGGGGGCATGTTTCCAATATTTCTATATTTATTAAATTTTCATATTTTATATGTGTCCTAAATGCAACTCTAACTCTTCATAATGATACATGTTTTCAAATCATATTGTCAAAAGGCAATGTGGTTGATCAATACAAAGGTATACTCCTAAACCTAACTCTTTAAATTTAAATAATTTAAATAATTAAAACTTAATAGTATATGTACTAATTATATACTATAACATATTCTTGGTTTTAGGTTAGTCACCATCAAAGGACTCAAGTTAAACTCATGCAAAGTCAAGGTGTGATATGCACACCTAAGTACACATTTCTTTTCCCTTATTCTATCATTCTAATTACTAGATTAAGGTGGGGGAAATTTATAAACTATTTATGAATTATATAGCACATCAATAATATACACATGAAAAATACATGTCATGGATATACCTTCAACTTATAGACCCATCCTGCTATCATAAGGCTTGCACACATTATCCCTCTATACCAAATTAATTATCTCTTAGTCTAATCAATGTTATTTATGATAATTTAGGCCTTATATCATGTTAAAAATGTTGTAAGTGTGCTTATATTATATTTCTACAAGTTTTGGATGTATTCTTATTTTCAACTATCTAAACACTTGTGTCCCAATTAGAAACCTACATTGATGCCAGTGTCCTATCTCAACATACATGTCTAGTTCCCTAAAGTAATCCAAATTTAAAATTAAATATATATATGGTTAGCCTACATTATTTAATGCAAGATATTATCCAAAGGGATTTATATATATACAAGATCAACCTTCATTCATTATTCACCTACCCCAAACCTAACAACTCACAAGGCAAAATACCAAAACTATTTAATCAAACATTAATGTGAAAAAAGCTTCCATATTTTCTCCTATTTCAATATCATTAATAGGGACAAAAAATATATAGGTTTTAAGTACTAAAGGATCATCCCATGGGCCATATTTTCTAGGTTACAATCTAGGTGACTCTATGTACTTACTTATGAGACATTACATATTATGCACACAAAACTTCACACATAAGGGATAACTACATGGGTTTGAGGCCCTCCTCAAATTAGTGACTATAAAAGAAAAACCCATTAATAGAGTTTTTCTAGTTTTTTATTGATACTTTGATCCAACTAACCCATTTTTTCCATAACCACTATGAATATGAAAAACTAGGGTTTTTCTATTTAATAAGGAGTGAAAATGCATGATCCAAATCTAAGCACATGAGAGAGAAGGTGACACAAAACCAAGAATATCCTAGGTCATTACATTTATATCTATTAGGTATTATTTACTAAACACATACATCTAGGTTAGATAAAATCATCAACATAACCACTAGAGTTTGACACAAGTACCCGAAGCCATAGAGTTATAATTTATAGAATCAGATGACTGATCCATAATCTATATCTAGCATATTTATATCATATTCCATATAATATGTAAATATGCATAGTAATCCAACAAATTATATTGTTTTCATTATTATTATAGTATCTAGCATAGTTTTAATTTCTATTTTTAACATATCTCAGTATATAAATTAAAAATATTATTTATCTGAGTTTGTAAATTAATTTGCCTATAATAGAGATAGTTTAATATAATTTTAACCTATGCTATCTTTATCCCATTTTAACCCTATATTCACTAATCTATATTTTGGTTTTAAACATAAAGATTAAGGCATACATGTTGTGAGTCTAGTAATTGATGGTTATATATCCATAGATCATGTTAAGGATCATGACAAAAAGCAAGGCATATCTATAAATAGTTTTTTTAGACATGTATGGAATTTGTTTATATTTTCCTATTTTTAAGATAGGAATAACCTAAATTTATGGTTATATTTTGATGTTTGTAAAATAAAGGAAGTGTTGTAGCTATATATACCCACTTTTGATATGTTGTTAAAGATTTTATGATACAAGTCAGCTAGATAATTGTTTTTATATAGATTTTAATGTATTTGTAGGGTCTTGAAGGCACAATTATTTTATAAATTATTATATATTTTTGAATATATGAATGGATGATATTTTTTATGGTATACCTATTATGTTAATGAGTAACTATTACCTATGTTCATCAATTAATTATGATTTAGAATATATATCTAAACCTATTTCCTTTATATTAATTATTATTAATTTGTAATTTATTAGCTACCATGACATTTTATTCTCCTACATTAATTTATAAAATGGATTAGTAATATCTCTTTGTCCCTTGGGTGAATCCTTAAGTGATAGGATAGCATATGAAGTGTGTATTTGTTGGCATGAAATACAATATGTCTTAAGAAGTGCAAAAATCACCTAAAATATTTATATAATAGATTCAATTAAATTTTGTGTTATATTGGTGAAAAATTCAAATTATAATAGATAAAGTGAAAATTTTTGGATGGGCACACCTTGAATTTGTGAAGGGAAACAACATAACCATGAGAAATTTTTAGGAAAGTGCCCAAAAACATAAGAGTGATTGAAAGATGTAGAAAGTCAACAAATCAATCCAATAAGGATGAATTAATACCAATTGATTATATATTTCTCAAAATAATTTGTACAAATTACTCAAAGAACCTATTATAAGTTTCAAAAATTTCTCAAAATAATGCATGGTTTTAGACATAGGTAAAATGTGATTAAAAAAATCTAAATAATTAGATCAAGAAATGTATTGATATAAATTTCACCCCATATGTGAAATGGATATGTTGGTAGGGTATGAAGAGAGGACATCATTATTTATTTAACTATTTTGTGAATTAATGTAAAACCCTAAGTAGATAAAAGATTTGAGTAATAATAAATTAGGGAATAAAATACTACAATATCAACAACCATTGATTTTCATAATAATTGATTTATTTGAATATTATATAAATAGAAATGAATTATAAATTAATGTAATTATTTGGAAAGTATGAATGAGATAAATAAATGGTGGGTTGGGAAGGGATGCAGGAGTAGGGCAGACTATTAGGAACCAGATCTAGGTGTTAGAAATAGACCTAGATAATAGTGCATTCTTGGACACTAGAGTAGTGCACTATTGTCCTATGAATTTCTAACATCCAAATTTAAAACGTTTATTAATTTTTTTGGGTTATTTACATTAGGTATTATTTTATCAAGGGCCCGTTTTAGGCTTGTATGATTTGTAATTGTACCTACAACTCTATTTTCCTCTTAAAAATATAGGTTTTTGTGTTTATATGGGTTGGAATGAATATCATGAGAAAAAGGGGTTAGTGGTTGTGATATAATGGATGTGTGATCCATACCTATATGTGGGCACACTACATACATACAAATACTCTTAGGAGGGGATCAAACTTGATGTAGTTCTCCCACCTATGTGATATGTGTACATATATGTGAAGGCGAGAATTCTTGAGTGTGAATGCTTTAGAGAATGCCTTGGAGGCCATTTGAGATATGGATATCAATGCTAGGGATAAATTATTTATTATGTGGGATGAATAAATATAATATTGTAATAATTAAGAGCTTTCCCTCAATATTAAGTGGTACATTTGTGTGATTCTTTGTGATAATTTCCACTTAGAGTGTAAGAGTGTGAAAGTAGTGTTTATATAGTGTTCTAATAGAAACGACTTGAGAGGGTTAATTAAGAATAGGTCTATGATAGCCCTAATTTATTAGGGAGATGATTTTTTTTTAGGGTGCATAGACCTATATCATAAAGTAAATACACCATTATGGGTCTCGAGTGGTATTTTATAGGCTTGGGTGTTATTTATGACTAGCATATCAATAATAGTGGATCAAAATGGCCCCTAAGATGGGTCTAGTGCTATACCAAGGGTAAAATGACCTAAAGTGGACATCCAATGCATAAATAGTTAATGTTAATGACTACATTTTCCCCCCATTGATTTTATAAATGTATTAAAGTGAAATGACTAGGATAAAGGAAAGAGAAAATGTACCTAGACCTACCTATGAGGCAAATCCTATGAATTTGGGTCTAATTATACAAACTATGATCCATTACATGTCCTATAAATTAAATATATATGAATTGGTACTTAAGTAATAAATATCAAAATCAAAGATAAAACTAAGTAAAGAGATGTGAGAGAGTGCAAAGGAATGAATACACCTCACTAGTTATGTGAACCAATACTAAAACCTGGTGAAATCTAGTGTGTACATGTAGTTGGTGATCAAATAGTGAATAAATTTTACTGGGTTGATGGATTACCTAATCCCCATGTGTGGGTGGCTCAAAACTCAAGCTGGTCTTGACTCTATCATTGCCTACCCCTGTTTGATGGATCATAATCTATGAATAAGTTGGATTGGACTGATGATTTGTCTAACCCTCCCATGTAGGTGGATTAATAACTCAAGTAAGTTATGAATCCATAATTGCCTATCTATGTGTAATATATGTATTTGAATCATAAATTATGTGATGTAACTAAAACTATGTAAGATGGATCTAGGCCACATGGAAACTTTGAAATGTAAAAATGGTTCTGGGCTCCTCAATAATGCCAATTCTTTTAGATAAAATGATGCATCAATCTAGAGTGATCATAGTGCAAAAATGGTACATAAGGTGTCTGTAGTATACAACATGGAGAATGACATGGAGTTATCATTCCATCTAAGAGAAATGGTGCCAAACTAAACATATAGGAATAATCTGTTATGCACATGCCCCCTGATTCTGACACCTATGCATATGGATTCTAGACTGATTCATAGTATTCTATATTTGTGTATATTTGAAACTGAAATGGGAGTGATTATGTCATGCATGATGACCCTAATTTGAGAAAACCTACGTAATATTGTGTAAAAACTAAGTATATAGTAATCATATATGATAATATGTGACTAAAACTTTGCAAATTTGAGATGTAACTATTATACCTTTCTAACAAATCTAGAATCTTTTATGTTTATGGCTATTAGATAATAGTGTAGTCCCATTTTCCAATAGAACACTATACTATATGCCACTATATTATGATATTCACCAAATGTGTTGTTTCTAAGGAAAACTAAGACTGATCTAGGTGTGATTGTGTTTCACTATATTTTCTTGAGTATGGTCTCTATAATCTATGTCTGTGATAGAAAATGTGTTCTACATGCACTAGGATGACCTAATCTCTGTGAAAAACCCCCATGAATGTCCCCTCTTTTGATATGAATTTGTTGAAACTCTATAATAATTATCCTAAAAATAAAGCTATGCACCATGTGTATTAGACTAAAAATATATTATAAATGCATGATAAAATAATATAATGTGTATACATGACATCATAATGTAAAAGACTCTAAACATAAGTTGGAAATATATGATGTATGTTAGATCTAGCATTAACAAGGTTGTCAAGATAGATATAACAATGTAAGGATGTATAGGAATATAAAATCTAAATATAATCTTAGTAAACTACTTAGGAAGGTGTGGCATGATGTCCATCAATGCATCCAAGGAGGAAGGGGAGATGCATGAGGTGTCTTATAGCATCACAAACTTGATTAGAAAGCAAAAATTAAGAGAAAAGTGTCATGTCAGGATACATACATGAAATTATACATAAAAACACATGTGGCATGTAAATTAGGCCAAGGGGAAAAAATACAAGGGACATGGGCACATGTCACTAAAACTAAGAAAAGGTCCACATACAAGGACTTGTTCAAATCTCCACATATACAAAGATCAATCAAGGTTGGATTAGGCCACATAGAAGGACATGTCTAAATGTCTACATACACAGTCAATAATCACACACAATGAGAGGAATTGGCTTAGAACCATAAAAATTTGACCTATTCAAATGCCCTTGAGTAGATGTAGAAGCAAAGAGACAATCAAATCTAAGCTAGTAAAAATAGAAATGATAATATACATAATCATCTGGTACAAATCCATATAAGAGAAAATATGTACATAATCTAAGTCTACAGTAGTAGTAGTAGGTAAACAATTAGTGTAGTATATGATGATTAATATAAAGATATAATCAATGCTCAATCTATGATATCGAATATAGAAATATATAACCTAGTAAATTGGAAGCTATCTGTATGATGCCCCAAATGGGTTTAATATATCAATGTTGAATATTTTTATATGTTTATATGCCCTTGATATTAGATAGTAGTAAATCTAGATCTATGTAAAGGACCTAAGTCCTATAGTAATCTGAAAACACTCAAAAGGAAATAAGTGAAGCATGTATGTATGATAAAATTGACTATACTAACATATATAACATGTGTATTACCTGGAAAATAGAAGGAATGTAAACATGGAATGGAATACAATCTATTTTTTTTATTTTTTGAGAAAATATTTAAATTTTTGTATATTTGAATGTATTATATTATTTTTGTGTTTTGAAAGTATAATCTATGTACAAACAACATGAAAATGAAAATGTGTACAAGGATAAAGATAAAGTAAACTATGTAAAAATAAAATTAGAATAAAGAACGTATGTACAAGTAAATTGGGAAATGGATGAAACTATGTACAAGGTGATTGTTATGGATAAGAATTTATATGCTAGTAAGGAATGGTGTTAGAAGCCAAACCTGTCTTCGATGGGATGTCTATATGTAACATAGGTGTCATATTATCTTTATGAAATGGTTTGTGTTAGAATAATATATGTTTTTTATAATCCTCTTCTTCATTTTTATTAGTAATTTTTTTAATTATTGATTGGGATCTTGCCATCTGAAACTGTATCCACTATAGGTATAGCTTGATTTTGTAGCTCTTATTGGGAATAAATTGTATCATCTCTAGAAGTTGTAATCATTACATTTGCATGTGAAAAGGACATTAAACCTTTAATTTTTTCAAATGTTTCTCCTATTATTGTTAACCATGAACTTCTAAAGAGAACATTATAATAAATTTAACTTGAAATAACATGGAAAGTGAGAGAACAATATTTTGAGGCATATGAAATTTTTAATTCAAGTTACACCAAGCATTATATAAAATCATGTGTTAGTTATATATATATATATATATATATATATATATATAACATTGTGTGTGTGTGTGTGTGTGTGTGTGTGTGTGTGTTTATATTCCTTTCCAATAGAGATAATAAATGATAGTGAATAAAAATTGATTGGTTGAAAATCCATGATGTTAACATTTGTGCATTACTTTCCATCTATATAAGTTGTGATAGTGAAAGGATTTTGATATGAGGGAGGGATTTTAATTTACCCATTTACATTGACATTTGAAGACGTATAATTTGTATTTGTTTCTTTCTTTGAATACTATATTGTTATAAAACCTCTTCTAAGAATGGTTGTTTTCTTAGCCTGATTTGAATAGGCAACTTAAGTTATTTCTCTTTTTGTAACATTACCTTTGCATCTAGATATTTTTCCTTGATAAACTATATATGTGGACTGATTTGCCTTGGTATGTTCCATAAATCCAAAACCTTTTTGACCAATATTATAATTTATTTGATGTATTATTTCTTTCTCTAAATTTTGATTTGTGAACCTTTTATTGTTTTGAGTTATGCTTTGGTAACCACATTTATATTGTTTTTGAATTTGAACCTTTTTTTAATAAGTTCCTATATTGCTTTGGATTGATTAATTTATTTATCTTATATAGCATATTTTAATGTCAATTATCTATTCTATATGACTTTTTAATGCAAAACATGAATGTGTGTAATGACCATGCATTCTATGGTATGCAAAATAATATATGGATATCCTCACTAGATGTAGAGGAGGTAGGTTGATCGACTTAGCTCTAATCATTTGCCTTAAAATGTTACTTGAACTTATATTTTATCTTTGAGTACTTTTTGAATCACTAGTTGTAGATGCACTTTTTTATGATTTTTTTGTTTTGATATATACCATTGTTGGCCATAAATTGAATAGGTGAATATACATATACATGATTGACACTAGTGTGCCTTGAAGGCTTTGTATTTTAATCTAATTTTATAATACTATAATATTTTAATCTAATACATAATTTTGATTCAATAATTATTAAATTAGCTTGATCATAATGATAATTTCATCCCTTAGAGTCTTGCAAGTACAAACCCCTAGTTGTTATTGATTGAACATGCAAACACACATTCTAAATGGGAGATATGAGAAGAGAAGGGTTTGAAGTATGGATAGGATGAGTATAGACATTTGAAATAGTATTATAGGCTACCTCACCTCTCATAGGAGTGATAACATGTACCTAGTTAGAGGGAAAGTAATTATCACCCTCTTGGTGATGGAGGAGTAAAAATAATCTTTTATATCCATCAAATTTTGTAATGAAACTTTGAAGAGGGATTCTAGGGTAAAACATATCATGTTTGAAAATATAACACAACCACTAAAAATATGAAATAAAAGGATAAAACCCCTAAAATCATCTAGGGATATGGTTTTTGAACTATTCAAAGTAAGTCAGATTCACCAAATAGCTTAACTACTTTGGGAATTAATGTAAAACCCTAAGTACGTAAAAGAGATGAGTAATAAATCAAGGAATAAAATACTACAATGTCAAAAACCATTGATTTAAACAATAATTGATTTATTTTAATATTATATAAATAGAAATAAATTATAAAAAAAATGTACTTATCTAGAAAACATGATTGAGATGGATAAGTGGTGATCTAAGAAGTGATGTAGGAGTAGGGTAGACTATTAAGAACTAGATCCAGGGGTCAAAAATAGTTTCAGACAATAGCGCAATCCTAAACACTAGAGCAGTGCACTATCTTCCTATGCGGTGCTATCATCCTCTAAATTTTCTATGAATAATTTATGGGTTTTGTAGAATAGGGTCTGTTTTTAAACAAGGGTCCAAATTTTAGGTTTGTATGATCTATAATTTTTATTTTAGATCTACTTTCCTCTAAAACCTCTAGGTTTGTATGTTTCTAAAGGTTTGAATGAATACCATGAGAAAAAGGGATTAGTGGGTCTTATGTGTTGGATGTGTTATCCACACCCTTGTGTGGGCATTATACCTACATACCAATACTTTAAGGAGGGATCAATCTTGACGTAGTGATCCTACCTATGTGATATGTGTGCTTATTTGTGAATGCTATAATCCCTGATTGTGAATGTATGAGCATGCCTTGAAGGTCACTTGAGATATAAATATCTATGATATTGTTATATTATTAAATGTGTGATCTAAATCAAAATAATATTTGAAGAATTGGGAGTTTTCCCTCAATATGAAGTGGTACTTTTGTGTGATTCTATGTGATAATGTCCACTTAGAGTGTAAGAGTGCAAAAGTAGTGTTTATATAGTGTTCTAATAAACATGAATTGGGAGGTTGACTGAATAATATGTCTATGCCAACCCTAATCCCCTTATGGAGATGGAAATTTAAGTTTTTTAGGGTGAAAGGACCTAAATCACTAATAGATTCTACCATTATGGATCTCATATGGTGTTTTTATATGCCTAGATGCTATTTTTGACTGACATGTGACTAAAAGTGGATCAAAAGGGTCCTTAGGATGGGTCAAGTGATATATTATGGGTAAAGTGACCTCAAGTGGATATCCAAGGCATAAATGGTTAATTTTGATGACTAAAATTATACATATTGTATCATTATATACACACATTTTTTTGTTCTTGATGTGTATGTAAAGGAGGTTATCATTACAAGAGTGGGATTTAGTAAAACATATAAAACCATATAAAAACTAGATTTTAAGGCATAGGCTAGCATATAAAGGACATAACTTTGAACATATCTTATCTACTAAATTTTTTTAATACCACTTTGTTTTTTATGGTTACAATAAATATTGTTTTTACCTTGTGCATTATCTATAAGTGAGATCTAGAAAAGAAAATATAATCTCTCCAACAACAACAACCCCAAATAA
>JARHVA010006053.1:830000-1022516 GCA_037957365.1 Torreya grandis | reverse complement strand
ACTTAACTATTATAAAACTTGACTGTATGGCTATGTCTACTTGTGACATTTGACCAAGATCTAATGGTGACATAACTCTTTAAAGAATTTGATCTTGGTTTGACCTAAACTGTATTCAACTTCTACTTGAAATCCATTATCTTTGAATTTTAGTATTAGCTATTGATCTTTATCTAGAATCCCAAAATTATTCCACTTTTCAGTTCCTCATTCATTTCATGTGCCCTATAGTTAGTCCTGGCTGGTTCCTATGATTTTTCCACATGGTGGTCTCACATTCATCCTCAAGAACATTAGCCCTTTGACCTTATACACACCATCAATCTATTTTTACATGGTTTGCATACACTCTATTAATTTACTTGGTAGTTACCATAGTCATGATACTTGGCATCTACTCATTTGATTTTGGGATCTGTTGACTTGTTGACCTTTCATTCACCATTGATCTACTTTGGTACAATAGATCATGTACTATCATTCAACCTTGACCCACTATCTTCGTCAGTCACTACATGTCATTAGATATCTATTCAGGTACTTGAGATCTTGACACTTATTAGCGCCATGCTTATACTTAGGAATATTTGAATTCAAAAGGATATTTTTTGCATCTTAATTTTGATGTCCCTGTTCACATCCTATTCTACTTTTTCAACTTTAAACACTTATATCTTGAGATAGACAACTCATCAAGATATGAAATTTACATAAGATGATCCTAGTATGAAAAACATCATATCCATGCACTCCTCTGACTTTGATCGACCTTCTAAGAATATTTATGAAATGTGTAATTAGATTGATCTATTTGTATTGATATGACGTGCTATGATGCTCTAGTTTTTCTAGGCTTATTTTTTAACTATTGTTCAAATTTCCAAGGCTTAGGTAAACTTCTGGGGCTTGTGTAAACTTGTTATGATCACCTTGAAAACTTGTTTTCTCAAAATTTGAAAAACCACACTTTAAGTTTACTTAAAGTGTTTCAAAATATTTTCAAGCTACATGTGATCTTTGGACCACTCATTCCATCTATAACTCTATTCAACTCATCCATTCAGGTAGAAACTTTATATGTAAGCCAAAATTGACTAACATATAAGGTGATATCCTAGGCTTGCATACTTTTTATACAATAGACTGGTTTCCTTTATTGATCCATTGGGTACATGGAGCCTCAAGTCTTTTCTCTCCTATCTGATAGAAATTGACCTAAGGCTGTCCCTTTATTATACCCCTCTTGAATCAAAAGGGGAAAAAGGAAATAAAACAATAACTATGCCGAAGGCACTTATTAAAGGGGAAACACACAACTAAAATAAATGTACACAAGGAACTTGGAGGAAAGCATAAAATCTACTATAATAAGTATAATATAATACAATGGTTATAAACTCTTTTAATACTAAGGATTTAAGTGAATGCCATTAACTGGGATGGGTAATACCTTTCCATCCAGCAAGCATGCTAAAATGCCTTATGTTGTTTGCATTCATGGATCAAATAAGGGCCACTCCATAAGCTGTCAAACTTGGTATGGTTGCCTGGTTTGGCCTTATTTGAGTCCTATTTGAGGAGTAGGTCCCCTTATTTGAAGTCTATTGACATGGCTCTCTTATCAAAAGCTTTCTTGACTTGATCTTGATGTGACTCTAATGTCTTCATGATAAGGTCCCTGGTTTCTTCAAGCTCCATGAACTCTACCATTCTCATGTTCATAGGCTCACTCTCCATTAGCTTAAGATGATGGGCTAACTCTAAGGTAGGTAATTCAAGAGAAATAATTGATTTGGATTCCCTTCCATATATTAGAACATATGGAGAATTTCTAATGGTAACTTTGGGAGTCACTCTATCAGCCCATAAGATTGTCCTTATCTTTGTATACTATGTCTTTTGATTCTCTTCCATGGTTCTATTGATAACCCTTATCAATTTATTATTTGTGGACTTTACCAATCTATTGCCATGGGGGTAATAATTAGAGGATGTGATGAGGTAGAGACCCAGTTTAAGAGTCCTTTCATTTATCCTTATGTACATAAATGCTAAGGCATTATCTAAAATGATAATGTCTAGTACACCAAACTTGGTCACTATGCTTTTATATAAGTCCAATGCTATTATTTCATTGGCTTCTTTAAGGAAAATTACTTCCACCCACCTAGTGAAGTAGTCTATAGTAGTAAGCACCCATTTATATCCTACACTAGAAGGTGGATTGATCATTCTTATGAAGTCCAAACCCCATGTAGACACTAGAAAACAATACACTATGACTCTAGATGTTGCATTACCCTTTAAACCACCCCTTGGCCCCCTTTTTATTATATTATTTTTTAAACACACCCTTTCACCCATTTACCCCTTTAGCTAATATAATTATTTAATTAAATTAGTTAAATCTTTTTTCCACCTCACCTACCTAAACCCATGGCTAGTTGTTCGACACTTAGCTTAGAGACCATTTATACCCTATAAATTAATAATCCTAGTCTCCTAGACTTATTCTTCATACATCCCAATGCTCCCATTATTAAATTTAGACCATTTCTTAGGGAATAAATAGATATTCACTAGTGGAATTAGCTAAATTTAGCCAATTTTGACTATATCCCCTCGACCACCAATAATTATCCCTTGACCACCGATGGTTGACCTAGACCATCAACGGTTACTTAAAATTTTTCCTCAGGAGTTCATGATTGAAGGAGTCAAATGAAACTTAGATTCAACTCACTTTTTGATTACTAGCTATTTAATTTTAGTCTATTGTTTGCATGATCAATGTATGTTAGACTGTTTGTTAAACTATTTGTTGAACTCTTTCATTTCAACACTCCTTTACTCTATATTAAGATATGAAGAGGAGGTTGAATTCATTCTAGTATGGGAGATTATTACTCTTAGGGGAATACAAAAGCTTCCCATAAAACCAAAACTAGACAAATACCAAGGAGGCACTTACACATTGTCAACACCAAGGGTATGAGTACCGTTGCTCTGTCCAAGTTGCTCTAGATTCCCAAGTGGCTCTTTTTTCAAGACTTATCTAAGCCATCAAGCACCAAAGCTAAGTATTTTGCATTGTGTTGTAGTTAATTTATTTGGTTTTATTAGCTTAGATCCTGCACCTATTTTTAACCTCTCCCTATAACCTCTCTAGTGTTGGAGTTCTGCAACTCCAAACACCTTTCTTTCTACCAATCACCTTCTGACCACTCTCAACCATCTAGAATACTAAAACCTTGAGCTTGATACCTCTAAGTCCTTACCTCTATTCTCATGACCCTTAACCAACCCTCAGATGACCTATAGAATCCCTCTACAACTTACCCATAGTCCCTTTCTCACCCAAAGTCAAGACTATCAAACCCACAATAATCATTAATGATCACTTTTGATTGCCAATGATCATCTATCGACCATAGATGGTCAGAACCTAATCACCATCGATTACTAGTGAACACCGATGGTCATTTTGTAAATCATTTTAACCAAAATAACAAGCATTTATCAACCACCAACCTTAACCAAAATCCATATTTCCTTGACCTCTATCACTACCTAGAATCAACAACAATAAATTAACCACACCTGAACCATACCTTGACAGTTTAACATTACTTTTAATTTTATTTTGTTAAAAAAAGCATTTATTTTGATTTTTTTTCTTTTGATTAAGTAATTTCATTTATGTTATGTAGTCTTTCTTATCAACAACTCTCTTAACATTAACTTGTCTAAAAGCTAGATTGATAGCCTCTAAAGAAGTCATGTACTTCTTGGATCTAGCTCACATTATGCAATCCACTCACCCACCTAACTAATTAACCATTTTCTAGTTGCTTTCTTATCTATAGGCCATCCTTCCAAGTGAAAGAGGATTATCTACAACTGTCTAGATCATAGAGCACAAACTAAATCTAGGTTCAACTAACCTCACCCTTATTTCAAGTTTTACTCTTTCTAAATAGAAAATAAAGCAAAATTTTAGTGAAACATCCAGGCACACTTGATAGGACCCTTGATTATTTTCTTGGGTTCTTAGTTTGCATTTAGGTGATTTTTTCTTATTTTATGCTCATTTAAATGAAATCAAAATTTCTTTTTGGGTATAAAATTAACCTCTCATCCATTATTTGCTTGCATATTTAGCTTACATAGCTTAAATTAATCAAGTAAATCAACCATAGCCTCACTTCTTCACACACATAGAACAAACCACTTACACCTAATCAAACATGATAACACTTAATCTAAGACCTGAATAGGGTTCCATCTCCTAGTGGTAAACCTTCACCCATTGGCTATCCCATTTAGACATCATTACCAAGAGGAGAAACCAAAACTTAGTTCTATAATTGTATATAATATTTATGGCAATTGATATATCTTGGCTAAACCCCTGATACCCTTATTATTGTGGTGTGTGAAGTGAGGGGGTGGGCCCCAATATCAAGTCACGTACTGATTTTCAATAGAGACCCCTTTGAGAGCCTAAATTACTTAAAAACATCCTTAAATTTATTATCTAGTAACTATTATACAAACCAAATTTGGGTCACATTTTCTTCTTAAAAATTAAGGCATAATCCGTAAGAGAGATTAAAAAGAAACTTAGGATTTAACGTGCTTTAGTATGAGTTTTATCTTCTTGACCTTTTTCTCTTCTCTTTTTTTGAGTTGTGAATAATCTAACCCCCTTGGGAACCTTCTATCATCTTTCCTTCATCAACCTCATCTCCATTTTTCCTTGTTTAAATGGGGAGGCCACCTAAATTTTTAGCTAAAGATCCTAACTTTGTTAGACTCCTAGATGAAAACCCTCTTGCCTTAGAGTTTTATCTTGTATCATGAGTCACTTATGCTCCCAACCTTACACATGACCACCCCAACTTCACCTATAACCAACCAACAACCTATCAACAACCATTTGATCTCAACTATAACCAACTAATGACCTATCAACACCTATTTTACAATTCTCATAACCAACCTCAATCCCAACCACCTCAACCTCATCAAACCTCAAACTACCTACCCCAACCATCATATTAATTACCTTAACCCACTTTGTGGCAACCCTATTTTCCTCAAAACCAAGACTTGGTCTTTCAATTTAGTCATAAAACCTATTAGGATAAATTAAAACCTAGATCTATCCCCAAATCACATATAAGAGAAACTATGAAATGAATTAATCAAACATTATGAAAATAAACATAAACATGCACATAATAGGAGAGCCTAGATTTAATGTGGTTCAACCAAGATGGGCTACATATACCAAAATTTCCAATATATTATTTCCAAAAATACAAAGGAGAAACAAAATCTTGTAACAAATTGTGATACACCTCTCTACCTTTTTTACCTTCTCTCTATGTATAATATTTCATTATTTTTCACACTCATACATCTCAGCCATATATCAATGCATTTTAGGGTAAAAAAACACTTAAACATAACCTCTACCATCAGATCTAGAAACCTTTAATAAACAACCTAGATTGAGTATGAAATTACAATTTAATAAGGTAATTTTAATAATTTTTTTCTCCAGGGCATGTAGCCCCCAAACCCTGCAAGGTAGGTTCCCCCTTGTAACTCCCCATGCCATCAAGGATTCAAAGAATGGGATCCAAACCCAGCTAAATTAAGAGCAAAATTATAACCTCTAATCTTAGAAGATAATTAGGCTCCACACCTAACACAACCAACAACTATCAAACTAACCACTATAAACCTACTTTATCACCTTCATCAAATCAAATCAATAATCATTCGACCAACAACTATCAACCAAAATTTTCTAACCAATCAATCTTATCACCCTTACCCAACCTATCAAACCAACCTACCTTATCAACCTTACCTACCTTCTCAAATCTATCCAACCAACTTACCTTACCAATGTTATGAAACATATCAAGCCAACCTATCATACCAACCTTTTCAACCTCATTAACCCCATCAAATCAAACTAATAACTATTGACCCACCCTATTAAACCAACCAAACTTTGTAAACCACCCAACCATATCAAACCTACTCACCATATCAACCATGCCAAATCTATCAAATACCTCACCCTCTGAAACAAACCTACCTCATTTACCTTATCAAACCAACCAAACTTTTTAAACCCACCGATCTTATCAAACCAACGAAGCTCACCAAATCAAACAAGTAGCTATCAACCAAATTTTTCCAACTCACCAACCTTATCAAGCATACTTAAGCTATCAAATCACTCAAACTTGTCAAATTAACCAAACTTATCCAACCAACCAAATTAATCAAATTAACCAGTTAGCTCACAATCTCAAGAACCATCGACACACCCTCTTCTTAGGCAATACACCCTAATGATGGTATCTTATGCCTCAATCCTTGAAAAAATCTTAAGGGTTCTTATCATTAGCCTTCCTCAAATCAAACCCATCAATGCTTATCTTTCAAAGCTAATTTGGTTTATAGAGAACAAGTTTTGTGTGTATGATCATACAAATGGGCATGTGGTTGATAGATGTAAATCCTTTAAGATGTTTATCCAAAACCTTATCAATCATAGGGAGCTACCAAAAGATAGATACCATGTTCCCCCAAACATAGCCTTGAATGTATTCAAGCAATACATCCTTGAACCTCTTCTTGCACCCATTATTATGCAAACCAATAACCAAATCCCTCAACACAATGAGGCCCATGCATTAGATTTGGTCCGTGGCAAACCTATCACTAAGGAAGACCCAATCTTAACTAATATACTTGTTGACCAAGTAAAACCTTTTGCACTTTCCTTAAAAACCACAAGTAAGAAAACCAACCTACCTCTTCCACTCCCTTAAAATGTGGAATCACCCCAAACAACCATGACTCTTCCACTATCTCAAAATGTGGAATCACCCCAAACAACCATGCCTCTTTCACTCCCTCAAAATGTGGAATCACCTTGAACAACCATGTCTCTTCTACCTCCTCTTTTTGTGGAACCAACTCAAACCCCTTCACTCATTCCACTTCTTATTTAGTGGAGCAAACCCAAACTCAAAATACCTCAATACCATTAACCCAACCTTACCTAACATCAACCCAACCTTACCTAGCTTCAACCCAACCTTACCTACCATCAACCCAACCTCACTTATAACCAATCTAACCTTGAATACAATCAAATTAACATCTAAGATAAATCAATCAACCATGATCAACCCAACTTTTAAGCCAACCATAACTAACTTATCTATCAACCCAAACAAAAATCAACCCTTCAATTGAGATTTCTTAAATCTCAACCACTTTTTATCTAGGCTACCCATACCTCACCTAAGCCCCCTCATTAGAACAACCAAACATTCTTATCCAACCAGTATTTACTCCAAGATGGTGTTATTAATATCATTACTAGACCCTAAACCTACCCAAATCTGACCTAATAACATTTTCCTCACCTTAACATCATAGAGGAAATCTCGCTAGAACCACTACCTACAAATTTAACTCTAACTAACAACTAACAACTAATAACCCTTGGGAGGTTGATGAAGTCATATTTATCACTCCTAAACCATCTTTAATAACCAATGTCTTTACCTAGAGCATTTTTCTACCTCAAACTTTCATCGAAAGAGCATCTGGGGGAATTATCCCTCCAAAAGCTTTGACCAAGCAATAACCCAAAATAATACCCAATAACCAAACCAAACCTTAACCTTTTGCTTACCAATATTAACCAATGACCAAACCAACCCTTGACACTTATGCCTCGACCTATACCTAGCCTAGCACCAAACCAACCTTAAGCCAACCTTGAGCTTACCCAACCTTTAACTAACCTAAATAAAATTTTCAACTTCAAACCATGCCTTTAGACATCTTCTACCCTTAAAGCTTGACTGCAATGGTCTTTGGTGAACCATCATCGATTGACCCCTGATTGCCATTGGTCACTATCATAAATGAGGCCTAAGCTGAACCTTACCTTTTCACCTAAAACACCTAAAACTAGCTTACCAAATATTACTCAAGCACCATTATAGCCAAACAAGTCTCAATACCATTGCCTAACCAACTTTGTCTCTTGCTTTTGTTAATCCAGAGTCTTTTCCACATTTAATCAAGTGTTGAAAAGTAACCGAGGGACATTTTTACTCTTAATTGGCATCAATCATTTACATGTAAATATGGATTTGGGGTATATCAAAGCCTAAACCCCTCAATGCTTTACATGCATGTTCATTCTATTATTAAACCAAGTTCTTAGTCATCTTGTATCTAACTTAAGCTCAACCCTTATTTTCATCCACCTTTATTTCCTTATTTTAAGAACAAATGATTAAAACAAGATCATGTGAATATCCATCATAGCCTTAGCCTAATATTACACATGGGTACCATGGATCTACTCATGACATGATTCTTATGGATGCTTTTCATCCCTTATAGGATGAATCCAAATGGTCATTGTCACTTAAACCTCTTTCACCCACCATTAACCTTTTTATGCTATGGTTTTTCTTCCATAAAGGAAAGAATTGAGCCTATATAGACTATTCTATGTTTAAATAGACATAACATTAAATTTAGGTCAAAAAAATATAGCATGCAAACTGTTTCCTTGAAGGATAGCTACCCACAACAATAAAAAATTACTTAAACATGAGGTAGATTGCTCCCTCAAAGGATAACTATCAAATATAAACAAATCCAAATTTTGACCACTCCCTTGAAGGATGACTAAACCAAACATTTCAGGTGACAAATAGAGTGAATATTCTACCCTAATTAGTGGTAGAACTTCCAAGAGCCTTAACTTTTTCACCATAGCTATGTTTTACTCCCCGTTTGAACCGTTGGAAAGATAATAATGAGGGAAATGTAATGAGATGGCATGAGCTTTTATTAGTGGGTTTTGATACTTAAAAAATAAATGGAATTGCTCTAAATTTCAATTCTAGTAATGTAGTCTAAAAATAGTAAGTTTTTAAAAGTAGTAATTCTTCAAATTTTGTATTGTTGTAAATCATGGAAGTTGAACCACTTAATCTCCCTCAAGATTGGTGACCTTCCACATCCTCCTCATACCTTAAAAATATGTATAAATGAATATTTAATCTGAAATGAAAATAAAAAATCTATTCTTAGAGATAGGCATATGTTTGGATCTACAAATTTGATCAATAAAACATCTCTTCTCAGAGATAGCATTATTATAATTATATTGTTCTTATTTTTTGAATTATATTTCAACCAAAGCTTTTGAGTTTTGGATCAGTGGTATCAAAGTGGTTTATCTTTAGAGTGTATGAGCTTGTGGATGAGATTAGATTATAGGAAGCTTGGGTGGAAAATAGAACCAATAGACTATCCACCTATTCACTCCAAACAACCTCAAATGGTGGACAACACTGAGACATCTGATCCTTTCAAGGAAATGGTGAATGAATCCCTCCAGCATCAAAACACATAGATACTACAAAAATTTTCCTAAATTCTCTAAAAAATCTTGATGGAAAATTTTGGATCAGTGCCCCAACACCCTTCAAGGTTCAAGGGAATTTTGATATCCCTACATTTGAAGGCAAAATCAGTGTTGATGTAGTAGAAAATTGGTTGGATCAATTATCTTCCTATTTTTTAGTAAATAAATTCACTGATAAAGAGAATATCACTTTTGCTCTTTTGAAAGCATCATTGCCTATCAAAAATTGATGGGAAGTATACAAGAAGATATTCAGTATATATGATATTGGCCTTGAGATGGAACCTACCTAGGACAATTTCATAGAAGATGTAAAGGAAGAATATTACCCATTGGAGCATATAATGATCTATATATAGAGTGGTAAAAACTTCACCAAGGTAAGGAACAATGTGTTCAAGCTTACACTAACATTTTTCATCCTTTATCTATGAGATTGAGCATCTAGAAAAGTGAGAAACATAAGGTTCTCAAATATCATGGTGGACTATAATGGTATATACAGGGGGAGATGTAACTCTTCAATATAGAAACCCTCAGTGAGGTGTATAAACTTGTGGTGAAGATGGAACATAATCATGGAAGAAAGAATACAAAGAGTTAGCCTATGAAATGGAAAAGTGACAAAGAAGGTCAAACACGAGGCCAAAATTAGAAGCAAAAGGAAGGGAAGATTGGAAAATGGTGTGATTACCACAAATATGGAATGCACTCCAAAGAATAATGTGGAGCCATCAAGTCCTTAATTTCTAAGTCAAAATCCTCAACATCTACTACTCTACCTCATACACACACTGTAGTCAAAGAAGAAGAAGAGATTCTAGATGTTGAGCTTGATGCCATCACTGCTTCATCACAGACCCATGAGGAGGGGTCAGATGATAAGGAAATGTTATTTCACTGTAAGTTATGGGTGAAAGGTAAGCCTCTACATTTCATTATTAATAGTAAGAGTCAAAAGAATTTAATCTCTACTAATATTGTGAAAAGTCTAAATTTGTCCATGAAGCCTCACCTAAAGCCATACAATATTGGATGGTTGAGTCCAGGGAGAAACCTCTGTGTCACCTGTTTCTATGCTATTTTTGCTTTCTACATTCAAAGGAAGAAATTAGAAACTAAGAGATGGTCAAGGCTTGTATGTACCTGGATGTAGTCGTGCGCACCATAATCCAGATGCTGTGAGAACTCCTCTTTGGTTGTGGAGGATGACACCTGCAAGAGAAAGAGACTAAGACAAAGAAGGCGTTAGATGAGGAGATGGTGGGTTGCCAAGCGAAAGCTTGATTCCAGAAGTATGAAGACTTCTTTAAGGGATATCAACCCACTAGTCGATAAAAAGGATGTCTGATAAATAGCAGAATGTTAAAATACTGAAATGATTAAAGACTAAAAAGGAAATGGAAGAAAAGGCTTACCTAAAAGATGCTATCGGCCTGGTCACAGTCACCGGCGTCAGTGGTCCTACCGGCATCGATTGTTGAGGTCTACCAATGTCGATTAGTTTGCCGACGTCGGTTTGGGCAGTGGCTGGCGTCGGTCGGGGCAGTAGTTTGTGGACAAGGTCTGGATGAGTTTTGGTCTGTGGACGGGTCTGAGACAGAGTTTGGGCCTGGTTGAATGGTTTGGGGGTTTGGGTCTGAGAGTCTGGTTTTGGTTAATGGTCTGTGGGTCTGTGCAGAGATACAAAGGAGTCAAATGGATAGAATGTCAAATGGAAAAAAGGGTAGAGGAGGCCAATAGGGAGATAGGGAAATAAGGATTCAGGTCTGCTCTGGTCTGGGGATAGGAAGTGCTGAATCTAGTTCATAATACTTAGAAGCAAATGACTAGAAAACACAATGAAAGTACAAACAAAATACTTACCTGTGTTTGGCTGAAGGAGTGTTGCAGACTGGTGTACCTATTGTTGGTGCTGCTGGTGTGAAAGCCCTATTGTTGATGGAGTTGCTGAAGGCAGAATTCCTATTGCTGCACCTAAGGGAGAGAGTGAGAGGCTTGGTTTGAAGATTGGCAGAGTAGCAGAGTAAAGGAATAGATTGATTCAGTCAGATGCAAAGATACCAGAGTCTAATGAAGAGCTGAGATGAAGAGGTGGATAATGGATGCAAAAAGATGTTAAGAAGGCCGTTGATGTCAACAATATCGCCGACGTCGGTCGACAGTTGATCGACATCGACGGCTGGAAAGCAGGAAAAAGGCTAAAAATAGCCTTTCATCCATTTTCCCAACTGCCAGGTTAGAGAGTTTGAGGAAGAAACGGTTGAAGAGGATTAAAATGGGTGAGAGGTTAAAGGGGAGAAGTTGGAATGGGAGTCTAGGCATTAATATTGGCCATGTGGGGAATGAAGGGAATCCAAGAAGGGTATCCAAGGGTGGTGAGGTGGCAAGGAGAGGGAATTATTAATTTGAATTAAGATAATTATTTCAAATTAACAAGACATAGGTTAGGAGTGGTTAAGTGGACCAAAGGGGACTAAGGGAGGAGAAAGGACCAAGGGGTAGACACGATTTCGGTGTCTACATTTGCCCTTTTTTGTCTTGTTGGTTGTTCTGAATGAACTGCAAGACAAAAACATGAGTTGATTGCCTCAGGGGTGAGATAAGGTTGATTTCATCTTGTTGGTTGTTCAAGTGAACTGCAAGACAAAAATAGGAGTGGTTAATTGCCTTGATTATGGATGAGGTATTCCCCCTCAAAGCAGGAGTCGAGGGAAGAGAACTAAGAATCAGGTGCTGATTTGACAAAGAGTGGATGAAGAAGAGTGAGGGTGAACACTGCAAAAGTCATGATTGTGCATATACCACTTCACAAGATGGTCAGGTCAAATTGTCATAGGTCGAGGGTCGAGGAGTGCCAAAATTGAAATAACCGAGCCCCAACATTTAGTCGTCTGTTGATTGGGTCATTCAATCTAAGCTGAAGCTCCAAATGGTCATCATGTTCCAGGTATCTCAGGCTCAAGAAGTGCTCCCAGAAACATGAAAATGTCACAAGTAGTGCGGATCGACCGGCTTGCGATCCTATACTTGTGAAGGTCAAAAATAGTCTGTGCACAATGTTGCTAACCAGTTGTGAGGTAGCATACATGTAAAAAAAACAACCAAGGCAACATGGCTTTGGAAGTGGTCAAGGTCAGAGGAGATAGGCATGATCTCCAATGGTCATTAGTTGAGGTGGATGGATGGATGAAAGGATGTGGCTGAGCTAAACTCAGAAGATGTTATGTGATCTGAGTGCTGCCTACATAGCCTTTGTGTGAAGGGCCTCAAGCCAATGTAGTTCTCCCTAAAAGGGAGGAAGGGTCAAAGGGATGGAATTGGTCTTGGTCGAGGGCAAGGTCATGGTCAAAAGGAGGAAAGAAGGTTTGTCCATCAGAGAGATGAACAAATGAGGGTGGTCTAGCTAACCCTAGAAGATGTCATGTCATCTGAGTGCTGCCTACATAGCCCTGGTCTTAGGGCCTCAGACCAATGTAGTTCAAACTAGTTAAGAAGATTGGTCGATGATTGGTTTGGTCATGTGTTGAAATGATGAGGAGAAAAAGATGTTACAGCCTTTTCCAAATGGTGTATTCTGCAACATTGGTTGAGGGGTCTTTCATTCTTAGCAATTGTCCATAGTCGTGATGGATGTATGCTAAAATGAATTGAGGTCTATTTATGCTTCAACAAGTATTGGTTTATGCTTAACATAAATTGTGTCTGGTTGATAGTTTCCATGTGTATTGGTGTCCATAAAAACTATGTGAATAGGCTATGGGAGTGGCCTAAAAAAAGAGTTGAGTTGAGTTGATTAGATTTGACAAGTGATGAAGTTGAATGTGACCAAAGTGTAGAAAAAGTGAAAGGCATATTGCTCTTTCATTGACAAGGACTAGAATGACAGCATAGATAAGGGTTGTTAGAACCAAGAGCCCCATTCATGCATGACGTCGTTGACCATATGTTGTGTTGGAGAGGTAATCGAATCACTTTGACATTAAAGTGAGCTCAAATTCCCTTGAGCAAGTGATAGGATGAGGATAGGGTAACCCGTTTTAGAGCAGAGATAACTTTGCCCCTTTTTATAGGAGACCCTGAGACAACTACAAGCCAAGTCCATGATTTTTGATTTTTTTTTTGACGGTGGATTGATCAATGCGAGAAGTCCACGTAGGGATGTTGCTTTGCTTGGTGGTCATATATGTGAAGCTGATCGATGCGAGAAGCTTAAAAAAGAGTGCTATTTGTAGTAATAGTTAGTCATAGCCATCCTTCAAGGGAGTGGTCTATACTTTCGCTTTAAATGTTTTATATGACTTTGGCCTAGCTATCCTTCAAGGGAGCAGTCTAGTAACACAACAATTATGTAGCTGTCCTTTGAGGGAGTAGTCTACATTTAGAGTTTAATGACCATTGATATGATAGGTATCAAAATTTGATATATTTTTATTTTATTTTATTTTATTTTTTGACTAAAGTTTTTAGCCATGGACGAGCCTCTAGAGGTTTAAGGGTTCCCTTTTATTAGGACAAAGCATTACTGCTTGACAAAAAAGGGTGACAAGTGTTAGGAAACAGGGTTGAAAGGAATAGGAATGACAATGACAAGGGGTTGCTCAAGGGACGAGCTCAAGTAAAACGTCAAGTGATCGAGCACTCAACTAATAGTAGAATGGTTGAAGATGTAAGGCATAAAAAGGGGCTCAAGGTCTGATAAGTCCCTAGGCCATGCTTGTGCATTATGATAAGGTCCAAGTCAATTAGGAGAAAATTTGCCCCATTTGGGTCTTTCCAGATTGGTCAGGTGTTGATTGATGTTGGATGTGAAGTTGGTTAATAATTGATATGGTCGCTGATTGGTTGAGACTGGTTGAATGTTTGGATAAAAAGGTTGGTTGAATGTTTGGATTGAATGTTTGGTCGAGACTGGTTGAATGATTGGTTAAGGTTTGGTTGATTAATATTTGGTTGCTGATTGGTCGAGACTAGTCAAATGTTTGGTCGAGGGTCGGGTCGATGGACACTTGGTTAAGGTTTAGGATTAAAGGAGTGATTGATATTTGATCGAGATTGGGTCAAAAGGTTGGTCGAGGCTTGGATGAAGGTTGAATTCCCCCAGTGGGTAGGGAGAATGTTTGAAAGATTAGTCAAGATTGGTTGAGGTTTAGTGGTTAGATTGACTGTGTTGATGTCAAATAGGGGAGTTAAAGGTGGCAAAGGGACCATAGTCTGGCGTGGAGATCTTGATTTAGGCGATGAAGTTAGAGAATCATGGGTCAGTGTTGATGATTTGTTGAAGAGATGGTCAAGAGGATCCTTGATGAGAAGGGAATCCTTTCTCCGTTGTTGATGAATGATAGCTTTGAGAGTGCAACAATGCTTAGTGTCATGTCCCAAAGTGTGGTGATAATGACAAAATTTAGAGTTGTCAAACCAAGATGGTCTTGATCTGAGAGTCGATGAGTGGGGTGGTGTTGAAGGTTTATTGATGATGTGGTCGAGAAGAAGGGTGTCATTCCCCAGACATTGGTGAATGGCAACCTTGAGGGCACAACAATGCTCAGTGTCGTGCCTAGGCATGTGATGATATGCACAAATGCAAGTATCATCAAACCAGGGTGGTTTTGGTCTGAGAGATTGGTATGGTTTAAGAGGTGGGAGATAGATGCGAGAGGACTACAACAATTGCCGTAATAACAAGGCATAAGAACCTACTAATGGGTCTGGATGTTTTGTTACAGTGGGGGTTGATGACTTTGGTTTAGGAGGCATTAGAGGCATTGGTCGATGGTTTGGAGGAGAGATATGTTTGATGGGTTGAGAGAGTAATGGAGGCAACTTGCCTCTGTGAAGTATGGGAGTGGGCAACACCCCTATTAAAGTGGATGGATGCGGGCTCAAGATTGAGGGTAATGACGAAGGTGGGGGAGGAGGCCTCCGATGTGGTTTAGTGGCCTTCTTTGGTTTGGGTTGAGGGCCACCTTTTTGTGAGGTGAGGTTAGATGCGGGTTTGAGTTCAGATATGGATGGAGGTGAGTGAGATGTAGCAATCTCAGGTAAAAGGCAAGAGGAAACCGTGACTGGGTCTTCCTCAGTTGAAATGGGTGAAGAGACTGGTTCTTCTCCTGGTGGAGAAGAAATAAGAGAGTGTAGCTCCTCAAGAGGGTAGAAGGCAGGGATGATGGTGCCTTCTATTTGTGCTTGAGGAGTAGGCAAGGTAGGGTCTTCAGATGAAGGTAGGGCTAATGGCATTGGCATGGTCAAGGTATCCTCCAGTATAAGAGAGGTAGATGAAGGACTAATAGAAGAAGAAAGTTCTTCATCCTGTGATGGAAGAGGTTGGTCAGGGACAAGAGGCAAGATAGTGTTGATTGTGTGAATATCATGCTCATGGGAGCTATCGACCATGGTCTAGACGTTGTTTTGAGTAGGTGGATGGTTTGGAAATGGTTGTTTGAAGATGTTGATGTGTTGGTTGGGAGGCGCATTTGGGTTATCTAAAATAAGATCCCCCTTGTCGATCATGTCTTGGATGATGTTCTTGAAAGTTCGGCAATTGTCGATGTCATGGCCATGGATGCGGTGAAAGTGACAGAAGTCAGCCTCCCTATACCATGTAGGGATGGCTTTTGAAGGGTCGAATTGAGGTGGTTGGATTGGAGGGAGATTGAGGACCCCCTACTTGACAAGTTTTTTTAAAATGGAAGTGTATGATTCTCCAAGCGGAGTGTATGAACGCTAGATGTACCATTGTTGGAATTGTTTGGTGATGCTTGGAGATGTAGAAGGTTGAGAGTAATTAGTTGTCATCGAGGATGGTGATCTAATGACCACAGTGTTGGCCACTCCTTTGGGTTTGGAGTTGGTAGAAGAAGAAGGTCTGGAAGAAGAAGTGTCATTGGTTTTTGCATTGGTATTACGCAATTTGACCTTATCCTCTTCAATGGCATAGAGTTCAAGCTTTCGAGCCATGGTGAAAGCTTCTTCAAAAGTGTGGAATGTCTAAATCTGCAAGGTAGAAGAGATGTGCCTGGCACATGCTCAAGAAAAGAGCTCGATGAGCTTAGGTTGAGGCAAGGAGAAGGAGAGCTGGTTAATCAAGCCTCTCCAATGGGCGACAAAATCGACTATTGATTCATCATCGAATTGCCTGATGGAGTAGAGGTTTGTGATTGAGACTTGTTTGGTGATGTTGATAGAAAAATGGTCAAGAAATAATTGGGCAAGTTGAATGAATGAAAAGATAGAATGTCTGGCAAGAGAGCTATACCAGTCAAGGGCAAGGCCAGCAAGTGACATGGGGAATGTGCGTAAAAGTAATGCATCGTCATGTGCTATAAGATAGCAGGCATGTCTGAATGCCCATAGATGTTGTTGCGGGTCCTCCTTACTCTGGAAGTGAGTGAATTTAGGAAGCTCCCATTGGTTGGGGTATGGTCAGATAGGGATGGAAGGATGGATGGGCTCGTTGCAAATTTGGTCATACGAGAGAGCATTACGTGAACCAGAGATAGAGGTCTCGAGACTAGACATTTTATCCATCAGCATTTTGATGACATCTACTGACAGATTGGCAGACGGGGCACCCCCTAGGTTATAGGGTGCTTGAAAGAGGCTAGAGGAGGCATATGACATAGTTGGTTGTGGTTGTAGGGGTGCAACGTATGGATGACTAGTCGCAGGGATAGATGTAGAGGCCAAGTGTGGTTAGGTTATGGAAGTAGAAGGTATAAGTTAACTGGATACCACCAAAGGTGGTTGCATGATGGCACTAGTAGAAAGGGAGGTAGACACTCCTACATTTATGGGTGCAAGAGTGTGAGGGGTCGAGACAATCAGGTTCTGGTATGATGTAGAACTTGGTTGAATTGCATGTGGTTGAGGGGGTAATGGAACCCCGATGGAGGTTGGTCTAAAAATAGATGTGGAGGCCAAACTTTGCGTATTGGCCATGGTTGGGTTAATGGTTGAGGCAAAAGGCTGGGTCATAAAAGGTTGGGTAGCGAATGGTGTCGATGTCACTATCGCTTCACCTGAAAGGTCTCACGTTGGGTTTTTTGCGAGATAGTTTTGGAGGGATTTGACATTGAGGTCCAAGAATCTTTTGAAATCTTGATCCCCTTCAGGGATGATGGGGGTCTGAGTCGGGGTAGGAGTTCTTTTGGTCTCTGAGTGGAACTCCATTATAGGACTAGTTAGGGATGAGGGAGCGTGGTCAAGAAGAGCCTTGGTTTGACTATGCGTCAAAACCATTCAAGGCAAGAAGAGGGTCAGGTTCCAAAAACTGTGTTTTTTTAGTTTTAAAAACTCAGAATGAGGTTTTGGTAGAAAAAAGGGTCGAGTTTTAGGCTGCTATTTTGGAAAAAAGGACTATGATAGTGATCGACGTCGGTTGAAGAACCGATGTCGGTGAGAAAATATGGCCGACGTCGGTGGAAAAACTGATGTCGGTGAAGGGAGGTGGCCGACGTCAATGGTAAAGCCGATGCTGGTGACTGTGGTTTCCAAAAACTCAAAAAATTTGAAGATTCTTGGAAAAAAGGAAGAAGAATGTCCTCATTAGCTCAAAAAACTAGATAGGAACAGAAAAATAGAGATGGAGACAGACAGGCCCTAAGCGTTAAATCCTAAGAATCAACTTTTTAGAATCCTGTGGCTTATGCCTTAAAGTGATGTTTGGGAGGTTGGCTATTAGAGGGGTCCTAGAAGAGGTAGTCCATGGATGGTTTCAGGTTTTGTTTAGGCACTCAAGAAGTCTGGGTTAGGTTTCGTACATGGCCTAGTGTTAAGGAGCAAGCTCCCCTCACTTCACGAGTCCAGTGATAAGCTGGTCTCGCTTAGCCAAAATATACTTTCGCTAGAGATTAGACTCTGCCAGAGAATGGAGTGGGCTTTCCCCTTGGTGATGAAATCTAAGTAGGATCACTGGGACGGGTAAGGTATCCACTGGGGGATGAAATCCCAGTCGGGCCTTGTCTCAGGTAAGTTTGATGTTTGATTTGGTGCAAGTGGTTCGGTTGTGTAACATCAAGTGATCTATGATTAATTCAATATGCGGTTTGTTAATTACTAAGTGTGGACTAAGAAATGCAAGCAAGTAGAAATGCAATGCAACATGTTTTAAGCCCCAAGTCGAAATGTTAAGTTCGGATGAAGACGAATGGAGAAAGGGTCGAAGAGTATGAGTTTTGGCTAGTCTAGAGGTGCAAGAAAGAAAAGAAAAGCTCTTTTTAATCCTGCTTATGATGTCATTTAGAAGAGAATAAAGAGGTGAAAAGGGAGGATCCTGATGCACCCTATATGAATGAAAAGAAAAAGAACCCAAGGAAGAACCTAAGGTCCCACCAAGCGTCCCAGAATGTTTCTATGTTATTTTTGCTTTCTACATTCAAAGGAAGAAATCAAAAACTAAGAGATGGTCAAGGCTTGTATGTACCTAGATGTAGTCATGCACACCGTAATCCAGACGCTGTGAGAACTCCTCTTTGGTTGTGGAGGATGACACCTGCAAGAGAAAGAGACTAAGACAAAGAAGGCATTAGATGAGGAAATGGTGGGTTGCCAAGCGAAAGCTTGATTCCAGAAGTATGAAGACTTCTTTAAGGGATATCAACCCACTAGTCGATAAAAAGGATGTCTGATAAATAGTAGAATGTTAAAATAGTGAAATGATTAAAGACTAAAAAGGAAATGGAAGCAAAGGCTTACTTGAAAGATGTTGTTGGCCTGGTCACAGTCGCCGACATCAGTGGTCCTACCGGCGTCGGTTGTTGAGGTCTATCGACATCGGTTAGTCTGCTGACGTCAGTTTGGGCAGTGGCCGGCGTCGGTCGGGGCAGTAGTCTATGGACAAGGTCTGGATGAGTTTTGGTCTGTGGACGGGTTTGAGACAGAGTTTGGGCTTGGTTGAATGGTTTAGGGGTCTGGGTCTGAGAGTCTGGTTTTGGTTAATGGTCTGTGGGTCTATGTAGAGATACAAGGGAGTCAAATGGACAGAATGTCAAATGGACAGAAGGGTAGAGGAGGCCAATAGGGAGACAGGGAAATAAGGATTTGGGTCTGGTCTGGTCTGGGGATAGGAAGTGCTGAATCTAGTTCATAATACTTAGAAGTAAATGACTAGAAAACACAATGAAAGTACAAATAGAATACTTACTTGTGGCCGGCTGAAGGATTGTTGCAAAATGGTGTACCTATTGTTGGTGCTACTAGTGTGAAAGCCCTATTGCTGATGGAGTTACTAAAAGTAGAATTCTTGTTGCTGAACCTGAGGGAGAGAGTGAGAGGCTTGGTTTGAAGATTGGCAGAGTAGCAGAGTAAAGGAATGGATTGATTTAGTCGGATGTAAAGATACCAGAGTCTGATGAAGAGCTGAGACGAAGAGGTGGATAACAGATGCAAAAAGCCATTAAGAAGGCCATCGACACTGACAATATCACCAACGTTGGTCGACAGTTGATCGACGTCGGTGGCTGGAAAGTAGGAAAAAGGCTAAAAATAGCCTTTCGTCTGTTTTCCCAATTGCCGAGTCAGTGAGTCCGAGGAAGAAACGGTCAAAGAGGATTAAAATGGGCGAGAGGTTAAAGGGGAAAAGTTTGAATGGGAGTCTAGGTATTAATATTGGCCATGTGGGGAATGAAGGGAATCCAAGAAGGGTATCCAAGGGTGGTGAGGTGGCAAGGAGAGGAAATTATTAATTTGAAATAAGATAATTATTTCAAATTAACAAGACATAGGTTAGGAGTGGTTAAGTGGACCAAAGGGGACTAAGGGAGGAGAAAGGACCAAGGGGTAGACACGATTTCGGTGTCTACATCACCCACCAATGTCTTCACTCATATGTAATAAAACCTTTCCAAGATGAGGTCTTATGTGATGTGGTTAATCTGGATGTTTGTGATGTACTCTTTGATTAGCCATTCATGTATGATTAGCATGGCATCTATGAATCAAGAACTTAAAGGATCACCCTCACTCCTGGAATACAATGCTATAAGGTACTAAAGGTACCACCTTCTACATCTGTCTCCCTAATTAGTGCCAAAAAATTAATTCTGATGGTGGTCAAGCCACAAGAATCCAAAAGGGCTGATGTTGCAACCCTGACTACATAAATAATATAAGTAAATAGATACCATGTTGAATAATTTCATGGCCTTCCATCCATAGACTAATGGTCAGATAGAAATGGTGATCAATCAGGTCCTACATAGCTCCACAAAGCACAGTTATTTCAAAGTATGCATTAAGAATCAAACCAAAACACAACTACCAAACTTGATGAAAAATCTTTATGCAATGGGAACCATTGCTTGTCAAGGAGGGAGGAATGATTTGAGCAACATTTTAGGTGACAATTCATGTGATGGTTCTACCTTGATTGGTGGTAGAACTTTTGGGAGCCATAAAGTTTTCACCATAGCTCCTTTTGACTCCCCATTTGAACCATTAGAAAGATAAAAATGAGGGAAACATTTTGAGATGGTAGGATCTTCACTCAGTGGGTTTTGACCCTCAAAAAACAAATGGAGTTTCTCCAAATTTCAATTTTAATGGTGCAGTAAAAAAAATAATAAGTTTTTAAAATTAGTAATTCCTTGAATTTTGTATTATTATAAATCATGGAAGTCAAACCACTTAATCTCCCTTAAGATTGGTGACCTTTCACATCCTCCTCCTACCTTCAAAATATGTATAAATGAAGATGTAACCTGAAATGGAAACTAGACATCTCTTCTTAGAGATAAACATATATTTGGATCTACAAATTTGATCAATAAAACATATCTTCTCAGAGATAGCATTATTATAATTGTGTTGTTCTTATTTATTGAATTACCTTTCAACCAAAGTTTTTGAGTTTTAGATTATTGGTATCAGAGTGGTTTGTCTTTATAGTGCATGAACAAGAGGAGGAGGTCAGATTATAGAAAGCTTGGGTGGAAAATAGAACCAATAGGCTATCCACCTATTCACTTCAAACAACCTCAAATGATGGACAACATCGAGAGATATGATCCTTTCAAGGAAATGGTGAATGAAGCCCTCTTGTAGTAACAAGCGTATATGCTAAAAAAATTCACCCAAATTATCCAACAAATCTTGATGGAAAAATTTGGCTCCTCATCTACACACCCACATCCTTTTAGTGCCCCAACACCCTTCAAGGTTTGGGTGAATTTTGATATCCCTACATTTGAAGGCAAAATCAATGCTGATATCATAGAAAATTGGTTAGATCAATTGTCTTCCTATTTTTCTATAAATAAATTCATTGATAAAGAGAAGATCACTTTTGCTCTTTTGAAAGCATTAGTACTTGTAAAAAATTGGTGAGAAGTATACAAGAAGAGATTCAATATGGATGATATTGGCCTTGAGGTGGAACCTACTTGGGATGATTTCATAGAAGCTATAAAGGAAGAATACTACCCCATTGTTGTATATGATGATTTGTATATAGAGTGGCAAGAACTTTACCAAAGTAAGGAGTAGTCTATTCAAGATTACATTGATATTTTTCATTCTCTATCTATAAGATAGGGCATCTAGAAAAGTGAGAAACACAAGGTTCTCAATTATCATGGTGGAATATAATGGTATATATAGGAGGAGATAAAACTCTTCAATCTAGAAACCCTCAGTGAGGCATACAAGTTCATGGTGAAGATTAAGAAAAAGTATGGAAGAATGAATATGAAGGGTCAGCCTAAAAAATAGAAAAGTGACAAAGAAGATCAAACATGAGGAAAAAATTGGAAGAAAAAGGAAGGGAAGACTATAAAATGGTGTGATTACCATAAATCTAGAATGCACTCCAAAAAAGAATGTCAAGCCATCAAGTCCTTGCCTTTTGAGTCACAATCCTAAACATCTACTACTCTATCTCATACATACCTTACAGTCAAAGAAGATGAAGAACAGATTATAGATGTTGAGCTTGATGCCATCATTGCTTCATCATAGATCCATGAGGAGGGGCTAGATGATAAAGAAAGGTTATTTTACTCTAAGTTATGGGTGAAAGGTAAGCTTCTGCATTTCGTTCTTGATAGTGGGAGGCAAAATAATTTAATCTCTATTAATTTTGTTAAAATCTTAAATTTGTCTATGAAGCCTCACCCAATGCCATATAGTATTAGATGGTTGAGTCCAGGGAGAAACCTCTATGTGACCCACCAATGTCTTCTCTCATTTGCAATAAAATCTATCCAAGATGAGGTCTTATGTGATGTGGTTAATCTAGATGTTTGTGATATACTCTTTGGTCAACCATTTATGTATGATCTACATGGAATATATGAATCAAAAACTTGAAGGACCAACCTCACTCTTGAAACATGGTGCTACAGGGTACCAAAGGTACCACCTTCTATATCTGTCTCCCTGATTAGTGCCAAGAAATTTGTTCTCATAGTGGTTAAACCACAAGAATCCAAAAGGGCCAATGTTATAGCCCTGACTACACAAAAAAAACAACAATAGAAGAAAATAGATACCAAGATAAATAATTTCATGGCCTTCCATCCACAGACTAATGGTCAGTTAGTAATGGTGAACACTCAGGCCCTGCACATCTCCATAAAACATAGTCCATTCCAAGTATGTATCAGAAATAAAATCAAAACACAACTACCACACTTGATGAAAAATATTGATGTAATAGGGACCATTGCTTCTTAAGGAGGGGGGAATGATATGAGCAACATTTTAGGTGACAATTCAGGTGATTTTTCTACCCCAATTGGTGGCAAAAATTTTGGGAGCCATAACTTTTGCACCATAGCTCCGTTTGACTCCCTATTTGAATCGTTAAAAAGCTAAGAATGATGGGAACATCATGAGATGGTAGGAGCTTTGATTAGTGTGTTTTGACCCCTAAAAAACAAATGGAATTACCCCAAATTTTAATTTTAGTAATATAGTCTAAAAATAGTATGTTTCTAAAAATAGTAATTCCTTGAATTCTATATTATTGTAAATCATGGAAGTCAAACCACTTAGTCTCCCTCGAGATTGGTGACCTTCCAAATCCTCTTCCTACCTTCATAATATGTATAAATGAATATGTAACCTAAAATGGAAATTAGACATCTCTTCTCAGAGATAGCATTATTACAATTATGATGTTATTGTTTTTTGAATTATATTTCAACCAAAGCTTTTGAGTTTTAGATCATTGGTATCAGAGTAGTTTGTCTTTAGAGTGTATGATCTTGAGGATGAGGTCAAATTATAGGAAGCTTGAGTGGAAAATAGAACCAAAAGACTATCCACTTTTTCACTCTAAATAACTTCAAATGGTGGAAAACACTGAGACATTTGATCCTTTCAAGGAAATGGTGAATTAAGTCCTCTAATAGTAGAAATAATATATTCTACAATAATTCACCTAAATTTTCCAACAAATATTGATGAGAAATTTTGGCTCATCTACACCCCTACATCCTTTCAGTGCCCCAACACCCTTCAAAGTTCAGGGGAATTTTGATATCCCTACATTTCAAGACAAAATAAATGCTGTTGTAGTAGAAAATTAGTTAGATCAATTGTCTTCCTAATTTTCTATAAATAAATTCATCAATAAAGAGAAGATCACTTTTGCTCTTTTGAAAGCATCATTGCCTATCAAAAATTGGTGGGAAGTGTACAAAAAGAGATTTAGTATGGATGATATTGGCCTTGAGGTAGAACCAACCTGGGATGATTTCATAGAAGTTGTAAAGGAAGAATACTACCCTATTGATGTATATGATGATTTGTATATAGAGTGGCAACAACTTCACCAAGGTAAGGAATACTCTGTTCAAGATTACACTGATATTTTTTATTTTCTATCTACGAGATTGGATATCCAAAAAAGTGAGAAACATAAGGTTATAAAATATCATGGTGGATTACAATGGTATGTATGGGGGGAGATGAAACTCTTCAATCTCAAAACCCTCGGTGAGGCATACAAGTTCATGGTGAAGATTGAGTAGAAGCATGGAAGATTGAATATGAAGAGTCAGCCTATGAAATGGAAAAGTGATAAAGAAGGTAAAACATGAGGAAAAATTTGGAAGAAAAAGGAAGGGAAGATTAGGAAATGGTGTGATTACCACAAATCTGAAATGCACTCTAAAAAATAATGTCGAGCCATCAAGTCCCTGATTTTTAAGGCATAATTATCAACATCTTATATTCTACCTCATACACACCCTATAGTCAAAGAGGATGAAGAGGAGATTATAGATGCTGAGCCTGATGCCATCATTGCTTCATCACAGACCCATGAGGAGGGACAATATGACAAAGAAAGGTTATTTCACTCTATGTTATGGGTGAAAGGTAAGCCTCTACATTTCATTCTTTATAGTGGGAGTCAAAAGAATTTAATCTCTACTAATGTTGTGAAAAGCTTAAATTTATCCATGAAGCCTCACACAAAGCCATACAGTATTGGATTGTTGAGTCTAGGGAGAAACTTTCATGTCACCCACCAATGTCTTCTCTCATATGCAATAAAACCTTTCCAAGATGAGGTTTTATGTGATGTAGTCAATCTAGATGTTTACAATGTACTCTTTATTCATCCATTCATGTATGATTGACATAGAATATATGAATGAAGAATTCAAAGGATCACCCTCACTCTTGGAACACGGTGCTACAATGTACCAAAAGTACTACCTTCTACATTTATATCCCTAATTAGTGCCAAGAAATTAATTCTCATGGTGGTCAAGCCACAAGAATCCAAAAGGGATGATGTTGTAGCCTTGACTACATAAAAAACACAATAACAAAATCAAATAAATACCAAGTTGAAGAATTTTATGGCCTTCCATCCATGGACCAATGGTCAAACAAAAATGTATCAGAAATCAAATAAAAACAAAAATGCCACACTTGATGATAATTATTGATGCAATGGGGACCATTGATTCTTAAGGAGGGAGGAATGATCTGAGCAACATTTCAGATGACAATTCAGGTGATGGTTTTACACCAATTGGTGGCAAAACTTCTAGGAGCCATAACTTTTACGCCATAGCTCCGTTTGACTCCCCGTTTGAACCATTGAAAAGATAAGAATGAAAGGAATGTCATGAGATGGTAGGAGATTTGATAAGTGGGTTTTAACCCTCTAAAAAAAAAATAAAAGTGCCCTAAATTTCAATTTTAGTAGTGTAGTCTAAAAATAGTAAGTTTCTAAACTAGTAATTTCTCAAATTTTCTATTGTTGTGAATCATGGAAGTCAAACCACTTAATCTCCCTTGATATTGGTGACTTTACACATCCTCCTGCTTTTAGAATATGTATAAATGAATATATAACTTGAAATGGAATTCAGACATCTCTTCTCAGAGATAGGCATATGTTTAGATCTACAAATTTGATCAATAAAACATCTCTTCTCAGAGATAACATTATCACAATTGTGTTATTATTTCTTAAATTATCTTTCAACCAAAGTTTTTGAGTTTTAGATCAGTGGTATTAGAGTGGTTTGTCTTTAAAGTGTATGATCTTGAGGATGAGGTCAAATTATAGGAAACTTAGGTGGAAAATAGAACCAATAGACTATCCACCTATTCACTTCAACAACCTCAAATGATGGATAACACCAAGACATCTGATGCTTTCAAATAAATGGTGAATGACACCCTCAAGTAGTAAAAAGCATAGATGATACAACAATTCACCCAAATTCTCCAACAAATCTTGATGGGAAATTTTGGTTCATCTACACCCCCACATCCTTCTAGTGCCCCAACACCCTTTAAGGTTTAGGTGAATTTTGATATCCCTACATTTCAAGGCAAAATCAATGCTGATGCAGTAGAAAATTAGTTGGATCAATGATATTCCTATTTTTTTGTAAATAAATTCATCGATAAAGAGAAGATAACTTTTAATATTTTGAAAGAATCGTTGCTTGTCAAAAATTGGTGGGAAGTGTACAAAAAGAGATCCATAATGGATGATATTAGCCTTGAGGTAGAACCTACTTGGGGAAATTTCATAGAAGCTATTAAGGAAGAATATTACCTTATTGGAGCATATGATGATTTTTATATAGAGTGGCAACAACTTCACCAAGGTAAGGAATAGTCTATTCAAGATTACACTGACATTTTTGATTCTTTATCTATGAGATTAGGCATCGAAAAAAATAAGAAACACAAGGTTCTCAAATATCATGGTGGACTATAATGGTATATATGGGAGGAGATGAAGCTCTAAAATCTAAAAATCCTTGGTGAGGCATACAAGTTCATGGTGAAGATTGAATAGAAGCATGGAAGAATGAATATGAAGAGTCAACCTATGAAATGGAAAAGTGACAAAGAAGGTACAAAATGAGGCCAAAATTGGAAGCAAAAAGAATGGAAGATTTGGAAATGGTGTGATTACCACAAATATGAAACACACTCCAAAAAAGAATGTCAAGCCATCAAGTCCCTACTTTTTGAGTCACAATCCTCAACATCTACTACTCTACCTCATACACACCCTATAATTGAAGAGGATGAAGAGATTGTAGATGCTAAGCCCGATACCATCATTATTTCATCATGGACCCATGAGGAGGGGAAAAATGACAAAGAAAATTTGTTTCACTCTAAGTTATGGGTGAAAGGTAAGCCTCTGCATTTCATTCTTAATAGTGGGAGTTAAAAAAATCTAGTCTCTACTAATGTTGTGAAAAGCCTAAATTTATATATGAAGCCTCACTCAAAGCCATAGAATATTGAATGATTGAGTCCAAGGAGAAACCTCTGTGTGACCCACTAATGTCTTCTCTCATATGCAATAAAACCTTTCCAAGATGAGGTCTTATATGATGTGGTTAATCTAGATGTTTACAATGTAATCTTTAGTCAACCATTCATGTATGATTAACATGGAATCTATGAATTGGTAACTTGAAGGATCACCCTCACTCTTAGAACATGACACTATAGGGTTCTAAAGGTATTACCATCTACATCTATCTCCTTGATTAGTGCCAAAAAATTTGTTCTCATGGTGGTCAAGCCACATGAATAAAAAAGGGTTGATGTTGCAGCCTTAACTACAAAAAAAACACAACAATAGATGTAAATAGATACCAAAATAAAGAATTTAATATAATTCCATCCATAGACTAATATTTAGATAGAAATGGTGAACAATTAGGCCCTAGACAACTCCACAAAGCACAACTCCACAAAGCATAGTCCATTCCAAGTATGCATCTATAATCAAATAAAAATATAACTGACACATTTGATGAAAAATATTGATCCAATGGGGACCATTTATTCTCAAGGAGGGAGGAATGATTTGAACAACATTTCAAGTGATAATTCAGGTGACAGTTCTACCCCAATTGGTGGTAGAACTTCTAGGAGCCATAACTTTTACACGATAGCTCCATTTGACTCCTCGTTTGAACTGTTAGAAAATTAAGAATGAGGGGAAAATCATGAGATTACATGAGATCAAATTAGGGGGTTTTTATCCCCAAGAAACAAATGGAAGTGACCCAAATTTCAATTTTAATAGTGTAATCTAAAAATAGTAGGTTTTTAAACATAGTAATTCCTTGAATTATGTATTGTTGTAAATCATGGAAGTTGAACCACTTAATATCCCTTGAGATTGGTTACCTTACACATCCTCCTCATACCTTAAAAATATGTATAAATGAAGATGTAACCCAAAATGGAAATTAGACATCTATTCTTAGAGATAAGCATATGTTTGGATCTACAAATTTGATCAATAAAACATCTCTTCTTAGAGATAGCATTATTATAATTATGTTGTTCTTATTTCTCGAATTATCTTTCAACCAAAGATTTTGAGTTTTGGATCATGAAAAGTATTCCCTTGAAGGATAGCTACCCAAAATAATAAAAAAAATTCTTAAACATAAGGTAGATTGCTCCCTTAAAGGACAACTATCAAATATAAACAAATCCAAATTTCAAGAACTCCCTTGAAGGATGGATAAACTAAATATTTGTCAACCAAGCAATCATTTGGAAGCTTCTCACATCGATCAACTTCCCAAACCCATCCAATAAAAAAATCATCAAAAGACCCCAAGTCAAAGTCGAAAGCAAGTAATCCCAAAGAAATCTATAATCAACTTTCATAAAAGACAAAAGTAGACTTCCCACATAGATCAGTCTACACTAATTAAAGGCATGGAATTTATCTATAACAGTTCTTAGGTCACATATAAAAGGGGCATGCCAGACCCACAAGAAGGTTACACTATCTATCCATTCACCTTTTTCCTATCATTCACTTCCCTTTTTACCTTCTAAATCAAGGTATTTTTAGCTTACTTGACACTACGTGATCAAGCTACTTCTCTTAACCAATGAATAAATAATAATGCAAAGCATGATAGGGGTTTATTTTCATGTTCCCACCCATTTTCCATCATGGCCTTTGATAATTAAATCATTTAACCTCCTTTTACTTTCATGACCACTTGAAAAAGTGTATGTCTTCCCATTTTTGAGTCATTGAACCCCAACCAATTTTTTTTAAGTAACTACCCCACCAAAACCATGCACCTATTAGAGAGCACCTTATTATCCACAAACCAACCAACCAAATAAACTCAACCTTGGTCATTTTGGCCTACCTTTTGCACTTTTTATGACCAACCTTACCTTGGTTATTTTGATTGCATCAATTATCTTGCCATCCTTGACAACCTTATAACTACGTGTTACTTTTGCATACTAACCATTTATGTGCATTGGAGCATGACCAATTTTTGGTATTGACACCTATGACCTATTCTATTTTCATAGGCTCACCTAACTTTTAGACTCGTATGACTCTAGACACCTAGACTAGAAGACTTGAGTTTATAGGAGTAAACCATATCAACTATGCATAATGTTATGGCCTAGTTACCATATCACTTATTATTATAGTGCTAACCCTATTTTAAAAACTACCTCAACTATGGAAAATTAGTATATACACAATCTCTGATATTACACTTAGTCATATTTTATGTGCATATTCATACTTAAATGCCCAACCAACTAAACTAGCCTTGTCACCCACCTATCCAACCTATCAAACTTGTGACTTATTCCATTTTCTCAAGATCACCCAATTTTTAGACCCTTAATAACATGGTAACCTTTTGCATGGTGACTTGAGTTTATAAGTGCACCCATATCCACTATGCCTAAATGCTATGGTTTAGTTCACTTGTCACTTGTCCTCCTGATAATGACCCTTTTTACCAATTAATCCATCTTATCTATTTTTATTGTCCACTTATACACTTTTCAAACCTGCACCCAATTTTACTTCACTTCATCAAATCCCAATTTGAGGGGGAACACCTCCTCCCATACTTGGGGAATCCAACCTCTTACAAACCTTCTATTTTTGTTTTGTAGCTTGCTAATACAAATTACATAACAAAAAAGGCCAAAATGTAGACACTAAAAAACCATATAATACAGATCTAGATGTTGCATTACCCTTTAAACTACCCCTTAGCCCCTATTTGATTATATTATTCTTTAAAAACACCCTTTCACCCATTTACCCCTTTAGATAACTTAATTATTTAATTAAAATTAATTAAATCCTTTTTACACCTCACCTACCCAAACCCATGGCTAGTTGGTTGACACCTACCCTAGAGACCATTTCTTCCCTAGCAATTAATAACCTTGACCTCCTAGACTTATTATTCATGCATCCTAATGCTCCCATTATTAACCTCAAACCATTTTTTATGGAATTAAATACTAGTCATTAGTGGAATTAGCTAAATTTATCTAATTTTGACTATGTCCCCTTAATTGTCAGCGATCAACCCTTGACCCCTGATGGTTGACCTAGATCGCTGATGGTTACTTGAAAATTTGACTTAGGAGTGCATGATTGAAGGAGTCAACTGTAACTCACTCTTTGATTACTAGCTATTTAGTTTTACTCTATTGTTCACATGATCAATGCATGTTAGACTATTTGTTAAACTATTTATTAAACTCTTTCATTTCAATACTCCTTTGCTCTATATTAAGATAGGAAGAGGAGGTTGAATTCATTCTAGTATGGGAGATTATTACTCCTAGGGGAATCTAGAAGCTTCCCACCAAACTAGAACTAGACATAGACCAAGGAGGCACTTCTACATTCTCAACACCAAGGATCCAATTACTGTTGCTCAGTCCAAGTTGCTTTAGATTCCCAAGTGGCTCCTTTTCAACTTCAGGACTTATCTAGACCATCAAGCACCAAATATAAGTATTGTACACTAGTTTTCAATTAAGTTATTTGGTTTTAGTAGATTATATCTTGCACCTATTTATAACCTCTCCCCATAACCTCTCTGGTGTTGGAGTTCTACAACTCCAAACATCCTTCTCTCTACCAAGCACCCTCTAACCACTCTCAACTATCTGGAATACTAAAACCTTGAACTTTCTACCTCTAACACCTTACCTCTATTCTAAAAAAAATACTAAAACAACCTCTATAATCCCTCTAGAACTTACCCATAATCCCTTTATCACCTAAAATCAAGACTGTCAAACCCACAATGACTATGGATGATCACCTTCAATTGTCAACTATCATCTATCGACCATTGATGATCATACCCTAAACATCAGTGGTTATTAGTGACCACTAATGGTCACTATGTAAATCATTTTATCCAAAGTAACAAGCCTTTATCAACCACAAACCTCAACTAAAATCCATATTTTATTGAGCTCTGTCACTACCTAAAATTAACAATAACCACTTGACCACACCTGAATCATACCTTAATAGTTTAACATTCCTTTTAATGTTATTTTTTTAAAATAAGAATTTATTTTGATTAAGTAATTTCATTTATGTTATCTAGTCTTTTTCATCAATAAATTTCTTAACATTAACTTGTCTAAAAAATGGATTGACAAACTCCAAGGAAGTCATGTACTTTTTGGATCTAGCTCATGCTAGGCAATCAATCCATAATCAACCATTTTTTAGTTAATTTCTTATCTACAGGTCATACTCCCTAGCCAAAGACGAGTATCTATAACCATCTAGATCAAGGAGTGCAAACCAAATCCAAGTTATACTAACCTCACCCTTCTTTCAAGTTTTACTCTTTCTAAATAGAAAATAAATATTTTTTTTAGTGAAACACCCCACTATAGGAAGGGTCATTTCACTTGAATTAGGATTGAGAGGGAGGGATACTAATCTATGATTTCATAAAAATAGAGCACACTTTTGACATTTTCTCACCCAAGAATAGGTGTCTTTGAAGAGTTTGGGCCAGTAGTAACTAACTCTCATTACCTTTACTGATGTTTTTCTTGGAGTAAAATGACCTCCTATAGGCCCATCATGGAATTGATCTAAAAGATTTGTTACTCGATTATCATCTATGCACCTAATAATTAATCCATTAATATATTTTATAAAAAAAACCCCATTAACTAATGCATAAGGTATGGATTGGAGTCTAAAATACCTTCTCTTTACTCTGTCTAAACCTTGGGGACATTCACATATTATCAAGAAATGCAACATATCTTGGAGCCAACTATTATGAGGTGGAGATGCATCTGTCTAAGTTGTCTTGTGTCACCAAAATAACTTCTTTATCTTCTTGAAGATCATCTAACATATTCTCATATAAGCCTTTGCCTCTTACTACCTTAGTGACTTTAATCTCTACATCATACTCCATGACTTTGGTAATCTAACCAATGCTTTTCTCATTCAAATCCTTATTGAGGAGGAATTTTCTCACTCTAGGATGAGACACCATAAGATTAAATTAATATTAGAGAGCATTGGTCTAAACTTTTTTAGGCTTATGAAAGCTTCAATAACCTAATTTCCTATGAAAGTATACCTTACCTCATATCCCTCTAGCCTTTGATTAAAAAAGGAAATTGGTTTCTCAAGTCCTTCACCATTCTCTTGCATTTGCATAGATGATATGTTTTCAACTTTAGCAAAGGTGTATAATATGAAATCCTTTGAGAAGTTAGGATTTATGAATGAGGGTGCTTGGGTAATGGCTTGCTTTATGGCCTTAAAAGATGTTTTACCTTCATTTGACCAAGTAAATATTTGACTCTTTTTTAGCATGATAGTGATGGGTTTGACCAGGTTTGTAAAATAGGGTATAAAGCTTCTCATAAATTTTATTTTCCTAAGGAAGCTCTGATTTTTTTTTACTTAGCTAAAGATAAGGCTAGGATGACACTTATTTTATCAGGGTCAATGGATAGTCCATCCTTTGAGACAATGTGATCAAATATTTTTCCTTAATGAATAATAAACACATATTTCTTGGGATTTAAAGATATCTCATACTCTTTGCATTTCTCAAAGATCAACCTTAGATGATCTAAGTGTTCATTGGCTTTCTTGGAGAAAACTATGATGGCATCCAAGTAGACTTGTACTATTTGATTCAAGAACCCTTGGAAAGCCATGTCCTTGTCTCTTTAGAAAGTTTCCCTTGTATTTGAAAATCCAAAAGGCATCTTCTAGTAGGAATATGTGCCCCACTTGGTGGTGAAGGAAATTTTATACTAATCTTCTTCTCTTACCAGTACCTAGTTATAAATTGAATACCCATAAGGAGAAGCATTTTGAACCAAAAATTATCTGAAGGAGTTGTTCCATGGATGGTAAGGGGTAGTGATCCTTCAAAGAGACCTTATTTAGATCCCTAAAGTTAATACACAATTTGATCTCCCCATTTTTCTTCTTGATAGGTACCAAGTTGGCTACCCATGAATAATGCTTGATGGGAAAGATGATCTTAGATTCAATTAGTTTGGTCAATTCTTTGCTCATAAGCTCTTCCATTTTAGGGGTTATAGGCCTCTTCTTCTACCTGACATTCACCTCTAGTTCTAAAGTATGTTGGGATAAAAACCTTTCAGGTCACTTTATTCCCAAGAAAATATGTTTGCATATCTCTATAAAGCTCAATGAAACCATGCATTTCAGCCTTAGTGCTTACCCTTCTAAGCTTGAGGATTTTGTCTTTGAGGATAATAACTCTTTCATAGTTCTCCTCATTGGTTGAAAACATTGATTTATCCTTCCTCATATGGCCTCCTTCATGGAAAAGACCTTCAAGGGTGACTAACCCTTTAAGAAGCTTATTGGATCTCAATTGAACTATTTTCTCTTCATATTGATGTTGAAACTTTTTTTGGTTTATTGAAGATAATTCTTCTTCATACTACAAGAAATAAGCAATTTATTTGTCATTTTAAAAGACCTACCAATGAGTTTAATTGTCTGGCATTGGTCTTACTAACACTTTGACATGTGGTTGTACTTTGGTCTTTTCCAACTCTTTTGGGATATCAAATTGAGATCCTAAAATTGCTAATCTATTAGCATGATGATTCTGGTTCCTTAGCACTGCTTGTATGTTAAAGGCCTCAAAATCCTCAATTAGGTCCCACACCCTATGTTTGTAGGACTTCATCAAGCAATTTTTGGTGATGTTCTAGCCTCTGACTTGGTGCACTATCAATTCACTATCTCTATAAACTTGTAATTATCTAATCCCTTTCTTACTATCCCATTAAAGGCCATGTATAAGGCCCTCATATTCTTTGTATTACAAAAACAACTAAATTGGAACCTATAAGAAGAGAAATATTTGTCATTGGAATGGGATACTAGCATTACCCCTACACCTGTGCCATGTTTGCTCCTTGAACCATTAAAGAACAATTTCCATAAGTCACTAGAGTCTTTTTGATGCCTTATGAGGGATGGCATAAATTGATTTTATTCATGTAAGTAGTAGACACCCAAATATTTTTCCTCAACACCTTCTAAGGGATCAACCAATTTATTGTCATTCCATAATTCATCTAAGAACATATGTAGTATCTCCTCAGGGTGAGTGTTTATCTCTTGCCCAATAATGAATTCATCCTCATCAAAGATAGTGAATTGAGGTTTATGCTATCTGATCCATAGGGTTTAATGTGGAATTGTGCAATGGGCTCAACCTTGATGGACACTTTGGTCCCATATCTTGTTCTAAATGCCATGTATGACCAATTTTCTACTAGATAACCTCTGATATTTATTATGAATTCTCTAGATAATCATAGTGTAAAATGAGGAGGCACATCAAGGATCAATACAACTTGAACCACTAAGACACTAGGACAAACATGCAGGGCAAGTTATGATCTCTAATGATACTAGATGGCTTGGTGGAAGATCCATCCAACTGCAACACTCCTTTAGATTAGGGCTCATACTTTAGACCAAGTTGGTCTGTTATAAACTTTGGCACTACTAAGGTGATTTTTCCACTATCTACTAAGCAATTATGCACTAAGGAGTCACTAGTGATCATTGAAATGTAAAAGGGAGGAGATTTAACCATCTTACTTGATTGCCCTTCATTAGGTCCTTTAGCTACATTAGTAAGAACCACATTTTCTTTGTTTGGTTCTTTCTCAAGAACCTTGATCTTTGATACTCCTTGGAGGATATATATCCGTATAGGTATGGAGAGCATGTCCCACGTTGGCACACTCACATCATATTTTTTCATTTGTTCCAAAATATTGATGAGTGAACCACCAAATTTTGGTTGTGCTTTAGGAGCCACAACTATACTTTAAACTTGTGAGTATTGGGGAACAAAGAGATCCCCTTGATTTCAATTCTTTGGATCAATTGGAACCTTTGGAGCTATAATAGGTTCATTTGTCTTTGAAAATAGTGGAGTATTAGTAGGAGGCTCTTTGACTACTCTTTGGTTACTATCCATATTTCTTCTTATGAACCTTGTATTAACTACCACAAGGACATATGTTTGACTAGAGCTAGCCTACTGATTGAGTACATAACACTCTTCTTACTCATAGTTAACCATTTTAGTACCTAAATAGATTGGTCCTTGATCAAGCCCTTGAGTTTGTTGAGGCTCTTTTGGTTTTTTCATCATGGGTACCTCTATGTTTTAAGCCATAAGAGCTTAATTATACCCATAATTAGTAACCTACTACCATTGATCATTGAAAGCTTGGTTAAAGTTAGTATTTGGGAGAATGGATTCTCCAAAAGATTGATTCTATGGCATGGTTATCTCGACCTCTTGAGTAATATTATTTTGAACAAGGACCAAGGTGTTAGAAGTGCTTGTAACATTTGGATTATAGTTTCTCTATTTATTATAGCTAGGTTGCCCTTGTCCTTGGCTTTGGCCTTGGAAATTTTCTTTGTAGAGTGGCCTATTTTCTTGATAAAGTTGATGTTGACACTGATATGAGGCTTGGTAAGCCTATTGAATTTGGATTGTTGCCTCTTCACATTCACCAATTCATTTCATAAGGATTAAAACTTGCCATTATGCTCTTAAAAGTTCTTATGTTCCTAGGAGTCACCATATTGGTTTGTGAAAACTTTATCTTGCTTGGGTGTAGGGATGGAAATAATTGTTGGCATCAGATGAATAAAAACAAGGGGAGGAATATAAATAGGAGGTGGTTATATTTTAGGGAACAAAGGCATTGGTGGTATAGGTGTTAGCTTGCCATCTTAGACTAGATAATTTTTTGCCCTAATTGCCACCTCATATGCATTTGATAATGTATTCCCTCTCATAGACTGGATCATTACTACAATGTCTCTATTTAGGGACTTCAAATAGTAAATAAAGTCAATGTTAGGGGTAGGCCTAATAGAGACTGGGATTTTATCCCAAGTCTTTTATAACCTTGTGTTGAAGTCTTGCATGACTTCATGAGGGGCTCTTTTAATTGTGGTTAACTACACTGAAAGTGATAAATGGTCACTTTTGTCTTCAAATCTCCTACAAATTGGATCTCCTAATTCATCCCATGATGTAATAAAGTTATCAACTAGGATTCTATACTAATTTAAGGATTTACCTTTGAAAGAGATGGCTAATAAACTAATTGCTACATTTTCGTCATTGACATTATGAATGTTGCAAAAAATAGTTATATCCATGAGGTGTTCTAAATCGGTTGTACATTGGTATCTATTAAAATAAGGGAGTATTTTGAGAGATACTACTAAAATAAGATCATACTAAGGGAGGTCCAAAGGACTTTGACCATTGAAGGCCACAAAGGGGAAAGCTTTAGGGGTTGCCATGGTAATGAAAGGGTTTAACAAAGATATTTTTATAGGGGTAGGCCTTGAAAGTGATTTAGGAATAAAGTTGCCTTTATATGGATGCACATTAAAAAATATTAATATTTTTACTAATTTAAAAGGCAATTTAACAAATTCAAAGGGAATACCTCTAGAAGCTAATCTTATAGTCACTTTTGGCATGAGATGTAGTCACTACTCTGCTACCAAAATATTGAATCCTCTTTTGGAGTCAATAGATATTGATGATAAGGCACTTGGGCTGATTAAACCTACTAATGGATAGTTGGATTTTCCATTGATGTTCTCACACATGCCTCCAAATGCTATTGGATGAAGAGAACACCAAAACTTTTCACTAAAATGTTTTATGTAGTCCCACTAGGCATGCCAAATACTATTGTGATGTGAGATTTCACCCTTGTGGAAGAGTTATTGATGCTCCTCCGCTCCCAATAAAAACATGGGAACAAACCTAGGCTGTGGGTATCTTATAATAGGGTTGAACCTCTAGAGAAGGATGACTTCCTCTTGATGGATCACCTAAACTAAAGATTCTACTTAGAAAAGGGTTAGAAAGGAAATAATAGGGCTCCTAAGAAATATAAAAAGGTGATTCACCAAAATAAAATGAGGCTCTTATATGCTTAAACCCACACTAGATCAGCATAAGACAATACTAGATCACACAATCTCATAATTTGGATAACTACGGAAGTATTTCATAAACTAGGTTCGGGAAGCAATGAATGAAAATAAAGAGGACTTATATGAATCACACCGAGCTTGCATCAATGCTAGAAATAACATTGATTCAGACCTATAATTAACTTGAAAACACCTTAAAAGAGGTAAACAAGAAGGGTAACGGATATGGAAGAATATCCTTCGCAAGGCCATCATGCACAAGATTATTAAACACTAATCCAAGGTAAGAGATAGGCAAACAAAGTCTTTTATTGCATCAAGAGGTAGTTCTTAAAAATTTTTATAGGGTCTAGCCTTATCAAATAAGAGTCTCTTGCTCCTCAAAATTGATAGAGAAGATCTTATCAAAAGTGAGAGAGATTCTTTTCTTCTAAAAACCAAGAGAGAGAGAGTTCCCATGTGGAAGAAAAAAAGATATAGATAAAGGGTGAGAAAGAGGAATGATGCCATCCTAGATCATTGAATGTGTTGCTACCTTTTATGAATGCCCCACCATACTTTGATCAAATTAGCACCAATTCTCTATTGATAAAATATCTTTGATTTATCCCAATAGCGTCCAAATATTCTCATTGGTCGAGCAACAAGCTAGAGGACAAGATCTTACCAAAGATAATGAGTCATGATATTGATATGAAGGAAAAACTTAGAGTCCCTAAAAATTTAATCAATGCTCCAACTACTTTCTCCAACTACCATATCCCCACCTTAGGACTTGATACCATCTTTCATTTGACTTGCTCATGAAGACAAAATCTTTATATCTATAGATCTGACAGAACCATGACTATGTTTGCTTTGGGCGACCATAGGCACTTGTTTGTCAAAGTTATGATTGCATCAAAGGATGGGATACTCCACCATATCTCATTTATATTTGCATCTACCCTAACCTAAATATACTTCTTTATTATAGATTGAAAAGCAATCCAATTTATTAGTTTTTATATAGTCATTAGATCAATGTAGATCCACAGGTTACATAGTCTTATTCTAGATTATTATTAGGTTTAAACAAACCTCATCATGCTTCTAAAATTTAATGGTAATAGAATTTCATTATTATCAACCTTGACTATATGGCTGCATTTACTTACGACATTCAACTGAGCTCTAATGGTGACATAACTCTTTGAAGTATTTGCTCTTGGTTTGACCTAAACCATATTAGACTTCTTATTGAAATCCCCTATCTTTGACTTTTAGTATCATCCATTGATTTTGATCTGGGCTCCCAAAATTATGCCATTTGTTAGTTCCTCATTCATTCTATGGCTCCATATTTACTCTTGGCTGGTTTCTATGCTTTTTCCATGTGGTGGCCTCATATTCATCCTATTAAATATTACCTCTTTGAAGTTATATGCACCATCAATCTGCTTTTTCATAGCTTACATGCACTCCATTGATTTACTTGGTAGTTACCACATTCATGATATTTTGTAGCTACTCATTTGCTTTTAGGATATATTGACTTGTTGACCTTTTGCTCACCATCGATCTACTTTAGTATGATGGATCATGCACTATTGATCTGCTTGAAGCCATTATCTTTGTTACTCACTATGTGATGTTATATCTTCATTCAAGTATCTGAGATCCTGACACTTGTCATCCCCATGCTTATCCTCATGAACATTTGAGTTCAAATGGCTATTTTTCACAAGTTAATCTTGATGTCCTCATGCATGTCCCATTCTGCTTGTTCAACTTTGAACACTTATATCTTGATATAGACAATTCATCAAGACACAAAATTTTTAGAGGATGATCCTAGTATGAAAAACATCATTTCTATGCGCTCCTCCAACTCTAGTAGACCTTCTAAGCATATTTATGAAATGTGCAATCAGATTGATCTATTTACTTTTACATGACATACTATAAGGGTCTAGTTCTTTTAGGCTTATTTTTGAATCATTGTTTGGATTTCGAAGGCTCAGGTGAACTTTTGAGGCTTGTGTAAGCTTTTTATGATCACCCTAGAAATGTACTTTCTCAAAATTTGACAAAACACACTTTAAATTTACTTAAAGTGTTTCAAAAGTTTTATGAGCTATATGTGATCTTTAGACCACTCATTCCATCCAAAACTCTATACAACTCATCCATTCAGGTAGAAGCTTTGTATGTAGGACAAAATTGGCTAAAAGTTACCATATTTTTAGTAGGATCAAAAGTATTCATAATTAACCCTTCCTCTTGTCCATAACCTTTTGTAACAAGTCCATCTTTGTGTTTATCCAAGGAACCATTTGCTTTACATTTTACCTTGTAAATCCTTTTACAACTAATGGATTTCTTTCCTGGTGGTATTTTCATGAGCTTCAAAGCCTTATTTTTCATCAGGAAATCATATTCTAATTACATGGCTGATTTCTACTCATGCTTCCCATTGGCCTTTAAAAAAGAATTAGGCTCAAATGCCTTTGAAATAATAATTGTTAGAGAAAAATTTTCATACTCACCTCTATTACCAAATTGCTTTCCTGATCTCAATCTTATTCCTTCCACATCTTGTGGCAAGTCTCCCTCCTTTAGTGCTTTCATTGTGGTAAAATACCACTTTGGCTTCTTTGGTTGTTCTGATGGAACCTCACAATGACCTGCAATAATTCCCTCCTTGGAATGTGATTACACTAATGAACTAGAATCCTACTCAACTTTCACATTACAACCTATAATAGAATCATTAGAAGATAAAAATGATTCAATATCTAAAACTATACTAGTTGCTGTGAAGTATGGTATGTATTCATTTACTATGACATCCCTATTTATCACAACTTTGTTAGTAGAAACATCAAGTAATCTTTAGGCATTTTCCTACTCACTATACCCAATAAACATGTATGCTTTACTTTTAATATCCAAGTTACTTCTCTTTTGACTAAGAATAGCTACATAAGCTACAAAACCAAAAATTATATAAGCACTTACATTTAGAGTTTGACTTGACCAAGCCTCCTCTAGATTCATATTCTCTAATGCTTTTTTAGGGATTATATTAAAGATGTACACTTATGTATTCACTGCTTTCTCAAAATATTTATATGGGACATTTTTGCTTTAGACCATAAAATGATCCATGTCTATCACCGTCCTATTTCACCTTTCCACAACTTTGTTTTGCTATGGAGGGTAAGGGGTAGTATATTTTCTATGCGTGCCTTTAGTGGAGCAATACTCCTTGAACTATTTTGAGATGAACTCACCCCCATTATCTATTTTAAGATATTTCACTAACTATCCTACCTATTTTTCAACCATAGCTTTCTAAGTAAGGGTGTCAAAAAAATAATTAGATTTATTCACTAGAAAGTATATCCACTTTTTCATATAGAAATCATTGACTAGTAACGTAAAATAATAGGCTACATAATGGGTAGGTGTCTACATTGGACCATGCAAGTTTGCATGTACTAGATACAATACTCCCTTAACTCTTAAAGATTTAAAAACATCAAATGAATATTTAACCTGCTTCCCTAATTGACATCCAATACATACATAATGACTATTTTGAATAGAATCAATCCCCTTAACCATCTTAGTCTTACTCAATGTATTCAAATACTTTAAATTCAAATGCCCATACCTTTCATGTCATAGTGAAATTGTGGCATAAACTATTGCAAGTGCACTTTCCTTTGCCCTTTGTGGATTTACAAGCTTATACAAGCCTTTCTCACCAATCCCAATAAAAATAATCTTGTTATCTCTGGTAGCAAATAAATATTGTTGTCTTTGAAAGTTTACAACAAAATAAAATTTTGAAGTGATCTCCCTAATTGAAAGCATATTTTTTTTCATAACAAGCACATACCTAACATTCTTAAATGTATACTAAACTACACCAGTAAAACCGATTTGAATAGTACCATATCCTTTCACAAAATGAGATCTATCATCTCCCAAATATACATATTCATTACTATTGTTATTTTCAATAAAATCCATGCACCTGTCCTTATGGTATGTATAATGGTGAGATGCCCCTAGATAAAATTACCAAACTCAATCCACTATAGAATTACCATTGGAAACCATGAAAGCAAAATCAAGAGATGTTTCCTTACCTTCACCTTCATATACATTTGCATGATGATATTTATTTCTGGGGTTAGCCATATCTTGGTGTCTTTTCCTATAATATTTCTTAGGATGACCATGTTGCTTACAATAAAAACATTTATACTTAGATCTCTAATTAGAACCACTTACTTATGATGTTTCTATAAGAAAAATAGTAGTTTTACCGAACTGCTTACCCTTTCCCTTGATGAAGAATGACTCTCTATAGAAGTAGATGTAGACAACATTATCTACTCAAGTCATCTCTCCTTCTGCAATAGCAATGTGGATACCTTTTCAAAATTTAGAGTTTGTGTCTTAACAATCATGTGCAAGGACTCCATAAATCACTCAAATGAAGTTGGAAGATTTTTAATAACCAGAGCAATCAAATCTTGCTCATCAATAGGATTTTTCATAACCTTCAATTGATCACTGATGTCTTTGATCTACAATAAAAATTCAAAAATGGAGCCACCTTCCTGCATCTTAGTGGAAGACAATAAATTCTTCAAATACAATACCCTACTCACTTTAGAAACTTGATATTTAGAAGTAAGATTAGTCCACAAAGATGATGTACTGGTCATATTTCTGACCTCTAAGATTAAATTATTTAATATTGATAGTTTTAACAACATAAAAACCTCATGATGATGTTTATCATAGTCATCAGTACCAGTGGTAGGACTTTTCTCTTTATTGAGCACTATTTTATCAAGATTTTGATATTCTCATATCATCAAAAACTTGTGACTCCAAAAACTAAAATTTTTGCCTATCAATTTTTGTGAATTTGGTAATAAGAGGTGTTGTAAACTAGCCATTTTGAACTAGTTTTTACAAAATTTCAAATACTAGAAAAACTATAATGACTTTACACAAAATTCCTCCTACCCACTAATTCAAATCACAAATTGGTCAATACCTCTAGTTTTTAGCAAAATCCTCGACACCTTTTAAGATATTTTAAACTTTCCATCTTTAAAAACACTAATAATAGACAAAAACCATTAAATTGGGAGATATATAACTCCAATTTCAAAAATTCCTTCTCCATCAAAATCTATATACAAAACATAGGAAATGGTGAAATTTTCAATCGATTTGGCTTTACGGCTATCTCCCAACACAATTAAATGTGTTTCTATAGGAAAAACTTTAGGTAAAAATTAATTTCTAAAGTTTGAAAAAATTGATTTTTCGAATTTAATTTAAATTAAATGCACCTAATTTATGATTGGTGGAATAAAATTTAGAATAAAAGAATACATAATAAATTCCAGCCAATCAAAAAAGACATATGCAAATGGCCAACCTAAAAATCTTCAGCGACTAATTCCAAAGCCAATACTCAACATAATTTGAATTTGTAAGGTCCTACTATCTTTTACCAGCCAAGATAAATTTATAGATCTGATAAAAAGTAGAAATAGATAATAATTAAAGATTTAGCATCCCTCCAGGTGTCGTATAGTGTCATATGATGTATGGGTTATGTGAGAGATTAGACACAAAATAATTTAGGCCCGAGAGCCTCTCTCATGGCTTCCTTTCTCTTAGACATAGTGTTTATAGATCTTCTCCACCTTTTCTTTGCTTGTCTGGCTTTCTAGCTAGTTACAGAGAAAAACATGATTTTCCTCCCTTTCATGACACTCCACCAAGTGTTTCACACTACTCCTTGATGAATTCATCCTCTGTTGTTTCATATGATTCCTCCCAAGCTTCCTAAATTGAAAGTTCTAATTACCATATTAGAACCAATAAAGATAATTGGCATTAAATAACATACCAAAATAATACAATGGAAGCCTATTATATAATCACAAAAGGAACACCCAAAAAATAAGGAGGTGGATGGAACTAAAATCATTGGGTAGCATAAAATAGCTAGCCCTATGAAACCTACCTACCTAAGTGGTTAAAACCACTATAACCATAAACATAGGGAATATACCTTAGCAAATAACCTAAGGTAAATACAATAATATACTAATACTAGTGGGGAAATGCATCATTATCTACATGGATGATCTTACCACATTTTCCGAGAATAGGGATGACCATATAAACCATCTATAGAAAGTCCCAAATAGGTGGAAGAGGTATGGAGTTTCTCTGAACCCTAAGAAATATATTTTTGGAGTTACTGAAAGAAAATTGCTAGGCCATATTATTAAAAAAGAAGGGATATCCATCAACCTAGACCATGTCTAGGCCATCTCCAAGCTAATTCCACCCAACAATAATAAAGAGCTAAAGTCTTTCTTTGATAAGATCAACTTTGTGAGAAAGTTTATTTTTGTTTTCATAGAAATCATCAAACTATTAAATGCCATGATAAAGTAGGATGCCGAGATCAAGTGGATAATAAAAGCCAATAAATCTTTCTAGGATATCAAAATTGTGATTCCTCAATCCCCAGTCTTGATCAACTCAAATTTCAATAAAGATGTCTATCTTTATTCATTCACTTTAGAACATATCATTATTACAGTATTGACACGAAAGGTAGAAGATAATGAGCATCCCATTGCTTTCATGAATACCAACTTGAAGGATGCAGAGCTAAAGTATTCCATAATTGATGAGTAAATATATTCCTTGATCAAAACATCAAAACATTTAGACATTATATTATATGAAATAAGACATATGCCATTATCCCCAACCTAGCCATCAAACTCACGCTGAACCAGAATGAGCTATGAGAAAGGATAGGGAAACGAATGGCCAAATTTCAAGACTTTGACATTGAAATTAAACCAAATAAAATGGTAAGAGTCCAAGGCCTCATCTATTTAATGACTCAAATTAACCCACACATCTACATTGAATAAATTGATGAAGCCTAGATGATAGGAAGAGAATGGTACTTCATATAATTCATTACCTACTTACAAGGACATGCCCTCTAGAGTTGAAGATAGAGAAAAAGGGAGTCCTCAAACTCAAATCAACTCATTTCATGATAAAAAAGAGGTCCCTTACAAAAATAACTATGAAGGCATCTACTTAAGGTACATTTCAAAAAAAGAAGCTAAGGACATCTTAAACAACTTACATCAGAAGGTTGGAAGTGATCACCCATTTGGCAATAATAAAGCTCATAATATTTTAAGGATGGGTTACTATTGGTATAAAATCTTCAAGGATTCCCATAAGCATGTAAAAATCTACCATGAATGTCAAGTATTTACAAAGAGTGATTTTAATGTTGCTATGCCCTTACATCCAGTCATTAAAGGACACCCTTTCGCCCAATGGGGCCTAGATTTGTTGGGGTAATAAATCCAAATTATTTAGTAGGATATAAGCTCATTCTCATGACTAATGATTATTGTAAAAGGTGGACAAAGACTTTGCTAACAATAATTCATGAGCTGTAGATGTCATCAATTTTCTAGAATGAAACAAAGTCACCTAATTTGGCACACTTATTTTATTAGTCTATGATAAAGGTCCAACATTCCAATCTAATAAATTCATAGAATGGGCCTACTATAATACAATCAAGGAATACCAATCTAATTCCTTGATCTTATATGCTTCTAGTGATCTAAGATCATGCCACATAGCTTAATCACATTAACTAGCTACTATGGGACCTCCCAAACACAATGAAGAAATTCAAAGGGATGAGTTAATGAGAGCATGACACATGACACTATCTAGGGAAGGTATGGCCAAAACATAAGGAAAAATGTTTGACAACATTGCAAATAAGTTGGTTAATGAATGGATGACAATTGCCTTAAAGTAATGTCTAGACATTAAGAATTAATGAAAGATCACCACTTAGCAAACAAGGGGCACCTGCGAAAGCTGATTGACATTTTAAATTCAAAATGGGTATTTTTGGAAAGAGTTCATTATCAACATTCAAGGTACATGAATACATTCAATACATAATTATATGAATAATATATATAAAATCTATGAAAAGTGGGTTCACTTTACTATTGCTCTATTCATTAAATGATTGTGTTATCAAACTTCCTAAGCATCTGATGAGTCCTAGGTTTATTTAATAACTAAGCATTGAATGAACCAGTCTAAACCTCAAAATTTATAATTAATAAATGATAATAATTGCTTCTTCATCAAAACAAGGTAAGCCCTCAGTCCCATCCCCATTCGGATTTGCAAGATCAACAAAATATATAGACACAATATTTGAGAAGAGTGATTTAAATTTCAAGTCACCTCAATTAAATTAAACACTATTTGAAACTCTAATAAGAGGTCAAATCAACTCAATCCTACTCCATAACATAATAACTCTCCCTAGAAGCCAAACAATACATTGACAATTTACTCCCAATTAAGGAATATGGTCTCAACTAGGCTACGACCAAACCTAAGGTAATTACATGTATTAACCTCTTAAAGGTTATATTCATTAATGGAACCAATTTAGGTGACATAGTACACATGAGGAAATTCTAGACCACCTATACTTACATCTCATGGAGGTTGTTTGAAAGGTACCTTAGTCTTCCTTGCCCTGAAATTGCCTACAATCAAGTCTCAGCCAATGTGTGGCTTGAGCATAACATCATGGGCTAGAAGCTAAAATAATGGATTGTAAAAAGATAAAGGCTAAATCCAAAGGGGAAATCTCCACTAATTTAATTATTAAGTTTAGGTCTAGATCTATCATAATAATAGAATTATTGAATAAATTATGTGTTCCCAAGTATTGCTTATGTTCTAGTCAAATGGGTACCACTATTGGACATATTGATGACAACTAGCATATTGGTAGTCCTGAGAGATTTTATAAGTGTAAGGATGAAAGCACATATACTCTACCCTCACAGGAGGTCTGAGGATGGAAATTTATACATGATGTCCTACTTACTAGATGTGGTGATGGCTACTATATACAAGTCCTATGGCCAAGAATGACAACCATCAATTGAATATTTGGGAAACAAGGTTGCAGAAGATTTATCCTTCCTCTTTATTCATAGGTAAATGAATGATATTAAAATAATAATAAATAAGGTATATCCTCATATATACCAAGCTATACAGGGAACCCCAATACCTAGACTATTTGAAAGTATAATAAGGACACTCATGGAAATGGGTAATTATAAATTGTACCCATATGTAACTATCATCTGAGTAGAGGGTACTATGATTGCCCCTTTGTTACTACCTCATCATGTTCACAATAAAATTATAAAATAAGAGATAGCTTACCAATTTTTCAATAGTATTGATGAAGAATTAGGCCAAAGACACTTGGCCTACTAATTCAAAATGCCTTTTAGCATTGGGCAACACCAGTATGTGACTAGGTCACATTTTATTTCAGCTAGTAAACCTAAGATAACTTAAAACTTATAAATTACACCATTTAGGGAATGGGACCCTAGGAAAGGGATAACTTGGTACCTCAAAACCATCTTGAAGAAGAATAAAGTTTATTTTTCTTATGGTTACCAAAATTATGACCATGATCAAGTTTTCTTGAATGCTTTGGATGACTCTGAAGTATGGATAAATATTAAGGACAAGAAGATATCTATGATATTATCACATGCCCTAAAATATAATCCAAAGGCCATATAAGAGAAAGCTAAAAACACATGGAGTCAATAATGGCCTCCATCACCACCACAAGGCTCTTAGCCACCAGATCAACTTCTTTTTCTAGAAGCAAAAGCCATAAAAAAAGAGGAAAATCAATCTAGGAGCCAAAGGAAGTCAAATCCCCAGCCCAGGAAGGAAAATTTGAGAGGATTTATTGGTCTTTAGATACCTTTCACTTCCACTACATCATATGAGCAAGTATTGGGCACACAAACAAGAACAGAGAAACCAACTATTTCTATAATAGATAAAAGGAAGAATAGTTTTTTGATGACTCCTTTGCCTTTTATCACCTTGATCACCCAAGTGAACCTTATATAATTATTGTAATCATATTTCACTTCAGTTCTAACTCCCTTGGCTCTCCTAATTCCCCTAAGTTCCCTCAAAAAATCCCTATGCTCTCCACACCATACACTTCATCACATTTAGCCCCATTGCCTACCATGATTATTCCCACACTCCCTCTACCATCTCATCCATGATCCACACCATCTATATTCACATAATAAATAAAGCACTAGGATTACCCTAATCCTTCCTTGGATATAAATCTATAATAGAGGACATCACTTGGTCTCCCTATCATTTAAAGAACTATTGAAGAAGAGGGGAAAGATACATAGGCTGCCATGGAGTAGGAAGAAGAAGAGGAATTAGAGCAATTGATTTCTCTAGTTGATTATCCATCAAAAGGAGAAGACTAAGAGATAGTAATAACATAGCTAAATGATGAATAAGTTGAGATAGAGAAAGCAAAAGCTTTAAGTCTAGGATAATAGGAAGGAGGAGACACCTTAGCCATGCTTACCCTAGAAAAAATTTCATAATATTTCTGAGGTAGTTTCTTCCATCATTTATTCAATACCTAGTGTACAAATTCCAATTTTAAGTTTAACTATAATAGTGTCTACCATTACATCTTCTATTTCTATTGTCACTATTACATATTATGATATTATTTCCACACCAAAATTAATAAGGACTCCTAAAAAAAGTCTATTTTGAGAATTTGGTTACACTTTACACTTTTAATAATCTAATAACTATAGGAAGAAAGGTAACCCAGCTATATCTTCCCATGCCCTAGCCACTAGCTTTATAAAAAGTAACCATGACTATGGAAATAACCCTAGGGTTGACCAGATTCTTGGTTAAGGTGAAACCAATAAAAGAAACCTCTCCATAGAAAGTGGTTAGCCGAAAACTTCCCTAAGTTCCCATACAAATAAGTACCTCACCTCCAACTATGGTGACCACATCCCTTCCTATAACCTCTCAACCTTTCTACATCTTCAAAACTTGATCAAGGAGAAGAAATAGGTGACCTAATGGTTCCTCAATGGGTAAGGGGGATGTAGAATGTACAAGGTGAAAGGAAAAATTTAGTTATGATAGAGATTTCAACAATTTCTACATGGTTTGAAAAATAAAGTGGGATGATACAAAGAGTGAATAAGAGTAAGATGATAAATACTGGAACAAAAGGAGAGATAGAATTTGAGTAGAGAGAAAACTTATTCTCACTAGATATTAAGATTAATAGGAAATTCAAAGAAGTTCTACTTGACTTGGTCTTGATGTGAAAATATTCATTCTTCTCCAATTCTATGGATTTCTTGAGACGTTCCATAATTTTGGTATATTTGTGTTTAAAATTATGTATAAGGTATCTATTTTAAATACACTCTTTCATTTTTAACTATAGCTTATTTAAAAATATTTTGCATGCTTATCATAATCCCCTTGTAGATGTGCAACAACAATATGGAAATTAGGCAACCTTTGATTTCTACATGTTTGAGCATACTACGTTATTGTTCCCTTTAAATATTTTAACTATATTTTATGGTTTGTGTGCTACATCATCTTGCAACAAGTATTGGTCTAGATTCCTTATCCTATTTGAGCTCAAAACTAGTCTTGAAAGACTTTATCCTTGAATTTTACATAGACCTTCCTTTTCTACCTTAGTCTTCCCTCTTTTTTCATTTTATTTTAAAATCCTACCCACCTTATTTATAATCACAATCCTTCACCCACTTCAAGTAGATCTAGGTTCAGCCATAACCAATTTACCTATGGTAAATAATCTAAGTCACTCAACCATTATTCCACCAACAATTTGTTATAAAATTGAATACCCTACAACTCATGCCTTGGAGTGATCTTGTTCACCGATCTTCAAATGTTAGATGCAAACTCATAAGAAATTCTTGGTGTGTGTGTGTAAAACCCACATTAACAAGGTTTAAACAATTACTTCCCTTGGCTCTAGATTAATTTAAGTTCTTCACACAATCTAATCAATAAATAGTTCTTAGTAAATCATACTTACTAAATGCCACCTATTACTATTTATAATTCCAAAACATATCAATGGTGGTTATTTTAAACCAGTTTTTAATAATTATCTTTTGATATTTTAAACATATTTTAATTGATCATGTTAACAAACAAGCTTATTCCCTCCAATGTAAGAATAACCACAATTTACACATCAAATTAAAGGTTTTAACAAGTTAATATTAATGTTATTGGTTTAGGTTAAAACATATTTATTTCTATAAGCTATTAACCAACATATTAGTGTAAATTAAAAATATTTCAAAACTGAATGTAGGTCTCTAAGAAATCATTTATCCAACTACAAGTCTGTCAAAAAGTTTTTTCTAAAAAAACTTAGCATAGTTATAAATACCACAACATAATTTGGATTATATAAATCAATATGTAAGGTTTAATACCACATCATATTATGGTTTTAAATAACATAAATAAAACCATAAATACTACATTAGAACTTGGTTTCAACAACCAATGTAGTCTATAGGATGGATGCATGAAGCTGGGGGATAAAAAATGTGATAAACTTGGGAAGCAAATTTTTTTTTGCAAAGGGCATACACCCTTTAAACATAGTTTAATAAATGGCATACATACTTTATTAAACTCTAGTTTTTACCCATTTTATCAAACCCATGATTCATTATTTCCCATTTAGAGATCTCTTGCATATTGGAACTACACTTGAATAGGATGTGCCTGCTTTAGCCTTGCATCCTGCCAACTTGATTCTACATTTTGATCATGGTCTAAAGTATGTTGATTATTAAATTTCATTTTTCAAGTTTTTTATATTTATATATATATATTTATGTTTATGGTATTGAAATTAAGTTTTAGTTAAACTCTCTTGCATTGCTTGAAGAAACTTATATTTTTATAAATTTAGAAATAATATTTGACGGACCCATTACCTAAAGAAAACATTGAACAAAACTGTGACTAAAACCTTCAATAGTTTGAATTTATAGAAGAAGAAGTTGAATTGTATGAAAATTATAATACAAAACAAAAATAATTACAAATTAGTATCACTCTTTAAGTAATGGTGCAAATAATTCACTTACTAATACATTGGAGGCCATTTTTAATGAAGTGGGAAATGTTACTTCGTAACTTTATGCAATGTTACATCAAAGAGAGGTGTTGAAATCATATTGTTATGATAAATTTTCATATTAGTACATTAAAAAAGATATTAAAAGAATAAATGTGTGCTTTGTTTCTTAATCATGGAACCAACTAACTACCAAAAATGAGTTGTAAATACATTAACATCGATTGGTGTGTTCATGAGGAGATAAAAAATAACTTTAAAGACAAGTGGTGGATGGTGTTGGATGAGCCTCCATGCAATAATAATGAGTTTCCATTAAATTTTTTGAAAAAAATTTCTTGTGAGTTTCAACTATAAAAAATCTTAAATTATTCTGACATGGAGGCCTCCCAAGGTAGGGAAGGTGGGCCCTCATTTTATAGACCTGGTGCTAGGTGGGACCAATACCACCATAATCAAGTTCAAATAAATAGAAGGACAATAACACATACTTCTTGTCGATGATATTTATGAATTATATAACACCTTGGTCTTGTGCACTTGGAAAACTCAGACCTTTTCCACTTTTACAAGTCTCACATCCACTCTCTCTTGTACCCTTTGGCCTATTTATTAATTTGACTAGTATTATGTTGATGATGTAGGTCTTCTATCTTACCTAAAATGCTTAAAACCTGCTTATCTTTTATATTTGAAAGTTCTTGACCCACACCTATTTTCCAACTTCCCAAACACTTGCATCCCAATCAAATGCTTGTGTCAATGCAAGTGTCGTTACGTGAAGCAATTTTTAAGTATACTAAAATCATCTAATTTATAAATGAAATGTATTTTAATGGTTGACCTAAGCACTATTATGTGAAATATTCTCTAAATGGATTGGTATAAATACAAGATCAATCCTCATTCATTCCTCACCTAGGACAAACCAAGACAATTTATCAAAAACATTCTATCAAGCATTCAAGTGAGCAATTTTTTTTCTATTTTATCTTATTTTCATATTAGTCATAGGGACTCCACATCTATAGGTTTGAAATATTGAAGGAACAACTTGATAGATATATTTTCCAGGTTACAAGCTAGGTCATTGTTGTACTTTTTTTATCACACATTGTATGATTCATACACAAGGTAATACATAGGGGAAAACTACATAAGTTTGAGGCCCTCTTCATAGTATTGGCTATATAGGTAGTACTAAATGATAGAAGGGTATTTGGGGAAACTCAATATCATGTGCCCACTAACCTATTTTTCCCATAGACAATATGAAGATGAAGAACTAAGGTTTTGATAATTTGATAAGGAGTGATTTTCCATGACCCAAATCTAAATGTACCAGAGTGAAGGTGATGACAAACCTAGAAGCATCTAGGTAGTCACATCATGTTTCAATAATTATTTTGTACTAGATACGTACATCTGATCCAAACACCAATGTCAACGTAAATGTTTAAGTTTGACACAAGTGTCTGTGACTGTAATGATATAAAATGTAGAATTTCATAACTATTTCAGAATACTCTTCTAGTTTGCTTCCTATCTATTCCATAGCTAGATCTGTATTAACATCAAAACTAGTTAAATATCTTATTTCTTTATCATAATAATATATAACATAGTTGTACTTTCTATTTTAGCATATCTCAGCATAATAAATTTAGTATATATCCTATCTAAGTTTTACAATTAATTAACCTGATATAGCTCTATTTATCACCCTGGTGCTTATTCATTTCTATATTATTAACCCTATCTATCCTAATAGGATCCACATTCAATTTAGGGTAAAAAATTTGATGAAATAAATTCATATGAATGCAATTTTTTTAATCTAGGGATTCCATGACTCCTAGAGTTTCATGTTATTGTGATGTATTTTTAGATATGAAACTTTACTCTAAGGTTTTACCCTCTAGTTTTAAAGGTTTCATGTGTATACACTTGAAAGTTGATTCTTAATTTATTGGTACATTTTGGCCTCTAAAAAAAACTATTTTAAAATTCATTAGAGATATTTTCTACTTAGATTTTTATAATAAAAAACCTCTTTTTATTTGTCAAAATGTGATACAAATTCTTTCAATTTTTATAATTTACTATTTTTAGTAAATATTGACATACAAGGCAAATGTTATACTTATTTTGTAATTAGTTTATATGTTTCATCAAAAATAATATCTCATTTAAAAATCTCTCTCATATCTCTAAAATAAATTCTTGTTTTATCAAAATTATTGATTGTTTATTTGGAATATTCTAGGGTTTTGCATGTGAAACATTCCACATTGTTTGCCATATTTATGATTCATAATATATCGAATTTCAAAATTTTCAAAATTTTTCATATTATTTTAATATATATAAAACCTCCTTTAGTTTGCCTAAATATTGTACAAATTTTATGAATGTTATATTTTACTATTTTTAGTAAATTTAGACTTACAGGCCATACACCGTACTTTTATTTTCTTTGTTTTTATGGGTTTATCTCATTTCCTATTTTATCAAAAAAACCTTTCTTATATTTTAAAAAAACTTAGCCAATAGTATAAAATTTGTATATCCTTATGGTATCATGGTTGATTTATTCTTAGCATTTGTATGTCTTTCTTATCTTATTCTCATATCAATTTTTAGAACATTTAAAATGGATACAAAGAAACCTATTTCTCCTCTTAACCCTAAAGAGGGTGATAGGTCTTGACCATCTAAATAGGTCTAGGCTATCACTTATCTAAGGGGTAAAGTGGTCAATCCTATAGTTTCAATTGAAGGAAATCAATCTCAAATACTTAAGGTTTGTGTTTGTGAAGTCCTACAAGATCAAATCATCAATATAAGTAAATTAATAAAAGACTTAAAAAATCAGACTACATACATGCAAAATCCCACATATGCTAGTGTTGATCATGTGTTTGCATCTTCCGCTAGCAATATTATGCCAACCAAGGTTTCTTGTCCAAATGAAAATCTACAATAGAATATATCTAAAATAATTGATTCAAAAATTGAGAAAAAGGTTACTAAAAGACTAAGTGAAATTTTAAGAGAATCGATTATAGACAAAGTGATCAAATTACCTCCTACACATCCTATAAGTAGATCTAAATGATATTGTGCATATTATAGAATGCATGGGCATCATATAGATTATTATTTTGCATTGAAGAATAAAATACAAATTCAAAAAAGGCATTGATACATCAACCAAGAAAACCACTCACATTATGATTACCTATCCTAAAACATAACAACCAAAACAAAAAATATGGGTACCAAAGGTCAATTCAAAGCAATATAAGGGTCAAATTAACAAATAAATAGAGAAAATATGATTATTAAATGTTTCAAAAATTCTTAACTATTATGATAATGGTGATACTATTCTTAATACTAATATGGTAGATGCACAATTGAGAAAACTTTGTTTTGATTCACTTTATACCTTAAAACATGATCTATTTATACCTATAAGACCTGATACATATCAATTGAATCCATCTCTATATAATATAGAATTAAATATAGATAACATCAAGGCAAACCATATAGCTCAGGATGTTCATAAGGTATTAACATCTAAAGTGCACAAACATACCAAAAAGGTCACAACCACAATATGGCATGATTTCTTATTCATATGTAGACACTCCAAATGTTATATCACATGTTTAATAACAACCTAATAGGTTACATTTAGCTTATAATAATTATTCCATTATTGATTATGATTCTAATAATACATAATATTGGTATGATCCTGATGATATCGACTATGTAACATATGAGTATGACACATAATAGAGGGCCACCACAAATACATATCCTTGATGATATCCTTGGGTTATAGTAAAATTTTTACCTCTACATGATCATGATAAACCCAAGTTATATCATTGTATGATCACTTTCCATTAGCATATTTGAGCTTATATAGTTACACATACCTTTATCCATGCTTATATCTTCTATGATATACTTGATATGTTATGTACTTAATGTTTTTTGCTAGCACATTTAACCCATGAGTTAGTATGTTATTTTTATACTAGTTGTTTATGCTTTCATCTATGTACTTCCTTGAATTCCTTACCTTGTTATTGTTTTATTTGTTTGATAATTTGTATGTGTTCTATTGTTTGTAGCCACCGTGCCTTTGTTTACTTCTTTGATATTTGATATGTCATTTATTGTTGTATAGACATTTTAATATGTTATTATTTCTTTTGTGGACATTTGACTAAGTCATGTCCATTCGATTGTGTGGCATTTAAACATGCCCCTTATTTGCGGTCTCCTTGGACCATTGATTGTTGATTTACTTTTGAGTGCTCTTGTGTGTGTACTTGATTACTTATTTAGCTTTACTATTATTATTTAGATGTTGCCATGATATTTATCATACATATTAGGCCTTGGTGTGATCACATTCTATGCACTTCAATGATATAATTTAGATAGACATGTCTATTTATATGTTACATGGGTCATTCATAGTTATATGGTTATCTTATCCTTTTGAGTTGAGTTAACTACCAATTTCTATCTTTCCTCACCTCAAAGAGGGGAATATCAATGGGGGCATGCCATAAAGGCATAGCTTCCACAAATTCATAGTTTCAAATTCACTTTGGGCATGTCATATAGACATGAATTCCACATGTTTACAATTTTAGATTCAGTGGGGGCATGTAATATAGACATGATTTCCACATGTTCACAATCTCAAATTCAGTGGGGGCATGTTTTAGAAATATGTCCTCCATATTTATCTATTTCAGCTTTTAGTTTTAGATTATGTTTATAGGATTCTCTATCAACTAAGGAACTACATCATAGTTATTTTTGAGTTGATTACATTACCATAGCAACATAACACTCATACATGCTAACAAAATAGAGGATTATAAAAAATGGAATTGTGGTAATAACGAAGTATTTATAGAGATAAAATATGAACTGATTAAAAGAAGGACGTCTCACATAGACATGACTATTGATTCATGTTGTTTTGGATCGATATTTATACCACAACATATTGTAATAGATATATAGACATAGAATAATATGTAATAATAGAAATATAATATACATAGGTTATAAATCAGAGTAACATGTGTATTTATGGTATATAATAAAGAGAATATAAACATTTATATTTGATTATTGTATCAATATATATAAAAGAGAAAAGTTAGAGTAGGAAATACTGTGTTCTATGTATTGTGCATGCATTATTGTAAATATATGCACTACTTATTTTTTAAGTTAATTCTAAAGAATCTAACAAATACTAACAATTATGATACATTAGTTTCACTAAATTTAACCTACATATAAAACCATCTGTAACCAACTACTGTATATTTTATGTCAACATTTGGTGGTACTGATCGAGCTTTATTACATTAATGTCCAAGGGAAAGTATTCTTTAGAGTTTTAAAAACTTACGTTAACATAAATATAAGAGTGGCAGAATAAATAATAATTTTTGTCACACATAATTTAAAATAATAGGGGAATCATTATTGGAAGTTAAGGCATAATTTTTTAAACCAAAAGAAGAAGAATTCTAGGTCACTTTTACACAAATATTATGTCCTTGGATACTGTGACAAGCCAAAAATATGGAAAGGGGCCATATTCCTATTAAAATACATATTTAGTGGATCATATAAAATTTTGATGCACTTTAACACCTTGATAAATCATCAACATGGGTTATTTATCACTGATTCAAGACAACTCTCAATTCATTCATCATAGTCTGGGCTTTACAGGGTTGGACAAGCTTTGATGCTAAGAAAGTTGAGTTTATTGAATGAGCAAGGCAATTTTTTTTGAATAAAGTACCAATCCTCATATACATTCTATTTATGGTACAGGGGTTAGTAAGAGAAGGTAAATAATTCCTTTAGGGCCATGCACCTAAGGATGGCATACAGAAAGAAGGGGTATCTTTAAAAGATGTGACTACTCAAAATATCTAGTCTAAACAATTGGGAGGGATTAAATAATGGGATAGGGAAGTAATTATCAAGTAAGAATAAGTTAATTAAGAAGATAAGATATAATAGTAAGAGCATATATTTAAGATAGTTAAGAAAAAATATGAATGAAGAGATGAAGAATCAGATAGCAAATGCAAGAATTCAATCATAACTTAGGAAAGAAATATATAGAAAGGAGAGAGAGTAAATAATGATGAGAAGAATAAAAATAATATAAAAACATGATCTAGCCTTGACTAGTGGAAGTACAAAATTAAAAAACTTGATACTCTCCCTCTGTTAGAAATGGATGAGTTAGTATTCACACCACAGGGAGGCACATAAAAGACAAGTGAAGGAAATAGAATAAAATAAATGTTATATCATATACTAGTTAAGGTGATGAATGATATGAGACAAGGATTAACAGAGTTAGTTATACTATTTGAAACACCCAAACTATTCCAAACCATGAGTGCAAAAGACCAACCGGTTATGAGTGGTTTGGCCCACAATAGATGAGGCCTAAAAGCTAGCAGAAGAAGTAGTGATGCAATGATGATTAAGATAGGAGATGTTAATTACATATTTGATCCAAGGGAATATATATTATCGTTAGAGAGTAGTTCGATAATAAGTGATAAGATGGAAAGTTTTACAAATAACATAGAAGAATAAATATAATAAAATAAAGATGATAATCCATAGGACAAGGGTGATTCAAAAATAAGTATTGGTAGTCATAATAACGAAAAACCATAGAAAGCTAAGGAATAAGATAACTTAATAAGAAAAGATCAATTAGTGAAAATATAAGACAAGAAGTCCAATTAGATATAGAAGACGAGGAAGAAGAGAATCAAAGTGATATAAATCCCCCAAACCCCAACCATAAGAGACCTTGAGAGGAAATGAATCCTTTAGACCAATCATCATCCCTGTGATGCTTCACAATCGATGTGTACATCCATAGTTTGGAAGAGATATATCTATTAGAGATGAAGTAGAAAAAAAATTTAAGAATCACAATAAAAAGATTGATAACAAGAGATAATTTGTAAAGAATCATGTGAAAGTATTAGTAAGAAGGTATATACAAAGGAAAGTGAAACTGATCTACAAATCAATCCTATCTTGGAGAAGAGAAATCACACTAGCCCTTTTATTTGTTGGTACACTTAAGATAATTAGGCTCATGACCAATATGGATCCAATAGACCTATATAAGGGGTATATTATACATAATATCACTAGAGAGGGTTTTAAAGCCTCTAGTTGAGCAATATCAAATAATAACCCTAGCTTGGTCCTATAGTTTTCTAACAAAGAAAATTAAATCTAATCTAGTGCTCACTAAAGCTTATGTCATAATTTGGGGATAACGAACATAAAATTAAACATGTAAAGAATAAAACTACTAAATTTATTGTATATGTTATCCTTATGCATGGAGAGATAAACACATTCATAAGCCAATACATGTAAATCTATCTACTAATAAAAATATAGGTTAGATCTAGGCTACAAGAATTCTCTTATTCAACCAAATTTTTTTTAACACAAGACAAGATTCTTCTCTCCAAAATAAGTATGGCACTGTAAACAATTACCCCTCAAATATAATGGTGGATAAGTAGATATGGAAATGAAAAATTATATCTATATCTCTATGAAAATAGGGTGAAGGATATATATATATATATATATATATATATATATATATATATATATATATATATATATATATATATATGGCTCTAACCCCAAACCCTTCCAAATTTTTAGTCAACATAGTTAGCCCAATCAACCTAGTTATTAGTTAATAAAGCAATTAGGTCCTAGAGTAATTGACTTAGTCCCATAACATGCTTAATTCCCAAAATAAGGTCAACCCATTTGACTATGTTTCGAGGATGGTAAAAATAGGTTTTGGGTTGGGTAGGGGTTATTTGAGGTGGTGAATTACTTGGAGGAGCATGTAAGGGAGGTGTTAAAGTTTAGGGAAATGTATGATAGGGAATTATGTTAGTTTAAAGTGGTGATATAAGAAAAAAAATATTATGAATCACCAATGGTCTGCCTATCCCTTTCCAAATGCACCTTTTAAGGCATGCACTCAGAGAGATTAAGACTCGATGGGTTCTTCCAAGAGAGGAAGTATCATTAATTGATTAAGTTTAAAAATATTGTGTATATATATGTCCCACTCAAAGCTCATCATGTATCATATAATTACAACATGAGATGGTGCTTTAGGAAAAAAACACAACACACAACATTGAGCTAAGTGAATTATAGTTAGAATTGAATAAGATAAATGAAAAGACATAGTTGAAAAATAAATACCTTTACTTACCTTAGTACTATAGAGTAGAAATTAAGTGAGAGAAATGAAGAGGTTTTTAATGTAGGGAACATGAGACAAACATGTAAAAATTAATGTAGGGAAAAATTATCTATGATGTCAGGATTTTAGAATATCTTTTGGTTAAAAAAAAGAGCTAGTAGAAATAAAGTTATGAGAAAAAAACAAAATTTGGTAATAAATAATTAATAGGTAAATAATTTTGAATGGTAAATATAAATAGGGTTAAAATTAATTCATTTTTAATTTTTACTATTATGAGAAAATAGAGCTCTAAGTGACCTAGTTGAACATAGAGAGCGATCATGGTGAGGAGATGATATCTATGATGTGGAGGATGCCTAACGGTTGCAATCAGTGTAACTCAGGTAGGTGGTGCATTAATTTCATTTTTTAGTAATTTTTATTAAAAATAATCTAGATACATAAAAATAGGTGTTAGAAAAAATTTAGGTACCAAAAATTGTCCTAGAATTTTTTAAGGTCAACTAGGAATAAAACAAGACATTGGGTAGGAAAGAGTCAGAACAATAAATGCCTAAGGCATTTATGGTAAATGGTTAAAAATTCACTATAAATTTCAAATAGAGTAGACCCAATTGACTCAGTTATAAAATGTGAGAGGAAATAAGTTAGAAGACTACGTAGTAGAGGGCTAACTTAGTATCATTAGGGGTGGCCAACTACATAACAAAGGGTTGACTAAATTAAAAAAGTTGACAGGTCTGACTTAGTACATTTTGGTTGATGTATTATGTAGTAGGGGGATGATATAGTTTGTTAAATGGGTCCAACTACATAGTAAAAGGCCATTGTAGTATGAAAATTATGGGAAAGGGCTGATTTATTATAAAAATGCTGATTGTGTTTGCAGAAATAGGCCAAATTTGTAGTAGAGGTTTGACAGAATTGGTAAAGGAGGGATGACAGGGATAATTTAGTGTTGAAAGGGTTGATTATGTAGTAAAAGGGTGAATAATAGAAAAATAAGAATAAAAAAATAATGAAGTAACTATTTTTTGATATTTTAAGAATTTTAAGATTGTAAATTATCTTTTTTATATTAATATCTAATACATTCTATGGTGTTTGACATTTTATAGAGATAACAAAGATTTGAGCTTTTGGTGGATGCATCTTGGCTACCAAATTTACTAAAGTGAGTGTTAGATATGGATAAAATGTAGCTAGTTTCCATGGGATTTAAAGGCATCATAGAGACGCAAAGTATCCTTCTAAGTGTTGATCTAATCATCATGTTCCTAGGAGTATGGGAATAATTGACCAACACTTTTTGATGGGAGGTGGATGGGGATACCATAGAGGTGGGCATCACCTTAGAAGATATCCATGCTTTTATTAGACTACACATTATCAAGACTTCTATCATTTATGATGTGCTAAAGGTTAAGGATGAGACTGATCCCTAGCCCTTTGGGTGACTGAAGTAGATAGGATTTAACCTAGATTATAGGTGAACTTGTTTGATGTATATATCTTGACCATTATGGATATATGAAAGGTTGTGATAGGACTTGTGAGAGTGCATGTGTTATATCATAAGTAAAATGGGAAGGTATAATTATATATGGTAGCATTATGTTAGTCAACCCTATAATAGGGTGTTTTATATGATTTGGGTTCTATCATTTGAGTAAAGCTCATGCATGACATGTATGGTATGATAACTTGAGGGTATAAGACTATGGGATCCATTATTTTATTGAGTAACTTGATATATGAGAGGTTATGTTGGATGATAGGATACCTCAAATAGTCAAGTGATGATAGGATCATTTAGTACGTATTGTATATCATGCCCTGGATTTACAAATAGTTACTCATGGGTAGATAATATGGTATCCATATACTGATATTGCATCTAGTTGGAAATTGTGGGATACTATGGCTATTGGGTTGGCACACATTCATATTATTAGACATTATACCTCTTAGGTGGAACCACATCTTATAGCTCATGTACCTAAATAATTAGGCTTACCACATCTGGTAGCTCTCTTAGTAGTACTTGCTTATTGGGCATGAAATGCTAGAGAACCTAGAGGTAGATGGGGTATAGGAGTACCTATTAAGATACCTACCATTATGCCTCATCAAGTGATACCATAGGTAGGTCAGGTGTAACACTAGGAGGTATCTAGACCCAAGATAGGGGATGTGATAGTTTTAAATGTAGACGGTGAGGATGTAGGTGAAGAGGTTGTATGACATTAGCCACCATGATCACATAGGATACAAAGGCACCACCAAAAGGAGAGGACACAGGAACTAATGGTTGCACATAGAGATCCCATAGTGAAGGCAAGGCATAACTGGTCTATAGAGAGGCATATGAGGAGAGGATAACAATGTGCACAAGTGGTGACTCTAGGATTTGTATTTGTATAGAGGTAACCTATAGAGGAGGTGATTAGTGGTTGAGATAATAGGGAAACTATGGTTGGTGACATTGGTGTTGGTAAGAAATGATTTAAGTTTTCAACTTTTTGATATAGATTACTAGCTGCATAGTTTTTTATGTACTTGGTATAGATAAATGGTTTGGATATATATATATATATATATATATATATAATGAGATCTGATGTATATTTGGTTTTTATGTTTTGAAAATATGTTTAAGGAGGAGCTTAGGTGGGGTGATATAGTTCAAGGTACCCACTAGGATATTTTGGATGGTGTGTTAGGGAATATTAATCCTACTACTATAAAGAACCATGTGGTACCATTTGCCCCAACATATTCTAGCTACTGTCTATTGGTTGGAGAGGTATCTAGGTAGATATGAACACATGGAAATGACTTACAACAACTTATATGACTAGGATATGAGGAGGCATGATCCTAGTAGGCATTGGCTCAAAAGTAAGCTACCCATATGGATAAGACGATAGAGCTTGGATGTATACAAGCCTAGGTGGCTACTCTATAAGGACAAATTGATGGTTTGAGATCCCAAAATGCCTCATTATAGTGTACTATTTAGAGGGGTCAATCACAAGTATATATGTTTAGTGTGGATAGGTCACAAGATAAACATGATGGAACACAACCTTAGATTTATAACTATTTTATTTTGTATTTGTATTATGTTGTATCAAACTCATGTTATATATATTGATATGGATATTTTCTTTGATCTATGAGTTTTACTAATTTTATTGATGGATGTATAGATGTATTTCCTTTATATCACAAGTATTTTAATTTTATTATATATGTTATTGGAAATATATGATGTATGATTTATTTTCTAGCATTATGTGACACACATACATGGTTAAAAATAAAATCATATAATATGGAAAATTATAAATAATCATAAATAAATACAGTAAACCAAAATGGTAAAGTAGAAGGTAAAAAGTGTTTCAAACCATGTATAAGTAAAAATTTCAGCAAATTAAAACAAATATAAGTCATACTAGATCAAGTTGGCTTCAAATGTTATCATTAAATGAAAAAATCCAAATAAGGGATTTATCACTTCGATAACTTATAAATCTTATAGAATCTTAAGTACAGAGGATAAGCTAGATATGGGTGGTGACAGAGATAATGTAGAGATGATTTATTGTGTGGAGGCTACGAAGACCCTTACGTCTGGAAGAAGATGGTGAAGGGTAAACTATCAAATTTCAAGGAAAGGATTTTAGGGCATGATGTGGCTATTTCTTGTGATTTTGTAAAAAGATGTATGAGAGAGAAGTTAGGTTGCACAACCTCAAGATCACCATATTTGAGTAAACTATTAGAGAGGTTCCAAGTATGGCTTGTGGTAGGCTTAAGGCATTTAAAGACAAAAAAAGGAAAGAAGAGTTGTTTAACATTTTTTATAGTACTGAGAAGAACAAACTGAAGACATTTAGTCAGAAGGGTTTCCTCCATGTTGGTTTTCTTAAAAAATGGCCAGAGGTGTGTTTACAGGTCATGAAATATATAAACCTAGAGGGTAAGCACATAACTATTTTCTCCCATCATTTTATTTTTCTCAACCATTTTAGAGGGTACCCTATAAGCATTCCTTTTTTTGTTGTTGAAGTCTCTGGAGGAATATATAAACAATTTCAAGAAAAATCCTTCTACTAACCTTATTCACTTGGGTCTTATCCTTTTGATTATTAAAAGGGGGATCCCTTTTGAAGTAAATATATTTTAGAGGCAATTCATATTCAAAGTGACTAGGAAGATTCTATTAGGAATAATGATTACTTTTCAAGGAATAGTGAGGGGAAGAACCCTGTGGGGTTAGGGGGAGATAATATCTTTAGAGATTTATCCCTTGGGGGTAGTAAAAAAGGAAACCTTATTTGTGTTGACCCCGTTACTAGTATGGGCCTATTTAATTTTATTGATGAAGATGAATTATCTCTGCAAAAGATTCAGATAAAAGTTTCAGTCCTGAGGCTTTTAAGTTCATAGATTTTAGAAGAAGTAGACATGGTAAAACTGTTGTATCTAAAGGAATATTTTTTAGGGAAGGGTGGTAATTAGAGATATGGTAATGAAAATATGGGGGCATTTGTCTCAACCCAACCCTTTAAAAAGAGAAACAATTTTAAAAAGGGAGAGGGAGAGGGAGAGGTGGAAAGGAAGAAGACTAGATAGGTAAAAGAGGAAGTAAGAGCTAGGGGCATTAAAAGAAAGAAGGATATTACGGATTCTCTGTAGGGCCATTGCAATAGGACCAAAGGAAAGGAAAAGAATATATAAAGTTCTAATACTAATAAGCTAGTTCTTTATTTAGAGTTGGACTCAAGTTCTTAATCTCTTTGGTTCTGTTTTTTGTTGTCTTTTTAGTAGGATTTTGGTGGAAGCTTATCTATTATGGCTAGTATTTGTTGGTTGGTCAAGCCTTGTTTTGGCTCTGTTAGGTTCTTGGTTCTATTTATTGTGTATGCCTATATTTCAATTTTTTTTAATGGGTAAGGCCTCCTTAATCTATTTGTTTACTTGATCTAATAAAAAAAAATCAAGTTGGGAAGTATGAAAAATGTTGTAATAAAGAAGAAAACATATTAAACTAATGTTATAAAAACAAATGTACAATAAATTTAATCAATCATAAAAAATAAATATGGAAAGTATGAAAAGAAAAATAAAATTTAAGTACAAATAAAATTAATCATACAACTCAAGATGGGAATGATAATAAGTTTAATAAAATGATTTTAAAAATACACACAATCAAAAAATAAGAAGATAAAGTGAAATGTTTATGAAGTAATCATAAAACATACTAAATCAAGATGGAAAGTATGCAAATGATGTGTAAATCATAATGTAAAATAAATTATCTCAAATTTGTGGCATGTAATATTGATAGGTTATTATTGTGGCTTGGTCATAGTATGAAATTTTATGGGAATGTTTTGTGAGGAATGCCTAGTCCTATCCAAGGTCTTTGACTTCAACTCATAAAAGGAACACTAATGAGGTAGAAATAAATGTTGGAACAAATTAATGGGATTTAATATGGTAATTTATGAGGAATTCCTAGTCCTATCCAAGGTCTTATATTTTAATTCATAAAGAAAACACCAATGAGGTGAATGGTAATAAGGGAAAAAATAAGGAAATATTTTGTGAGGAATGCCTAGTCCTATCTAAGGTTTTATACTACAACTCACAAAGTTAAAACCCTAGAGGTATGATCAGTTAACAAAAAAATATTCATCAAGGGGAAATATTGGGATTGTTGTAATAAAATAGATAGTGTAAAAATCAAGATATAGGTGATTATAAGAAAACCTTAGTAAACATGAGGCATACTAGGTAAGAAGGAAAGACACTAAGAGTCTATGACTATCAAAATGCAAAGGATACCTACTCACAATAAGCATAAAGATATACAGGAAAATTAGTGGAGTAATAAGATCAAATCATGAATGTTATATAAACAAAGAAATTAAAATGGACCTACCTTCCCAAAATATGTTCCCCATTCGTTAGGACCTCTTATAGAGTCATTGGTCTTGTATGAAGACTAGGTACTTGTGTGATAAAGTAGGTAGTACTACAATTTTTTTTTGATTCTCCTATCCCAATCTACTGGCATATCACACCCCAAAAGACTTCAACTCTCCCATGAGGCCAACTATGGAGTTTGAGCTTCGATTAAGAATAAGAGATGTGCTAAAATAGGAAATCACATCTTCTGGTGTGATTAGAATTTTGAATTTTATGCTTTCCTTTTGGATCATTACCTTTTAAATGATTTGGCCTTTAAAATTTTTATGGCTTTTGCGATTCCTCTTCTACATGGATTCAGAATAAGCAACATGAGTGATAAAAGTGATATGCATAAATGGGCTTTAGACTTTGGTTATAAGAGACTAAATAACTAGAAATATGACTAACTAAACAACTTAGGATTAGTTATGAACCAATATGTAATCTCAAGTTTCAATCGTATGTATGCTTAGTATGTGAACAGAAATAAGGGAAGCAGGGAGATCAAATAGATTGGTGTATAGTATTAGTAAAATGAGAGTTCATGTTTACTAATTGATCATATGGTAAAATAAAATACTAAGGGAATAAGGGTTGTATAACCAAGTCATAATAATAATTATCTTTATTTGAGTTTGAAAGATAATAAACAATAATCAAAGAGAAAATAAAGGAATCCATGTGAAAGAATTGAAACCACAAGCATAAGTTTGTTTGAATTGATTAAAGAGAAGAATAAGCCATAATATAAAAGCTAAAGAGAATGAAACCATGTAAAACCCATAAAACATAATATAATGGTTCATGCAAAAAGATATAAGTGAAATCATGTTTGACAAATAATAAAAAATATAAGATATATAAATGAATAACAAATTAGATCCAAATCATGTAATGGAATGATAAATATTGTGAGAGTACACCATGCATATGTTCAAAATTTTTGATACATCTAACCACAAATTTCATGCACTACATTTGACACATCCTTATGCGGCTAAATTTTGATGTTAGTCAGATCTCATCAATCTTCATAGAATTTTGTGAAAAGACTTCCTATTGTATCATCTCTACCAAAAAAATAAATGTATTAGAATAAGATTGATGCTCATGTGGTATCTCATATGTGGGATAATCAATGTTAGGAATAGGTATCTCAATATGAATGGTATTTATGGATTTATGAGGAGGTAGAATTGACAAAAAAGGAGGAGCCTTCATTCATGGGTGTCTTATAGTAGTAAAAATAACTATGTGGGAAATATTAGAGATGCTACTGAAGCACTCAATTTCTATCAATATTATGGGTAGAACACTAATGCCAAAGATAATAGACTTCCCCATATTTAGGGATGTACTTGTTGACCATTTTCCCTCATAGGCCAAAATAGATCAACCCCCTATAGTTATAATCTTGTATAGGGGCTTTTAATAATGTCATGAGGTTTGTTGTAGCTCATTTGATGTCATTTCATATGCCATTCTAAGCTTTGGTCATAGTCTAGCTTGGTCCTTGTGTCATTTGGTTTCTTAGGGGTTATTTTAGGGTCATATATGCAAGTGGTAGGTTTTCATGGTGCTGAATAGTTGCAAGAACAAGTCCATAAAATCCTAATTTTATAATTAGGAAATTTTAAACTTTTGGCTAAGTGTTAGAGTTATCTCAGATAAATTATTCCACATAAAGCCTGTAACAAAATTACAAGGCATAATTTTCTCAAAGAAATTATTCCATGTTATTTGTCTAAGTGTTAGAATTCTTTCTAGTAAATTATCATGGATAATTTTCTTGAAAGAGTCATTTCTTTCAGACAATTTATCTGATACACAAAGTTTGAAGGCATTTTATTTCTTTTGAAAAAAATCTTCCACACAAAAGTTTTGACAAAAGGTAGAAGGGCATGGATTCTTTCAAGAAAATTATTTCTAAAATTTAGCTAAGGAATGGATTTATTTTAGGGAAAATGTTCTGCAATAATTTTCTTAAAGGTAAAATTCTTTCAGAGAATTTATCCTAAAGGCAAAAGGATAAGTACAAATTGTTTTGGACATTTTTTTTAAAATAAAAAAAGCCACATACTTAATTATTTCAGGGAAAGTGGCCAAGAAAAAATCCCAAAGAGTAAATTCTTTTGGACATTTTATTATTGGAAAAAGGAGCTAAGTGCATTTGTGTCGGGAAAATTATCCATGATAATTTTCCCAAAGGAAAAATTCTTTTGGACATTTTGTCTACAATAAAAAACCCAAAGGAAAGGTCATTGTCAAAATCTAAAGTCATTTCCATTGGACAAATTGTCTAATACAAAATACCTGATACAAAAGTTTTGAACAAGTAAATTCTTTTGGGGAAATTTTCCATAATAATTTCATTGAAGACATAATTACATTGACCAATTTTGTTTTGGAAAAGTTGATCCAACATGATGGTGATAGGTACGTAAATGTCAAAATCAAGATTAGAAGTCATCCATTGTAGTCCAAAGATTAACATTCATGTAGATGTCTTTAATGTTCCCATGGACATTAATTGATGGGTGTACAAACATTAAAATTAGGCCTAATGAAATAACCATTTGAGTTTAAATGGTGGGTCCAGATAAATCTAATGGTCTACATTGCATCATTCATCTTAATCTGATGGTGTGAGATGATTCAAAGGGTCAAATAGATTGAGAGGCCACCATGTAGTGTAAGCATATAAAGTAGTACACTAATAGAAGGATCTTGAGATCAACGTGTGATTGATAAGTAGCATGAGCATATTTAAGCTAATAGAAGATCGATGGAGCATGTTTAATCATGAAAATTAGGATCAATGATGAGCAAGGGTCAAAGAGGTCAATGAACCTTGAGTGTAAATACATAGATGAAAAATAGAAAAATTGTGTGGGTCCTGATAGAAGATCTATGGATTGTGATCATTGACATTAGGTAGATCAACAGAGTGAGATGAGTTAAAAGATCAATAATCTAAATTAGTTTTTGATGGCCAATCAAATGAAGGCAAGCCCAAGTGACTTAGACAAAGGTTGACAAAGCAATTTTCAATGGGGTACAGTAAATAAAAGGCATGGAGTCATGTTTGAGAATGGTCTAGTTTAGACTAGAGCTAACATTCTAAAGGATGTCATCGAGGTGGACATGCAGACTTCAATAGTTTCATCTCCAGGAACAATTGCATGAAAGGGACCCTTTTCTCCACTATTGCACACCATGGTGAACCAGTGAAGAGTAGTTAGCACCAAGACAAAACTCTAATATATTTATTTTATTGTTCTAACCATATTGATGTTGAAACCTAGCTCAAAATAATTTGACCCCATTGTTTCAACTGTTAGGGAAGATTAAGGAGGTAATAATGTAACTATGTAACCACTTGAAGTGACTTAGATCAATCAAAAGGTTTGAATGAGAATATTTTATATAAGTAATTATAGTTGTGGTTCAAATGGATTTGTGCTCATTTGATTCCTTTTATTAACACCAAAATGCCTATCTCTTAATCTCCTTTTCTATAAATATATCATTCAAGATATTATTAAGTATCCCTTAGGCTAGTATGACTAAACTCTACCAGAATTTGTATTTTTCACCTCTTGGAGTAATGAATAGAGTATATTTATAGTTGTTTACTAATCTATACTTAGTGTGTGTATTTGTCTGATATGCAAAAGTGGTTGTCATATTCCCTTTATAGGTCCAGGTTTAACCTAAGTACTAATAGACTTTCTTGCAGGTCATCTAGAGTGTCTTAAGGTGATGTCTTAGGTGTAGAGCATATAGTTTATTAGAAGTGCTTTCAATAAATCCTTACCCTCATTTTCCACCATCCTAAATACATCAAACTAACCTCTAGGTGAAACATTATTTCTTGGAAATCATTGTAGACACTGCATTAGTTCTATTCATAGTCTATTAGTGTTCTAATGAGTTCAATATTGAGAGTGGATCCTTAAACATTTGGTGCATCAACTCCTTTAGAATAGGTTCTATTCATGCATTATCTAACTCTTTTCCCCATAAGTAATTAGTTGGTATAGATAAGAGCATTTCAAGATACATTCAGGGAGCTAATCCTTAAATCTAGAGGCTCATTTCCAATATAAGTACACCCACATATCTAGAAATGTTCCCATGTTGCCCAGATCTAGAAGAGGCTTGAACACCCTCTTTTAGGGTGAAATATTTGGTGATAATATTACTCTAGAAGTAGCTTTGGAGGAGGTATAGTCTTGTCTTTGGGCTATGAAATGACTAGTCATAGTGTTTCAATATAATTCCTAATATTTTGGCAATGAGTATAGGCATGGTTATTTGTTCCATAAAGCATAAAATATGTCTATTAGTAGATTATGTAGGTCTATTAGCTGAAGTGGTAGAGTAATAAGCTGTTAGCTACTAATGTAAATGAAAATCCTTGGTCTAATGACCAAAAACTCTATGAATATCATAATAAGGCTTATCTACCCATTATGTGGGTAAGGGATCGAACTTAGGTAATGGTAGAATACCACCACTAAGGAAGGGATAAGCTAGAGTAAAAAATGGACTAGGTTCATCTATAGGTATGGGTGGATATGCAACAGGTCTAAGTAGAATGGGTAATATCTATGGAGGAAGCATATTAGAAGGATCATGACATCTAGAAAAATGGTAGGGTCTTATTGTGGCATGATTCATAAGCATACTCCTAAGAGGTTTTTGTATGACTAAAGGTATAATACATGTGTGCTCTATATCTAACCTATGAAAAATAGTGGAAAAACAAATATTAGGTACTATAAGAGAAGGAACGATAGAAAGAGAATTGAAGGACTAAAATAAAAAAAATGATTTCTAAGAACCTTGACATCTTTATCTTGAATGAATCTGGATAAAAATGGGTGATCTAAAAAAAAACCATCATCATAATCATGTGTATGCAAGTCGATACTACATTCATAAATTATTTTATCAATCAAGGAAGCTAGGTAAATGGAATTTTTAGTTTTGGTTAAAGTAACTAATATTTCATCAAAAGGTTACTAACGGGATCAAGGTTATAGAGAAAGAGGGAGTTGAGTGATGATGTTAGGGAAGAGATCATAAGTTTTGATCCTTAATATTATCACATCTGGTTTATCATCATCAGATTCTAAGAGGTTAGGCGTAATATTTCTAATTAATTCTAGATGGCCATTATAACCTATAGTAGAGTTGATAGGATAATTAAAGCATTGGGATTTTCAAAATGAAATGCTAGGTAAGGCTTCAAGGGTGGGTATTTTAAATACACCTCATTCTTTATTTAAAAAATAAATTCCAAGGATTTGTTTCCCATTGAATCTTGTATATAACACCATTATAAGGGAATTTGACACATTGGCATGCAAATGAAGCAACTGATTTCATAGGATGTGTTTAAGGTCTACTGAGTAAGATATTTAAGAAAGTGGAAAGTTAAATATCATTAATTTCGCATGGATGGTGATGAGAAGAATGGTAATGAGAAGCTTAACATAACATAAAAGAGGCATTTGCTTTCTATTGTAGCCTTGGCATGTACTATGTGTGGATTTAAGGTTACATTCAGAGTATCCAAGTGTTTTAATAAAGTCAAGGGAGGAAACATAATTCCCTAAGCCTTCATCAATTGAAACACACTTAACTTGGATATCACCTATCTGAATTCTAATAAATAAAATAGGATCATCTACACGAAGCAATGTCTCATCAAGAATGATAGAAGGGATAGGAAACTTAAGTAAGAGAGAAGTGTCCACTGTTTCATCAACATGGATGGACATCTCTTCACATTTTTGAAGGATGTTATCTTCATATCTATATAAGGTAGCTTCTCATCCTATAGGAGGAGGATTAGGGATGTTCATTTTAAATAATAATTTCATTAGGTAATTACAATGGTAGGGAGAAGTTTGCATAAGATCTAAGAAGGGAATCTAAGATGGGAGATGGGAAAGTTCCATAATAGGATCCCATTCATCATTACCCATGAGAGGATTTTTGGATAAAAGTGTGTAGTGTTGTAATAGATCTTGTAAAAGTGGGTTAGATGTGTAGTAAAACTTATGTTGATAAGGTATTATTGGTTTTGGTTAGCTACAAGTAGGTTGATTGATCTTAGGTGATGTGGTTGTGTGTTGAGTGGAATAAGTATTGTTTGGAGTTTAAGGGATATTTTCTTTAGGGATGGAATTTTGAGAAAGGGTAGAAGTTATATCAATGGTATGAGAAGTGTGGTCAATTTGTGTTATTGGCGATGATGCTTGTATGTGTGTTGTTTCCACATCCCCCAATTTTTTGAGATAGGATGGGGAAGTGTCTTGAATAATGTGAAATATTTTAGAGGTGTGATGGTTAGGTGTTTGGGTTTAATCAATATAAGAAAATGCTATCCTCATATTAGTCATATTAACCACATTTTAATCATTAGTGTTAAGGTCTATAAGAATATCAATGTTGTTGGTAGTAGGGTTAGGTTGATCAATGTTATCTTGGTGATTAGGAAGGGGATCTTTGTAGATAGTTAAATGAACATTAGCTCGGTCTAAGGCTTGATTTCTAATTTGAGTTTTGTGAGCTTTAAGTGTTATGTCATAAGCTTGTTGATGTTTTCATATGAGGGATTCATGGTTAAAGTTGGGACCAATTATAAAATCCATGTATAGATTTCAATTATAAAATCCATGTATAGATTTCTTTATTGTCTACAAGTTTTATGAGAGTGGCCACAATTTGCATAAAACCAACATAATTTATTTGGATCATACTATGTATTCATAAGATGAGTGGGGTTAAGATCTCATGGTAAAGGTCTTGGAAGATGTTTTTGAATTTCTACTAATAACACAAGTTTGTGCACATTGATATGATTATTTTGATAAAATGTGGGATTATGATTAGAATTGTTGTTAAGGGGAGGAACATGTTATGTAGTATTGTTGGGAGCAATGGCTTGGATGGTGTGTATGGTTTCATAAGTGTTTGTATCAACATCATTGGTTTCATGTTGGTTTTATTTTTGATAGGCATGAGTTTCCCATTGTGGTTTTGGCGAGGTTCAAATTTATGTATGATAAAATATTGGTGTTTGGCTTGGTCAAGAGCCTTTTCCAAAGTTTTTGGAGAGAGAGTATTAACATGATATTATGATTTAGAGTGGATAACATTAGAAAATAGTTGGAAGAGGTTTTCATCCACCATATTATTCTCATCTTTATTAGACCAAAGTTTTCCATTATTTGATGAAAACTTGTGCTATTTAAGTTTCTAGTTGTTTACAATTTATGAAATGAGCTAAGCTGTTTTCAAGAAGATCACTAGTTTGGAATTCTTGGACCAATGAATTGACCAAGTCTTCTAAGTTAGTAATGGAGTGGGTTTTAAATTGGTTATACCAATATAAAGCATCTCTTTAAAGCATTTTATCAAAGCATTTAGTGGCAATGAAAGTATTAAGCTTAACTCAATCGTTGTAAAGGTTGCCAAATGTTTTTAAATGTAGAGTAGGATCTATAGATCTATTATAAGTGATGGTGGGAGTGATACCTCCTATGTCAATGTTAGCAATTTGAACTACTAGAGGTTTATTTTTTAAATGTTTGATAGTTTTGATGATAAGTGGGCGTTATGGTATGAGGTTACCATGTGAATCCTTAAGGGGGGTGGGGGGCATTAGGATTTTATGATCCCCATTCAACATGGTGGGCTTGGTATTGGAAATGTATTAGGTGATTTTACATTTGCATCATTTGATCTTTATTATTAGTTTGAAATAGATGCATTTGGTTAAATGTTTATAATAAAATTTTATTGGTTTGAACACTATTTTGGATAGTGTAAGTAATATTTGTTGCATTCATATTATGTGAGGTGTTAAGAACTCAAGATACACTATGAGTGTGAGATGAGGTAGTGGCATGTGGTGTACTAGTGGAATAAGAAGCATTAGTAGCATGAGATGCACTAGTATCATTAGAAGAATTAATATAATGATATACACTAGTACCCTATGAAGCATTAGTATCATGAGATGCATTAGAAGTATGGGTATCTGTGTGGGTCTTTTGAAGATCCCACTAGAGGTTAAACTTGCCATGTTTGCAAAAATTCTTGGAATAAATGTAGAAGAAGACATAGAGGATGATGCCATAGTGTGATAAGGAGACATTATCGAGGGAAAAGGTGTAGATGAAAATAAACGGCTTGTCACAAATCTTTGGTGGAATTTAAGGGAAGGTGAATGGGGTTCTCCTACATGAGGTCTCATCATGAGGTTATAGATGATTTTAGGATCCTTACCTCTATGTTGAGGATTTTTGTTGAAGCAAAAGACAATTTTATCCATGTATTCAAGTTCATGTGCATCTTATAGTGAAAACAAGGGGTTAAGTGTCATGGAAGAATAAGGAAGAGTCTCATAGTTGGTAGTATAGATGGCAACATAGACATTAATTTGATCCATGATAGGTGCCACAAGATGTGTTTTAGGAAACCTATTGGGATTAGTGAAACTCATTATGTTTGTTTGATTTAATTTTTTATTATTATCAAACAAAATTTCATAATGAGGGTGGGAAGATAAATAATTATTAGAAATGAGGATAAACTATATGATATTGGGTCGAACTAGTCAACACTGTTATGTAAGAAGATCGATAAGATATGCTATAAGAGATAAAGTAAAACATATCAACTATGTTCTGTATATGTTTAAACTAAAAAAGTATAAAGACACACAATTAGATAGGTCAACTATGTACTTAAGGTAAATAGAATAGATAGTCTATAAGAGACTGGGTCAAATAGAATGACTATGTTATGTAAGAAGGAAAAACTATAGAAATGACACCACTAATTCAACAAGCTATATAATATGATATAATTTACTATGGAATATGTAAATTTTATGATCAAAATCCACATCACTTATTTCCAATGATGGAATTTTCATCCCCTACAAATTAGCTAATGCACTACATAAACTATGGGTCCTTTAACCATTATAATCGTAGTTGTGCTGCTATAGATGCACTTGTGGATGTACAAGACACTATCTATTGAAGAACAATAATAGTTCAATAAATTCCATCACTACAGTTACTCATAGCTAATGCAAACATAATATACCCGTTGATGCCTTAAAATTGTGCTTGATTTTAATCAACAACAATGGGAAGTTTCAAGCTGTGGGATGATGCGGCTTGAAACAACCTCCATATTTTAGAGAAGCTGGTCTCTTCTTTTGTATCAGGTATTGGAGAAAAGGGATAGGAGATTAAACAGGACCACAAATGTAGGAATTGAAACCTAACTATGGTGATGTGCCTGAGTGTAATCCTAATCCTAACCTAAGCACAGAGAAACTATTATATGATTCAATTACATTTAAGAGCAGACAGGTGCATGATCAATGTAAATGATTGGAATAATAGAAACAGAGGCTCACAACAAGGGAGTCTTTTGCTGAGATACAAGAATTGTCAACAAAGGCATAGTGTTCAATCTTCTTAATAGAACCCTTCAATCACATAAGAGGCATAAAAGTCACGCACAGTTATGTAGAACTTTAGATTCTAGAAAATGAGACAAAAATAAATAACATTTCCAATCACAACACTAGCAAATCTACAGCATAGACTATTGTGTAAATGACATAGGTAACACCAACCAAGGCAAGGAGCTTAAATTTCCTTAATTCATTTAGCCACATAAAGGGCATAGAAACATGCACGATTATATCAACTTTTACAACTTCAAGAAATCAAGACAAGAGCAAATGATATTATTGGTTGAAATTACAAGAAGTCTAAACTATCAAAAATCTTCCCCACCTTCTTTTTAGATTTTACAATCTTCCTCTTTTATAGCCTCAAATCGCTCCCTTCATCATCCCCCTTCCCATGCAATTCCACTCTATCATTCACTCGCAAGGGACAAAACAGATGGTGCATTCAATGCCTTGGATACATTCTGGTCTTATCAGGAACTGCCCTGATTGCAGCATGGCAATCTATGTCTAGTACCCCTCTTTGTACCTAAAATTCTTTGTTCCATCCCTATTTTGGCCGCTCAACTGTCTCTTTTGCCTCTATTGCTAGGGGACAAACAGATGGTGCTTTCAATGCTTAAGAGCCCTAAAAATCTACCCAATACATTTTTCTATCTACTAGGAATAACTCTTGCCAAATTTCCCTCCATTTTGCTATAATAGGTAGATGGGCATGAGGACACTTAGTTAATTTATAAATTTCCTCTCCTTTTGATCTAGAAGGCACCAGAGGATGACACTTGGCCTCTTCTACTTTCTTTATATTTTGTTGAGGAATGCCCTGCCTTTGACACATGTAGCATCCCATTTCCTCGATACTTTGTAGCTTTATTAAAACAAAACTCAGTGTGTTCTTTGCCTTGACAACCCTGAAAAAGGATGGGTGCACATGGTAGTCTTCACTTGTTGACACTCGGCACTTCATCGATACTTTAAAATATCATTTGGGACCCACCACAATCTTCATTTGGTGATTAGGCTCGAAGGTGGTCTCTCAAAAGTTGATACGTGGTGACCTCCACTGCTCCTGGGAAGATACATGGCATCTTCTGCTTTTCCTGCTAGGGGTATGTGGTGCCTTCCACTTTCTTTGGGGATAGAGTAGAGAGGGACCCAAAAGGTGACACTTGGCAGCCTCCACTGTACTTTGATACTTAGCAAAATGAATGAGGCCTTTATGCCTTGAATCAAAGCATGGACCTAGGCACCCGTTAGATGCCGACATGTGGTGGCTTCCACTATTCTTTAAAAAGGTAATTCAGGGCCTCTGCAATTGCCACCTGGCACTTTGTACTCTCACTGCTACTTAGTTCATTAAAAGTCTTTGCTAAGAAATAGAATGAAATGTGGGTGCCTCTGAGAGACGTGGATGCTAACACATAGTGCGTTCTACTTAGCTACTACTGGGAATATGGCACATTTCATGGCCTTCCCAAAAGTTACAAAAGGGTGTTTGGAGGATGCCAGCTGTCCATCTTTGTCTCCCAAAAATTGACACGTGGTGACTTTCTCTTGAGTTTAATACTTGGGCAAAATGAGATGAAGGAAACAAGAAGGGGAAAAAAACTCATGCTCGAAGGGTGACACTTGGTAGCTTCTGTTGCACTTTAACACTTAGGCAAGAAACAAACCTGTCCTCTACTCCAAAAACTCTATAGCATCATTTGAGATGTGTAGGAACCAAAATTGTAGTGCTCGAACCAAAAAATAAATTAAATATAATGCAGAGTAGAAAACTTATCTATAGTTATTGGCGACCATCAGGGCTTTTGAGCCTGCTCAAAAAGAACCCGACTCCTATTTGATCAAAATTTCAAAATTTATAGCTTCAAAAGAGCTATCTGGAAGATAGACAACTCATGGTCAGATAATCCTTGCTTGCTCTATAACTCATCAAAAGCCAAGTCCAAGCTAATGAGATCCTTATGCGAGAAGGTTTACAGGACCTGGGTAGTGGCTTTTAGCTTAGATTCTAGCCAAAAAACAAGAATCAAAATAGTCTCAACCTTTGGTGCTGAGGAATCATCCTACAAGCTCTAGAAAATTGTCTGGTCCCTTTATTTAGCCAGTAGCAATGGTTGGAGTTGATCGGCCATCAGGACCATCCTTGCATCTAGAAATGGGGAAGGCAAGCTTAGTTACACCAAATCTTCAATGTGTAGCCTCATCTCACCGATGCCTTCCTTCACAACATCGAGGTAGCTTCTATAACTAATCGCTGTGGCATTTTGACTGAGCTCTTTATTGATCTATTTTATGGCAACCATTCTGTCATGGATCCCCATAGCTACCAATATTGCATCTCTTGAGCTATAGAGCTTCTCCAGTAATGAATGAGAGTCTATGACTCTCTAGGAGATAATGGCCATAGTACTTTGTATTGGATTTTCTACCCTTTCACATAGCTGCTGCGTGTTGTGTAGGAAGGTGAAAAGTGGCTTGAGATGGATAATCTTAGAAGAGATCCTCACCCACACCGACTCATAGAGCTCCTTCACTAACTGTGTGACTCTACCACCTCTGGGTCTATTGGCTAGCTCGATTACCAATTGTGCCACCCTCTGCTGCTCTGCCTAGAACTGGGCTTGAAAAGTCACAGCCTTATTCTATTCTTCTAGTAACCCTTGCTGTGATTAGGTAACCGGCAGTTGGAGTCCTTTAACTCTTCCCTACAAAGTTGTGTTTTCTTGCCTTAGAGCTGTAGTTGCATCTTTTGTGAGCACAAGCTTTGCCTTCAACAAATCATTTTGGTCTTGAATTTCCTATTGAGTCTAGAGGGAAACAATATCTTGCAACTATTTCTATAGACTAGCTATTTCATTGTCCTTTTGGTTTATTTGTTTGGCCAAACTATTACAGTTTGCCTTTTCTTGGGCCAAATCAACCTCCATCTTCTACAGTCTCCTTGATTTCTTCAAGTAATCTTCTATGACTACAGAAGTGGATTCGATCAACAGCTCTACTCTATCTTGAGGCCTAAACAGGGACATGTCTATGGCCATTGCATTCATGGTATAGTCCTCTAGCAGCATTTGTTCACTTGACTTAGCAATGTTGGGTGATAAATGGGTCACCGTCAACTGCTATTGAATGGGGTCAAATTGTGACCTCAAATGTAGAACTACTGGTGCTTTATTCTCTTTACTCCTCTTCTTTTCCAATCGGGCTTCTCTTGCCCTCCTAGTAGCGTCAGCTTATGCCTGAAAGGTGGAAGGGGATGCAATACGTTCCCTTACAAAAGGAAATCCTTGTGGCAAGCCTTATTAGAGAGCCATTGGCTGGCTAGGGGTGAGTTATAGGGGCATCTTTCTAGGAATGAAGGGGAAGAAATAGGGTAACATTAAGGCTTGAGGCATCAAGGATGGGGTGAATTATGAAATGGGAATGGCAGTAGTGGTGGGAGGTGTCATTTGGCTGGGTGGAGGCACCACATCGACAGGGTGAGGGATGGATTGAGGGAGGAGGGGGAGTAATTCCTACATGAGGAGAAGTTGTAGTGCTCTACACTGGGTGTTGTGAAGGCTCTTCTTCCTCTTCTGGGTCCAGTTGGAACTGCACCCTTCTTCTCTTCCTAGGTGTTTTTGCCTCTGGCTATGTTTGTAGAATTGGGTCCATGATTCCGTCTACATAGTCCCTTACTTTGGATGGGTCACTGGTTTGGTTGACTCCTAGGGCTTTGGTTCTTGGGTAGCTTCTTGGTGGCTACACGGGAGCTGTAGTGTATGATCTACTCACCAACAATCTATCTAGATATCCCAGTGCCCCTACCCCTTATTGGGATGATGATGCTCTAGCCATTTTTATATCTCTTGTGCAATATCTGATATGAACTTCGCTCAAGATAAAAACATGCTTGCTGAAACAATTTCACTAGGCATTAATGATTGCAATGAGTAAGATATTTTTTGCAAGAATGCTTGAGAGTTGTAAACTTCAAAATTTTCTAAGGGGGTATTTATGGGCTGATCAAGTCCCAAATGGCATTAATTTTAGGTGACCGTTAGCAAATCCTACTCATTCTTTAGGAAATAGCAAGGTAGACATGTTATGTGGCACAAGGTACCTTAAAAATCTCAAAAGATTTGGGAAAGCATTTATTGTAGTAAAAATAAAGAATTAAATAATTCCTTAAGACACTGACTCTGTGTCTAAAATCTTATTTTAAAAGAAAGTAGGAAAGTAAAAAGCAAAAAACAAAAACAAAGCAATGCAGGAATGGAAACTACCTAACTATATTTATGACAAATCCTTACTTCCCTCCAGGATCAAAAACAAACTTTCCCACGTCCTCTTTATGACAAGTCAACTTGTGTTGCCATACCAGTGATTGTAATGGATATGTCATTGATGGAATGTTTACTGCACTAGCCACATGAGTCTGCCTGCACTCAAATGAGTCTGAGCAAAACATGTATTTGACATCTACAAACTCTTCTTGTCCTTGAATGCTCATTGAATGTTAGTTCTTCATGTTGTCAGGTGTCATCAAGAAATCATTGGCTATTGATTCTTCACTCTATGCCTTTTGATATCCATTATCTCTTGGCTCATCTCCTTTGAATTCTAGCTTTATTTCATCATCATGCTCCGTGATGACTGCATCCTCTTGAAAGGATGAATCTAAAAGCTGGCATGCTTCCTACATACTTAGATGAGTGTCACAGTTGTCTTCTCCATATCCTTCCTGAATGATAGTGTCACCTATCTCAATGGCTTGATCAAGGGAGTATCCATACTCTTCCATGCCTTCTTGCAAAGTGAGAAAGAAGTGAGAAATGATCTCTTCCTCATCTGAAGTTAAGGAAAAAGCTTGCGGCTTATCCTCTTGCTCATCAAAGGGGGTGCCTATGGTGATTTCTTCCTCATCTATACTTATGGAATCTTCTTGACTAGCCATGAATTGAGTGTACTCTTCTGCATACTCAGCTGCTTCCTTCAAAATATACTCTTCTTTGAAGAAGGATGAAGAAGAAGGCTATGATGGAAAACAAGAAGCCTCTTGAGGAAGGGTAGAAGGGTCTTGAGGGGAAGGTGAGAGCTTGGGGACTCTTCCCTTGCTGCTATCATAGACTTTGCATTATTGGGGAAATGATCTTGACAAGTCTGACCTTGTTCATGAATAGGGGTGAGATATGTTTGATATGGGATTTGTGGTGGTGGATATGAATTTTGGTAGACTTGGTAAGGCTGGTTCTCATGAACACTTAGCCTCTCTTCTAGAAATGCAATCAATCCACACACCTCTAGCATTTCATATGTAAGCTTTTGCCAATTTGCCATTTCAATGGGGTCCCACTCACTTTTGATCAGGTCAATTGCTTCCCTCAATTGATAGATGACATGATAAGGAACCTCTTGGCCATATCCCCTTCTGCTGTCAAGCTCTAATACATATTTCTTAAAACCCATCAATGTTTTTTTAAGGTGAAAATAAGGCCAGTTGGGCATGACATGTGGCATATTAGGGAGACTGATCATAAGATTGGTATAGATCATAACCATCTACATCCTTGTTACTTGTCATGGTTCTAGTAGAAGCCTATTCTTGATTAAATATATAAGGATAATAAGACTCATAGCTATGAGTAATATAGTTATACATACCAAAAGGGATCTCTTGATGATACTACTTGATCGGCTGATGACTCAGAGTCATTGTTGGTGTTGATGAAAACCTCAAAAGGCTAACTGGTTGAAGAATACACCAAAATTTCTTCAACTCCTTGAAAGATCTATCCCACTGGGTGTGCCAAAAATTGTTGATGCCTTAAAATTGTGCTTGATTTTAATCAACAATAATGGGAAGTTTCAAGCTGTGGGATGATGTGGCTTGAAACAACCTCCAAATTTCAGAGAAACTAGTCTCTTCTTTTGTATCAGGTATTGGAGAAAAGGGATAGGAGATTAAACAAAAATGCAAATGCAAGAATTGAAACCTAACTATGGTGATGCACCTGAGTGTAATCCTAATACTAACTTGAGCACATAGAAACTATTATATGATTCAATTACATTTAAGAGTAGACAGGTGCATTATCAATGTAAATGACTGGAATCACAGAAATAGAGGCTCACAATAGGGGAGTCTTTTGATGAGATATAGGAATTGTCAACAAAGGCATAGTGTTCAATCTTCTTAATAGAACCCTTCAATCACATAAGAGGCACAGAAGTCACGCACAATTATGTAGAACTTCAAATTCCAGAAAATGAGACAAAAGCAAATAACATTTCTAATCACAACACTAACAAATCTAAATCATAGACTACTATGTAAATGACACAGGTAACACCAACCAAGGCATGGAGCTTAAATTTCCTTAATTCATTCAGCCACATAAAGGGCACAGAAACATGCATGATTATATGAACTTTTACAACTTCAAGAAATCAAGACAAGAGCAAATGATATTACTGGTTGAAATTACAAGAAGTCTAAACTATCAAAAATCTTCCCCCCTTTATTTTTAGATTTTACAATCTTCCTCTTTTATAGCCTCGAATCGCTCCCTTCATCATCCCCCTTCCCACACAATTCCACTTCGTCATTCACTCGCAAGGGACAAAATAGATGGTGCATTTAATGCCTTAGATGCATTCTAGTCTTATCAAGAACTGCCCTGACTATGGCATGGTGATCTGTGTCTATTACCTCTCTTTGCACCTAAAATTCTTTATTCTATCCCTATTTTGGCCACTCAACTGTCTCTTCTACCTCTACTACTAGGGGATAAATAGACAACGCTTTCAATGCTTGAGAGCCCCAAAAATCTACTTGGTGCATTATTCTATCTACCAGGAATATCTCTTGCCAAATTTCCCTCCATTTCGCTGTAACAAGTAGACGGGCATGAGGACACTTAGTTAATTTATGAAATTCCTCTCCTTTTTATCTAGAAGGCACCAAAGGATGACACTTGGCTGCTTCCACTTTCTTTATATTTTGGTGAGGAATGCCCCACCTTTGACACCTATCGTAGCCCGCCTCCTCGATACTTTGCAACTTTATTAAAACAAAACTCAGTGCATTCTTTGCCTTGACAACCCTTAAGAAGGATGGGTGCACGTGGTAGTCTTCACTTGTTGACACTCGACACTTCATCGATACTTTAAAATATCATCCGGGACCCACCACAATCTTCATTCAGTGATTAGGCTCGAAGGTGGTCTCTCAAAAGTTAATACGTGGCGACCTCCATTGCTCCTGGGAAGATACGTGGCATCTTCCACTTCTCCTACTGGGGGTATGTGGTGCCATCCGCTTTCTTTGGGGATGGAGTAGAGAGGGACCTAGAAGGTGACACTTGGCAGCCTCTACTGTACTTTGATACTTAGCAAAATGAATGACGCCTTTATGCGTTGAATCAAAGCATGAACCTAGGCACCCTTTGGATGCCAACACGTGGTGGCTTCTACTGCTTCTTTAAAAAGGTAATTCAAGGCCTCCATAACTACCACCTGGTGCTTTCTGCTCTCTTTACTGCTTAGTTCATTGAAAGTCTTTGCCGAGAAATAGAATGAAACATGGGTGCCTCTAAGAGACGTGGATGTTGACACGTGGTGCATTCTATTTAGCTGCTACTAGGAATGTGGCACATTCTACGGTCTTTTTGAAAGTTACAAAAGGGTGTTCAGAGGATGCCAGCTATCCATCTTTGTCTCCTAGAAATCGACACGTGGCAACTTTTGCTTGAATTCAATACTTGGGAAAAATGAGATGAAGGAAATAAGAAGGGGAAAAAGACTCATGCTCGAAGGGTGACACTTGGTAGCTTCCACTACAATTCAACACTTAGGCAAGAAATGAACCCATCCTCTACTCCAAAAACTCTGCGGCTTCGTTTGAGATGTGTAAGAACCAAAATTACAGTGCTCAAACCAAAAAATAAATTAAATATGGTGTAGAGTAGGAAACTACTCTACAATACCCCAGAAAAACATACCAAACACCATCAATAATTCAAAATACACAACTTATATATTATAATAATGACCAAGAAGGCTATAAAAGAGGTGGTCAGGGTAGTTACAGAGGAGGATACCATAAAAGAGGAAAATACCAAGGCAATCTAGGATGTAATAAGAATAATAATTAGGGGTATAGTCAAAAAAGATCCCCTCTAATGTGTTATAAATGTAAAAATATTGTGCATATTTCTAGGAATTATGATGAGGAGCTACAAATAGAGTGTGGATTTTACCATTAAAATGAAAGACACAATTCATTTTGTTATCCAAAAGAAGTATAATTCTACAAAAATGGTGGCACAAAAACTAAGGAATTCATAAAATCTCCACCTAGAAAATGGGATAAACACTTATGAAAAATGGAAAAGGGATAGGATATAAAAATGATGTCATGAAATTCATCATGGAAAAGAAGAAGAGATAATAATAGACAAAGAGGGTGATTCATCTCATACGGTAACCATGAATGAACATATTAGACAATGTAAGGAAACTCTAAAGGATAAAAAAGAGTGATTATGGAAGAAGGCTCAACAATTTTGTAGGAAAACTTACAAATATAAATAACAATAACCACTAGAAATGTCATGAATATGGGTAAAGTAAAATAAGTGGTCATTAATTCTAGTATGGACTTTGACTCATATTTGGAATGAGATAAATCTAATATCAATGAGCATGATAGAATTATTGAGAAAAGTAGAAGAATAATAATTGAAAAATAAGATAAGGATAAACTTAAGCTAACTTAATTTGATGAATATGAGATTGTCTATTTAAAAAAAATAATGAAATTGGTTGAGAAGCAAGATCTAGTAACCAAAATTACTCAATTTTTTAAGTTTTGGAAAAAAAATAAAGAGAACATCACATATAGTGGATGAAGAAAACTAATAAGAGAAAAATATTTTCAGAACAAACTAAAAATGGAAAAAGATTGAAATTCTTCTAAACATCAAAATAAATATGTGATAAATTAATAAAACACTATTAGACCTTAGACACAAATGTATTAGCGAGGAACACATGAGAACTGTTAGGAAAGCCACAATTACATACAACATATGATATTACCATGGCTAATGGTACCTTGTAGTCACCCATTGGCTACATATTGAATATTTAAGTTTATTTGATGGGAATAAAGAAAAGGGTAGACTTTGAGGCAATTGATATATAAGATACAGACTATCCACATTTTTTAAATCTAGAATGGTTTGTAGATTGTAATGGCTTATTAGACTCAAAAGAAAAAGAAATCATATTTGAAAAAAAAATTTAGCAATCCATTTTATATTGGAGGTAGAAATGGAAACGACATAGTTGGAGGAACTATGGTTGGAAGAGGAGGATAGTGAATTTAATAACCTTACTGGTGTATATACTTTGAAAATAATTAAAAATATAGAAGATGACTAGAAACCTAATGAGGATAGAGAGTTGATAGTAAAATAATAAGAAGAAACATTTTCAAGAGATGAAATTGAGGACTTCATATATGGTGAGCCAAAAACCATAATATAGAATGTATGTTATTTAATAAAAATACCCTGAAAAGAGAAAATTATCACCACACTAGAAAATTATTTACCACAGAAAAAGAGAACTCATTGCATAGAATGGTATTCACACAATAAACTATCTAAGTTTATTGGCATAGGATTGGTCAATTAATACTTAAAACAAATGATGAGAGTTTTCCCACAAGAAGAAATAAAGATGAAATCAATTGATGATACACTTACCATTACTACCACAAGATGGTGGCACACCCATAGAGAAACCATCTATACTTGGAAAAAAAATTATTTACTACTCAGAACTTGATTTATACAAAAGTTAATTTCCCAAAATAAGATGCTACACAGGGGACACTAACCCATAATGACATATTGAAACATGCAAAAAAGTATGGAAGGTAAGGGGGGAAACTGATAAACACCTATGGGCATAGTTCTTCTTTTGGACATTGGATGCAATTCCAAAGACATGGTACTTGCATCAAGAAATGTGAAATGCAACCAATACATGGATTTTTTTTAAAAATGGATTTCTTTAGAACTTTTTACTTTTGGGACCTAGACACAAGAATATGTAGGGCATTGTGAAGATAAAAATATTTTTATTTATGAAAGAATTGACAGTTAAACAAAAATTCTCCAAATTAAATATGGAGGAAACATTGTTATGACACACATATGACTAGGAGAAAACTGGGATAATTGTGAGATAATCACTAAAAACCATAGAAAAACCCTACAAGTGAAAGATTTCAAATAGAGGGTATATTGCCAAAAAATTACAAAGCAAGAAGAAGATGAAGAAGAAAAATTTAAAAAATATTAAAATTGAGGTTACAGAAGAAAAAATAAAATTTATTGACACCATGGAAGATAAAACACAATATTTATACAAAACACTTAAGATTAGGGAAGGAAATATTTCCATAGAAGGAAATCCAAAAATAACAAAAGTAGGAAACTATTGGATAAAAGAGGAAGTATTGAAAATTTTAGAACTATTGAGTGACTTTGAAGACTTATTCCCAAAGACATTTACTGAACTCAAGGAATTTAAAGAAGATGTGGGTACTATGAATATTCAGTTGAAAGAAAACATCAAACCATTGCATAAATGATCATACAGACTAAATCCTAATGTAGAAGAATAGGTTAAATTCAAGTTGGATAAAATACTGTCTAACAGTATTATAATGCCTATACAGTACACTGAATGGTTAAGTCATATGGTAATACAAAACAAGAAAATAAGAGAGATATGCATCTACATTGACTATAGGTAACTAAATAAAGCTTGTCATTAACTAAAGAGATATTGGAAAGTGTTGTAGGTAGAGAAATCTATTCCTTCATAGATGGATTCTTAGGATACCATCAGATTAGGATATCACTAGAAGATAGATCAAAAATCACATTTATTACAGAATGGGGATCCTTCATATACACAATGATGTCATTTGGATTAATGAATGCACAAAATATATTTAGCCATATAATGGTAGATACATTTTGATATTTTATACATGAGTTTTTGGAGGTATATTTAGATGATTAGACAATTTACAGCTTATTAAGGATTATGTGCAGGCACTATAGATTGTAGACACATAAATTTTGCCACCAATAGATTCATATATGACTTTAGACCAATTTTTGTCAATCATTGAATATTTAGCAAAAATTTCTATTAGTCTTGAATTTGGCTTTATAACCTTGCATTAAATCAATTTGGCCTATTAAATCAATTAGAAAAGGTAAATACACACATTGAATTAATCAAAATCAAATACATGATCAAATGCCTAAAAAAAATTAATTAACTTGCACATCCTAATCAAAATTAATTAGCAAGTTAAATCATTTCAAATCAGAATTGATTTCACCTATGAGCTAATAAAGCAATTAAATCAATTACTAAAAAGGAAATTCAAGATCATCTTACCCTTGTGAGTTGTCTCAAATGCAAAATATCTAAAGGAATATTCTAAGAATATGCCAAACTCAACTAAAGTTAGTAAACTCAACCATGGTTGTGAGTTGTCCCTTTTGGAAAATATCTAAATAGAATATCCTAAGAATATGCCAAACTTAACCACGCTTAATAAACTCAACCATCATCAGAATTAATCCATTTTAAGGGATTTGAAAGATTATAAAAGCAAGAAAAGAGCTCTTCATTTTAGGATCTCAGTCAAGTTAGAGTTATAATGCAGGAATAGATTGATGAAGCTAAAATCATAGTGTTATAATGTTGAAATTGAGCCAAGCCATCAATCAAGCCAAGCATTCAACAATGGTGCATAGAGGAGATGATTTTAGCCATGTGTCATTGATGAAGACTTGTTATGAAAAATCCAATCAAGCCAAATGAAAAAATAATTTGGAGCTCTCAAGGAAGGTAAAGATTGTTTTTCTTTGCATTTTAGTTGGGTTTTCAATTGTTGTTTGTTCATTAAGCCCCCCCTAAGATCTAGGCCTAGAGATGTTATGCTAGTGTGTTTATTTCAATTTGATTTAATTTTGAGACTAAAAAAATACTATCCATCCTATCTTGAGTAAAATTCCTTGATCACAAATATCATTCCTTGTGGGACCAACTTCATGAGAGTGGAACCTACAAACTTTTTTTATATTTCATAGTTTTAATTCTTTTTGTTGTCGTTTTTGCTTTAAGTAAAAATGGTCAATAAAGAATTCATAAATTTTTATTTAATTAACATTTTTTTATAATTTTTTTTATTAATATATATAAATATGTCATTGATATTATCTAACATTTTAAAAAAAATATTATTTATATTTTAGGAGTTATGGTTCTTTTAGTGATTGTCACTTTTTGTTTTTAATTTTATGATAAAAATAGTTAGTAAAGAGATAATAATTTTTTTTATTCACTTGTTTGACTTGAATTTTTACAGAGAGGTGTGTCTTAAAAATTTAAATAACCTCAATAAATTTTGTGACAAATGGATGTATATTTTAAAAGTTATGGCTAAATTAATGACTATAGGTTTTTATGATTATTGTGTTCGATTTTCTTGTTTTTTATGTTCTAACTTGTTTGCAAGTTTCATAGGTTTATTTTATTTATTATAGGTCTTTTTTTGATTTTTTTTTTTGATATTTTTTATAAAATTTTCCTAACCTAACATGTTTGAATTTTTGGGGTTTTGCCTTTGGGTTGCAAGATTTAACCTTTCAAAGTTGCTTGTCTCATTTGATGAATAAGCTTCAAGATTAAATGAAGTTCTGATCATTTCTTTGTAGGACCTATTTAGAGAAAACCATTTCAATATAAATTAGTATTTTAAAAATTAATTTGGATGTCTAAAAAAACTAATAATCTTTCATTTTGGTGTTTAAATAAACATTTGAAGGTGTTTTATTGGTTAAATTTTTGTGGTTTCTTTCAAAGTTCACAACTTAAAGCCAAGGGACTATAAGAACACCATTACACATTTTGTTTAGTGATATAAAATTGAATACAATTCAAAGTTTTTTTTTCAAGTTATTTTCATTATTTGTTTAGTCTAATAATTTTTGAGTAAATAGGGAATTGTGTGTGTATGCTCTCCCATCCGTCCCCTTTAGGGAACTTTTGGGATCAAAAGTGCCAACTTCTTTTTGGATGGTTTGCAATTATTTCTATTTGCACTTCTTAAAGCCAAGGGGATAATAACTAATATAATCAAACAAATTAAATTTGGTGTAATAAAATTAAATTCACTTCAATTATTTATAAACTTACTTGTTGATTGTGTTTTTGTGAAAAGGAATGTGTGTGTATGCTCTCTCATCCATCCCATTCAAGGAAATTTTGGGATCAAAAGTGCCATCTCATCACACTTTGATCCTAGTATAAGGCATATAAAGGATGTTATTTAAATCCCTCCCCAAAAACTTGAAATAGTATTGGGTGATCTTGAGGTGACCATAAAGTCTTTTTATTATGTCATTTATTTCATACATTTTGGCTTGTGAGGGGGACTTCATTACCTCCCATGAGTTATTTATGGAAGATTTGAAATGAGATTTCATATCTCAACACTAACTTTAACTAATCCCACCAGGATTAAAGGTTTGAGTAGTTAAACCACCTTCTAGTGTTGGAGTTACACACGGGACATATCTGCACATTGGACATCATACTACACTGAGTAAGTGACAGATGTAGTGGTTGTAAAAAAGGGCAAGACCTTTTGCAACAAGCCAAGTGTTGTAGACACCCAATTAAAGTGAATTTATTTTACATCATTTGATGTGAAAGTCATTGTGTAATTGATCCATCTAGAAGGTTCATAAAATAATTAGTTTAGTCAACCCCACATTTCCATACCCTTGCTAGGATTTGGAAGATTATACTTAGTTTATTTTGGTCATTTTTTCTTGGTGTGTTAGACTAAAACTTGTATTATTCAAACCATGTCATTTAATGAGTCACGAGTCCACATCACTCCTTTTTTTGAGGAGGCATTATGCCATCTATATAACACTTTGATTTAACTTAGCAAACATTCTCTTTTTTATGTCAAAATATTGGGAGTAACACTTGATTGAGGAGGGCACCATTATGCTGCCTAAATCATTTCAAAATCTTGTGCCTTTGAAGTCTTGAAACATAAAACTTTTATCACATCATCTTTTGGGAATGCTAAAACCATTAGGCTGCCCATCTTGTTTTAAAAGACTTGTCTTGTTTCATCTTGCATTTTCATTATCATTTGTTTGCAACTAATAACTTGAGCCTTGTTAAATATTGGATTAACATGGTCACATTGTTCAATTATTTCTAGCTCTTTGTCATCAAATTTATAGTTTATATTTAGTTGAGTCCTTGATTAAATCTTACAATTTCAAATTCAAATATTGGTTGATTTTGGTTTAGACTTCAATTCGTGGGGTTGATACCTAGATCTTCCTCTTTTAGATTATGTAGCTTAGGTTAATTTATCACTTAAATTTGGAAAATTATATTGTTTTGTTATTTTATTTTGGTCAAATCAGTTTATCTTCAGATATTTCTTGTTTAACATCTTATACTAATTAGATTATGTTTTATGCCTAAATTCATGTACCTTGTCTATGTTAAACTATTCTAAGTTTGTTAGATTAATAAATAATCCTTTTTAATTCAAAATTTTTAAACTATTTTTCCATTAGTCCTTGCATATCTTGTTTGAGCCTAGCTTTTGACTCCGTGTTTGGACAAAAGACCTAGAAACTTTTCCCTTTAGTAACTTAGACCTAATTAGAACATGTTTCAATGTTAGAGTTTGGTACTTTGATTCTTAGGTCATTTTGCGTGACCTTTGCATGTATCAAACACTTAAGATTTGTAGTTTGATGATGCACTATTTTTATCAAGTCTTTGCATAGACTTTTTGGAGATTCAGCTCCACCCCTTTTAACCAAACTAGATCATGTTTAAACCCTTTGTCCTTTGGACATAGTGTTTTAGAGTTTGTAGAACTATAAACCTTTTTGTTTTCAAATATTTCATAATTTATGTGGGTATGTATAGCTACACCTATGGTGGAGTCACATATAATCCAACTTATGATAGAATGGCTGCACAAAATCTTGCTAGGAACCCCTATAGAGAAAGATATTCTAAGGAGTTTTATTATTCTCCCTACATACTCCATATGGGGAACATAGTCAAAAACCACAAAATCCAAATCAAATTACTAATTGGAATGATATGGTTTATGAGGAGGTGATCCGAGCAATATTTTAGGTGATAATTTAGGATATAGTTCTACCTCAATTGGTGGTAGAACTTTTGGGAGCAATAACTTTTGCACATAGCTCCGTTTGACTTCCTATTTGAACCATTGGAAAGTGAATAATGAGGAGAACACCGTGAGATGACATGAGCTATGATCGATGGGTTTTGACCCCTAAAAACCAAATAAAAGTGCCAAAAATTATAATTTTAGTAGTGCAGTATAAAAATAAAAAGTTTCTAAAAATGGTAATTCCTCATATTTTATATTATTGTAAATCGTATAAATTGAACCATTTAATATTCCTTGAGATTGGTGACCTTTCACATCCTCCTCCTACATTTAAAATGTGTATAAATGAAGATGTAACCTGAAATATAAATCAAACATCTCTTCTCATAGATAGACATATGTTTGGGTCTGTAAATTTGATTAATAAAACATCTCTTCACATAGATAACATTATGAGAATTATGTTGTTCTTGTTTCTTGAATTATCTTTCAACCAAAGCTTCTAAGTTTTGGATCAGTGGTATTAGAGTAGTTTGTCTTGAGAGTGTATGATCCCATGGATGAGGTTAGGCTACAAGAAGCTTGAGTGGAAAATAATAGAGCTTTTAAACTATCCACCTAGTCACTCTAAATGACCTTAAATGATGGACAACATCGAAACATCTGATCGTTTCAAGGAAATGGTGAAATCCCTCCAATAGTAGCAAGTGTAGATGCTACAAAAATTTTCCCAAATATTCTAACAAATCTTAATGGGAAATTTTGGCTCCTCATTTGCACCCCCACATACTTTTAGTGCCCCAACACCCTTCAAGGTTCAAGTGAATTTTGATATCCCTACATTTGAAGGAAAAATAAATTCTAATGTAGTAGAAAATTGGTTGGATCAATTATCTTCCTATTTTTATATAAATAAATTCACCGATAAAGATAAGATCACTTTTGCTCTTTTGAAAGCATCATTGCCTATCAAAAATTGGTGGAAAGTGTACAAGAATAGATTTAGTATAGATGATATTGGATTTGAGGTGGAACCTACCTGGGATTATTTCATAGAAGTTGTAAAGGAAGAATACTAACCCATTGGAACATATGATGACCTATATATAGAGTGGCAACAACTTCACCAAGGTAAAGAATAATCTATTCAAGATTACACTGATATTTTTCATTCTCTATCTATGAGATTGGGCATCCAAAATAGTGAGAAACACAAGGTTCTCAAATATCATGTTGGACTACAATGGTATATACAGGGGGAGGTGGAACTCTTCAATTTGGAAACCCTCAGTGAGGCATACAAATTTGTGATGAGTATTGAGAAGAAGCATGGAAGAATGAATACAAAGAGTTAGCCTTCAAAATGGAAAAGTGACAAAGAAGGTCAAACATGAGGCTAAAATTAGAATAAAAAGGAAGGGAAAACTAGGAAATGTTGTGATTACCATAAATATGGAATGCACTCTAAAGAACAATGTTGAGCCATCAAGTCCCTAATTTTCGAGTTACAATCCTCAACATCTACTACTCTACCTCACACACACCTTGTAGTCAAAGAGAATGAAGAAGAAATTATAGATGCTAATCCCAATGCCATCATTGCTTCATCATAGAGCCATGAGGAGAGGCCAGATGATAAGGAAAGGTTGTTTCACTCTAAGTTATGGGTGAAAGGTAAGCCTTTGCATTTCATTCTTGATAGTGGGAGTCAAAAGAATTTAATCTCTGATAATGTTGTAGAAAGCCTAAATTTGTCCATGAAGCCTCACCCAAAGCCATACAATATTGCATGGTTGAGTCCAGGGAGAAATTTATGTGTCACCCACCAATGTCTTATCTCATATGAAATAAAACCATTCCAAGATGAGGTCTTATGTGATGTGGTCAATCTAGATGTTTGTGATGTACTCTTTGGTTAGCCATTCATGTATGATAGACATGACATATATGAATCAAGAAATCAAAGGATCACCCTCAGTCTTGGAATAAGATGTTATAGGGTACCATAAGTACCACCTTCTACATCTATCTCCTTGATTAGTGCCACTAAATTCATTCTCATGGTGGTCAAGCCACATGCATCAAAAAGCGCTGATGTTGTAGCCTTGAATACATAAACAACATAAAAATAGAAGAAAATAGATACCAAGATAAATAATTTAATGGCCTTCCATCTATATACTGATGGTTAGATAGAAATGGGAACAATCAAGCCCTGCACAACTCCACAAAGCACAACTCCATAAAGTATAGTCCATTCTAGGTATGGATTGGGAATCAAATCAAACTATAACTACCACGCTTAAATAAATATTTTGATGTAATGGGAACCATTGCTTCTAAAGGAGGGAGGAATGATCCAAGAAATATTTTAGATGATAATTTAGGGGATGGTTCTATCCCAATTGGTGGTAGAACTTTTGGGAGCCATAACTTTTGCACCATAGCTCTGTTTGACTGCCTGTTTGAACTATTGGAAAGCTAAGAATGAGGGAAACACCATGAGATGTAACTAAGCTCTAATTGATGGGTTTTTACCCCCCAAAAATAAATGAAATTTCCCCAAATTTTAATTTTAGTAGTGTAGTCTAAAAATAGTAATTCCTTGAATTTTGTATTGTTGTAAATCGTGGAAGTTGAACCACTTAATCTCTCTCGAGATTGGTGACCTTCCACATCCTCCTCCTACCTTAAAAATGTGTATAAATGAAGATGTAACCCAAAATGGAAATCAAACATCTCTTCTTAGAGATAGGCATATGTTTGGGTCTATAAATTTGATCAATAAAAATCTCTTCTTAGAGATAGCATTATTACAATTGTGTTGTTCTTGTTTCTTGAATTTTATTTCAACTAAAGCTTTTGTGTTTTGTATTAGGAGGAATTTGAAGACCCAAATATAGATAATATTATTTTGGATATAAATCTATACCATCTTTATGATAATTAGTACATGGAACACAGTCAAGAACCAACTTATGATCCAACTCAAGATCATAATGATATGTTTATCAGGAGGACTTAGATGCTTTAAATTGTGCAAACAATAAAGTTATATGATGTCCTTTTTTTATGAAATCATTGAATGCCCCTAACCCTCCTTTCGTTATACAAGCTATATAATATCTAAGGAATACCATTACCATTCTTAGACCTTATGCTTTGGCTTGTGTGAGAAATCATGTTCCACACCACCCTATCATTACCATTTTAGGACTTCATCCTTTGGATCATGTGAGTAGTCATGATCCACAATGCCCTACCATTATCCAACCATAGACCATTCCTCATTCAGTACCAATCCCATCCAAATCTTAACCTATCCAATCATTTGAAGACCAAGATATGATCAAAATTGGTATTTTTCATCTCATTGGAAATCAAGGCCAAGAGAACCAATTGATCCAATATATTTTTGTTGAACCAACCATTTGTGATAAGTCAATATGTGATGAATTAAATTTCAATCCCATACCTAATATCAAGGATTTTCACTCTGATGAGCCAGTCTTAGTTGAGTCACTTCTTAATGAATATAACCACCTTTGGGCAAATCATTACCTTGACAATATGCCTATTTTTCAAGAGATACCTATTAACAAGCCAATCTCTAAGGAGTTGTCTGTCAACCTTTTTACCATCCTAGTGAAGTCCCACTTTGATAAACTAATCTTAGTGGAGCCCATCATGACATTACAGGTTGTTACTTATCCAATACCAAGAATTCAACAAGACATCATTGAAATAAAGTACTCATCAGATGAAGAATCAAAGTTAGAGTTAGGTTCTATTATTGAACCAACATCAGATTTAGTATCAAAAGTAGAATCAACATAAATCTTGACCTTAGATTCAATTTCATTTGAGTTTCATTTAGATTTAAATACAAAATATGTTCATGACTACTACAACATTAGTTATGAATGCCTAGCAGATAAGTATGAATACATTTATGATCCTTCTATAGTTTTTGAGGATTATTAATTCAACATTGACACAAGTTATCCTAGTATATTATATGAGGATTGTGAAGCCTTTTACCATTCCATTACCATTCCATATACCATTAACACCAACTATCATAGCCATGTCATTGACACTCCATCTCCCACAAGTTTTGATTGGGACCAAAAAAATCATACCTTATTGAACTACATCCATGGTGACATATTAGATAAATAAAAGTAAGGAGGCTAAGATCAAAATCATATAACATAAGAATACTCTCTTAGTGAAACCTTTTCAAAGGCTCTAGGGGGCAATCAAAGTCAGCACTCAACATCTTATAGTGAAACCTTTTCGAAAGTGTTAGGGGACAATCAAATTTAGAAGTCCATGTTATGTAGTAAAACCTTATCAAAGGTCCTATGGGACAATCAAGATAAATTCATTGTTATAAACCTCTTTAAGGTGCCAATGGTTGAGCATAAAATTTATTTACTACTTAATGAAGACATTATTAAAGATCAAATCAAAATAGTTTCCACTCTACAACCTAATTAGATGGTAGTTACTCTAAGACCTAAACAATAGAAACATTTGGTGGTCTTATTGAGTGAATATTCAAAAGTCTTTTGCCCCAACACATAAAAAGTTATGTTGAATTTGGAATCAACAACATTGTGTGTGCCTAAAAATATTGATCTTTATTTATTTCCCATCCATTATACATTCCATTATCATCAACCATTCTATTTCACAATCAAACTTACCATCCATTATTTGTCCTTGTTTACCATCTATGGCCATAATTTCCTATGTAAAGGCTACAAAGTTACCTTATATCGACACTTGAAGGAATTAGAATCAATGACCAACAATGATCATAAAAACATTCTAGACAACCAAATCTACATCGAGTTCTTGATAGAGTAGTTATGTAGATGAGGTCTAGACTAGAAATTTACATGATTGATTATTCTAGTTTTATCATTTTTTGATTAGGATATGCATCTCCACTTCAATAGGAACAATATAATCATTTATCATACGTAGGCTAGAACCAAAAATTTACCATATCCTATCAAGGTATCAATCCTTTTGCCATTGTCACATATCCTAACTATTCACCTTATCACATGGGGGCAACCATCTTATCATTTTATCCAATCATTATCATAACTAGTCATTATCTTCTCATTTTGAAATTCCAACTAGACCATCCAACCATTCCATTGCTACTCAACCAAACATGTTTTAAATCCCATCAACCTAGCCCTTTTGACCTTGGTTCATCCATTGGTTTCACATTTTAGCATACATAATCATACTAGTTTCAGTAATTTTTTCAAGCACTTCAGATAAAGGTAATATTTTGGAGCAATATGATAAAAGTATTGGTAGTTACATCCTTCATTTATTATTCCCTTCTTATCAAGTTTGTTTATGTGAGCTTGATTATATTGCCTACTTGGGAAAATCTATGTTCACTAGTCTTGATACTAATTATATCACTTGTTAGGGAAAATTGGTATCATTGATCTATCATTTGTATCTTAGTTATAACTACTTATGGGAAAACTAGGGGCAAAATTTGTTTATTGTGCCTTGACATATCACCTAGCCACTCCTATGCCGTACAATGCTATAATACCAACTATGCCTATTTTATTTGAATTGGCTACTACACTATTCAGATTCCTCCATTGTAAGGTGAACTACTATGAGATAAATCTATTTTAGGACTATGTGGGTTGTTCATGTTGTGGTTAGTTTAGTCTCCCTTCATTCACTCTCTCACTATTTTATGAGCATTATTTCGAGTTCCCACATTCTCACCATTTTTCGAGCATCATTTCAAGTTCTCATGCTCTTGCCATTTTGCAAGCATCATTTCAAGTTCTCACGCTCTCACCATTTTTTGAGCTTGGACCGTTTTAGTTTCTTGTAATTATCTATTGAGTTGAGATGCTTTGAAAATTCTAAAAATATATGAAAATTATTTAGAAAAAACCAAAAACATTGACCACTTCTTTGCCTTAAGGATTCTGGGAACCCTCACTAAGTCACAATAAAATCACTTGTTCCTTAGTTTCTCCATCCTTTTTTTCTTTTTTTTCTATGCTATCACTATTTATGAATTCATCCCTATTTTTCTATCACATCCATCATGTCTTCTGTCAATCATCATTTTCTTCCCATATTTTGGGAGAATTACATTTATCCTAAAGTTTTATTGGATTGTCATATCCATACAACTATATAGACAACATCCACTTGCCTAGTGCATATGGAGACAACTCAGCCACCCCTATCCTTTTCTTCTATTCCCCCATCTTTTTTATTTGTTTAGTTGTCACTAGTACTAGGGGCAATGTTTGTCATGTTGTTTATACTAACATATGGACTAACACTTGTTTATTTCTTTGTTTGTCTTATTGGTTTCTTTATTTGTCAATTTTGTTTAATTTTTTATTTGTGTGTTTGTTTATTTGCTTTCAACACTATGGCCATGATTCAATCTATGCATGTTCATTGGGTGATTCCTTGTACATTATTCTTGAATCTATCCATATTCAAATGTCTACATTTTCATCACAGTTTTTATCATCAGTAAAATTATTTTTCATTGAGTATTAGATATTAGGAGTCAATCCTTATGCATATTTTGTCCAATCCCTTATGGTGTTCTATCAGGAGACCTACCTTCAAATTATACAATTAAAATTAGCTTTGAGAGCTCTACAACATCAATGTAGCATCACCATCTCCTCGATACTGACATCAATAACAATCCTAATCCAATACCCAACCATATCCCAAATAGAGTAATTAAGTAATAAAATAATTTCAACCTTTGTTAGTGCAGATGAGCATCTCCCTACTAGTAGGTTATCCTAATTCATATTTATCTTTTCTATTAACTTACCAATCATCAACCATCAATCATGTTTTCATCAATGGGGTAAACTGCATCAATACTATACACCATCCCACATGCATTCTCAATGATTATATCACTTGCTGGGGTAAATCATCATGTTATCACCAATTTTCTTTTCTTGTTTGTTTGTCCTACTGGGGCAGCTCCATCTTCTCAATGATTATATCACCTCCTAATGTAAATCATTCTATTATCATGCCACATTACCATAATCAAGGTATAATGATTATAATCACCTTTGGGCAAAACATTGTACATCATCCCACTTACATTTCTTAATGATTTTTCCCAACTTTAGGTAAATTATTATTTTATCACCCCATCATCTTTATTTTTTTGGTCCCCTCATTTTGCTTCTTTCTTTTGAGGGAATGTTTGTCAACCCACTTGCCAACCACTCCCTCAAGGGGGCAACTACAATTCAATCATTAATATTATAGTCATAAGCATAAAAAACCATTTTATTCTTTGAAAAGATTTTAATATGCTTATAACTTGTAACATCTTCCCAAATAGGACCAAACTATAGACATATAAATTTTGCCACCAATGGCTTCATATGTGACTTTAGACTAATTCTTACCAATCATTGAATATCTAGCCTAAAAATTTCTATTAGTCTCAAATTTGGCTTCATAACCTTGCATTAAATCAATTTGACCTATTAAATCAATTAAACATGGCAAATACACACATTGAATTAATTAAAATAAAATAAATGACCAAATGCCTAAAAATAATTAATTAACTTGCACATCCTAATCAAAATCAATTATCAAGTTAAATGAATTTTAAATCTTAATTGAGTTCACCCATGAGCTAATAATCAATTACTAAAAAGAATATTCAAGAGCATCTTACCTTTGTGAGTTGTCTCAAATGGAAAATATCTAAAAAAATATTTTAAGAATATTCTAAACTCAACCAAAGTTAGTAAACTCAATCATGGTTGTGAGTTGTCCCTTTTGGAAAATATCTAAATAGAATACCTTAGGAATATGCCAAACTCAACCAAGCTTAATAAACTCAACCATGGCCAAATTTAACCCATTCTAAGGGATTTGAAAGGTTGTAAAAGCAAGCCTAGAGCTCTTCATTTTAGGATCTCAATCGAGTTAGAGTTATAATGCAAGAATATATTCATGAAGCTAAAAGCATAGTGTTATAATGTTGAAATTGAGCCAAGCCATCAATCAAGCCAATCATTCAACAATAGTGCATAGAAGAGATGATGTTAGCCATATGTCATTTATGAAGACTTCTTATGCATAATCCGAACAAGCCAAATGAAGAATTGATTTGGAGCTCTCGAGGAAGGTAAAGATTGTTGTTCTTTGCAATTTAGTTGGGTTTTCAATTGTTGTTCGTTCATTAAGCTTTCCCTAAGATCTAGACCTAGAGATGTTATGTTAGTGTGTTTATTTCATTTTGATACTAACACAATACTAACCATCCTCTCTTGAGTTAAATTGCTTGATCACATAGATGATGTTACAAAGATGTAGGCAATTAAAATTTCTCTAAACCTTAAGAAATACATCTTTTTTACCCCTTCTGGAACTATGTTGGGCCATATGATGTGTAAAGGAATATTGATGGTAGATCCACTTAAAATGGCCATAATAATCAACCTACCACCACCCAAAACACAAAATTAGGTTAGAAAAATATTGGGTTACACTGGATATCACCATAGGTTCATAAGAAACTATGGACCTATAAGTGCACACATCAAAGAATCATTGAAAAAATGGCATAATCAACCACTAGAGTGGTCCATATAATGTAGATTCATTTTCTACATTAAATAATGAGATTATATATACTCATATTTTAGTATTCCCAAATTGGAATATTCCTTTCCACGTACATGTGGATACCTCAAGAATTGTAATAGGATTTATATTATCACAAGCATGGGAAAATATAGACCACCGAATCTCATTCGATAGTAAGAAATTGGCAAAGGTTGAAATAATTATTCCACCATAGAGAAGGAAGTACTAGCAATGGTCTACGAGGTAAAAAATTCTAGGCATTACTTACTAACGACCTTTTCACATTCTTTACAAACCATGGGGCACTTGAATATTTAATAGATAGGTCCATAATACAAGGAATAATATACCATTGGTTCATTTTTTTCCAGGAGTTTGATTTTAAAATTGTAACAAAATTGAGGAAAGCTAATAATGGAGATGACTATCTATCAAGAATAACAATGGGGAAAGATATAGGACTAATTAAGGATGGGTTTCCCAAAGCTCACCTCTTCTATGTAGAGGCAATACCTAAAGACATGGAAGGTATTATATAAATTTGATCTCATGGAGAGTTATTGGAGGAATATAATACATTGCAAATGAAAATATTAATTATTAAATCACTTACATTCACATTGATTAAAGGGACATTATATAAAAAGAGAAGAGATAAAGTGTTGCAAAGGATAGTGTTAATGCATTAGTGATAAAATATCTTAAGAGAAGCACATGATAGAGTTGTAGGTGGACACAACTTGAGGGAAATAATAGGGAATAAAATATTTTTAGAAGGCATATAGTGGCCATCACTATTCAAAGATGCACATAGATAGGTAAGGAGTTGAGATATCTATCAAAGAGTGGGTAAGCCAAATGCTAGAGATGAGATGCCTCTCCATCTAGTTCTGGAAGTAGCCCCATTTGAAAAATGGGAAATCAGATTTATAGGCCCAATTAGACTTAAAACAAGGAAAAGTAATGTTAGGTTTCATTACCACTGAAACAAAATATCTTATAAGATGGGCAAAAGCTATTCCAACAAAATATTATACCATAAATATTGCTACAAAATGTTTATATGAAAACATAATCACAAGGTTTGGATGCCTTTTAATCATAATGAGTGATCAAGATAAACACTTTGTAAATAATAAAATTATAGAATTGCTAAAACATTTCCTAATCCAACACCACACAAGTACTCGTTATCATTCAAAAGTAAATGACACTATTAAAGCAATCAGTAAAGTATTGGAGAAAATAATCACAAAAGTATGTAACATAGAGATAAGGGATTGGGATATAAAGATACCAACAATATTATATGCATACTGCACCACCTATAAATAGATGACTAAATACTGCCCCTTTCAATTAGTTTATGGACTAGAAGCAGTGATGCCAATGGAGTACATACTACCAAGTTTGAGACTTGCAGTAACATTCTAGATGAATGATAAATATTCCATTTAAGAGATATTGTTAGAATTAAAAAACTAGATGAGAAAATATATATACCATCGTATATCAAAATGTAAGTAAAGAGGTGCCAAAAATCATGGCATGCTATATATATATATATATATATATATATATATATATATATATATATATATATATATATATATATATATATAAAGACAAGAATTTTAGATTGGAAATAAAGTTTTACTTTATGATAAAAAATACAAAAATCTAGGCAAGCTGAAAATAAGATGGTTTGGACCCTACATAGTTGAAAATATATTGATTTCATCCACAATAGCATTGTAAATACTAGTAGGCAATCTTAGACAATGGTTTGCAAATGGAGTCTAATTAAATCCCTACATTTTAGGAGATTATAGTGTAGGGAGATAAAACTAATGATATAATAATGTATGATGTGACATTATTCTTCCAGCCAGGTGAAGTTTTGGTAGATGGTACCACAATACCCTATACCAAGAACTTAAGTTTTTAGTTGTAGATCATGTCACCTCCCCACTAAGTTGGCACTATCCTCTAGATGAGAAAATGGAATAAGGTTACCATAGTACCCCAAAAATAGTATCTTAGTAATTGGTTGTTTGATGCTACCAAATAATCTTAGTGGGAAATTTAGATCAATTAAGACATAGGAAGATAGTGGAAAAAGATAAATACATGTTCCTGAAGAGATATATAAAGGAGAGGTAGAACTCAATAGATAAGATATTTAGTATATGTACAATAAAATATGGGACTGTGGTAACAAAATTCAAACAAGATAAGAACCTAAATAATAATATGAAGGAAAATGGTCACATTTTACTATGTGGAATGATAATATAAGAATATATAAATGATTATTTTATGGTTTATATTAGTATTAAGTAGTAAGATAAAATAGTATTTAGACATCATAAATATCAATAAACCTGACCACATATCCATATTGTAAACCATAGGAAAATGTATATCAATGGTAGAAAGAAACAAAAATATGAGAAGATAAGAAAATGAAAATTTTAATTGATGATACTAAATATGCCACAACAGTAAGAGATAATCATCATACATGATTAAAATAGTTACAATTATCTCTTTATATACAAATTAAGAACACCAGGGAAAGGTGTGTTGAGGTAAGAAACCATATGAATAGGGGGAAATGGGGAAATCAAAATTCTAATTGGATCTACAAAATAAGACATAGTGGTAAGACAAAAAGATATTCTTGTAGACACTATTTATGAATTATATAACACCACAATCTTGTACACTTGGAAAACTCAGACCTTGGATGCTTCTCTCAATTATAGACCATTCCCACTTTCTAAATTCTCGTGTATGTTTAATATTGTGTCCCTTGGAACATCTCTTAGTCTGAATAATCTTATGTTGATGACCCAGATCTTCTATCTTTCTTAGAATGGTTAAAACTTGCTTATCTTCTAGCTCTACAACTTCTAAGTCTGTACCTACTTTATTACTCCCTAGACACTAATATTTGAGGCATAAACTTACATCGATTCTAGTGTCCTAACCTAACACAATTGTTTATTACCCTAAAGCCATCCAATTTATAAATAAAATGTACCCTAATGGTTAGCCTAAGTGATTTAATGTGAGTTACTTCTTGAAAGAGATTGATATAAATACAAGATCAACCATCATTCATTACTCACCTAACATTTAGAAAAAATATCATTAAATAGAACAAAGCTTCCCTATTTATTCTTATTTCCATACCATTCATAGGGACTAGACATCTATAGGTCTTAAGTATTTAAGGAATAACCTAAGAGCATGATTTGCTAAGTTACAAGCTAGGTCACTATTGTACTTACTTTACACATATTAAATGATTCACATATAAGCCGACATATATGGGAGAAACACATCAATATGAGGATATATTTAAAGTATTGGCTATTTAGGTAGTGATCATTAATAGAGGGGTATTTAGGGTTAGCTCAACACTGTGTGCCCACTAACTCATTTCCCCCAAGGTTATTATGAAGATGCAAAACTAGGGTTTTGAAAATTCATTAGGAATGACAGTCTATGATCAAGATATGAATGCACTAGAGCAAAGATGAAGTAAAACCCATAAACATTTATGTGGTCATATCCTTTTATAGTATGTATTCCATATAAGATAATTGCATCAAGGTCAAATATTAACATCAATGCAAGTATCCCAGGCTGACTTTAGTGTTTTCATCTCTAGAGGCACTCATTCTAGAATATGATGACTATTCAAAATCATTTTCTAGGATAATTATACCTGTTCTAGATCTAAAACTACATTAGCATCATAACAAGATAAATACATTACATCTTTTTCATTTTTATACTTATCATAGTTATACTTACTATTTTTTACCTATCTCAGTTAAGAAATTTAGTATATGTTTATATCTAAGTTTAACATCCAATTGGCTTACTATAGATTTGATCATCAACCTTGTACATTTTCATTTCTATATTCTTAATCTTATCTACTAAAGTAAGGATTCCAATATCCAATTTAGGGTTAAACATTAAGTGAACCCGATCTTTAAACTCTAAACCCTAGGTCAATTAGGGTTTTCTAAATTTTTTATTACATATCCTTGATTGCTATAATTTGATGGTCCAATACCTTATAATTTTTATGGTTTACTACATTAGTTACCTTGTCAAAATTGTTAAGAAAATCTATACCAATCATGAGAGGGTTTTAAAGTGAAAACAACACTTGATCTCTCTTCAAAATTCCTTTTGTAATGCTATATAGCTAGTATCAACATGATAACTTGAATGATCTAGACCATTTATTCTATTTAAGTCTTATTTGCATGATAGCTACCATCCCACACCTATTATTCAAATTTTGTGGTCAATCTTGTTGCCACTCAAAGAGGTAAGGTTTCTCAACCCATCCCACCACCTGTAAATATAAAATAGGTGCCTCTTAAACCTAATCTATTAATAAAATCCAAGGGATATGATATTTTGATATATTGAGAAATACACATACTAAAATTTCAATCCTTGATCTCCTCAAGCAATCTAATATTTATAAGGATATCCTATATGAAGCATTGCGTGAGACACAAGTTCCAAATGATATTATGCTTGCTTATTTTACAAATATCATGAAATATTTCAAGAACAATACCAAGATCATTAACTTTGATCCAAAAAATTTACCATCCAAATATATTAATGAACAAAATTTGCCTTTGTTCATACAAGTGACCATGAAAAATAAAGGCATCAAAATGGTGCTCATTGATAATGGATTATGCATAAATATTTGTAGCATAAACTTCCTAACCACCATGGTTACTGACACCAATCTTCTTTAAAAAATGGGTATGCATATAAAAGGGTTTGATAATTCACATAGCCCTTAGGTTAGTCACATCGCATTAGATGTGACATTGGGACAAAAAATAGTTTCAACTAATTTTCAAGTCGTATCTCAATCATTAAATTATAATTTACTTTTGGGTAGTGTTATCATGTTAGAATACACCCTTCAAAGAAGTAATTTTAGGACTTTTCATTCTAACTGATACAATGGGACCACTCCAAGGTTGTGGATTACCTATGGATGGAGTGAAACTATAGAGAGGGTTGGCTACCTTAATGAGTCACCTAAAATAACATTAACACTACTAAAATATTAAGGGAAATGGAGAAAGAAACATAAACTAAACTTAATATCTAAGAGTGGTGATGCACCAATAATATTATGCTCCCTATACTATCCTCTTAACAACACAATAGAACTCAACATGGACTATAATTTCCTTACATACTCTTCAAATTAGCCTCTTCATACAATAGTGTATCATATGGAGGTTATGATTTTATGAGTAGGAATTTAAGGGATAACTAAGAGGCCTTATATCAGACACAATCAACTAGTTTCCATAACAATCCACTAACATAAACAACTTCAACATAACATATGACTTGTATAAATTCATCCTACTGATATCAAGGTGAAGAACAAAGGACATAAGAGGGATAAATATTTCCACCACAAATGTAGATCAACTAAGGATTGAAACCACACAAGAATATCAACATGAAGAAGGTAAATTCTAGTTTTATATTGACTCATTCTAGTAATACAGGTGGGTAGAGTCTTCTCATACCCAATGGATGGATATAATGAAATACATTTTAATCTAAATTTATAAGAAAAGGAGGAGAAGAGCACTACCAAACTACATAAATGTATCTATTATAAACATATCTGAGCCTATTTATGAGGAAAATAACTAAAAATCAGACCACTATCTCTTTTCCAATGCCATCATACCTACTATAAGGAAGATTTACCGAAGAGTGTGGTATAGGAGTGGAGTAGAGAGATTTAACTTTGCCAAATTTGTCCTTCTTTTCTAGATTGATGGAAGATAGGTGTGGATTAACTCTTGAAACTCTTACCTCCAACTCTAACTTACCTCATTTCCACCTCCTTCTGCATGCAAAAGCCAACTACATGGTGGACTTGCACTGACCACTACTTGATCTCATAGGAGTTACCTCTGTTAATGTAGTTTCTAATGCCATTTTTAGGTATAAACATGGTTGAAAAATATGAAGGATAATTTTGTGATTAGTCACATGTTGATGGGTCACCTCCTTAATGCATTTATTCTCCATTGAGGTCTTAAATGGCCTTGATTTTGCAGTATGGTCATTTTTGATCAATTTCACTTAGAAAATCTCAAACTAGAAATCATTTATACATACCTCTTAATGACCTTGAATAAGAATAAAAGGCTGGTGTTACTCGTTGAAGTCTTTATCTCGCATCTCCAATCTTGAAAAACTTGTAAAAGCTCTAATAGAGTTCTAATTCTTCATGATAAATCTATCTACTTTATTTTCCAAGACCATGTTCAATATTTTGAGATAGTTTTATGTCTATGGTCCTTCTCAAGGAGTTCAAACAACTCTCTCTTCTATGTTTTAACTTAAAATTTTACTTCTGAGACCCAAATCACATTTGATACTTGAAGTTGCATTTTTCATTTGCAGGCCTAAAATTTTGGCTATAAACCTAAAAAATTGATTTGGAAGCACCTTAAACTCTCATCCATTCCTCATCAAGCCTATTTGATAGCTGATTTAGGCCTAAATAACTCTTGGACTATATCTCCTTTGTCACAAGGCTTCTTTGATAGGACTTAAAGGTCAAGGTATTGGTAGACCTATGGGTTAAGTCTTAAGTTCTCAAAACTATATATTTTCATCAATTAAACCTTACATGGATATTTTATTGGTGTCTTTACACTCATGGTTTGCTTTTAGACTTGCCATACTTCTTTTCAATCTCAGGACTTAGGTCAATGTTTGCATTTTATACTCCTTTTTTCTCTTCACCATGTAGGAATATTCTATGGAAGACCTTAATGAAGTTGTATAGGATTATGAAGGCTTGTTTTTTATCTTAAAAGTGACTTAAAACCTTCAAATAATCTCATTGTATCATGATACTAACCTATACATCCCATTGAAGATCATCTAGACTGACCTAAACAAGCTTACTAATTGAATTGTAGACTTGTACCTTCATTTTATCCTTTCACATATATTGAATAATTATTCAATATCTAGATTATGTTTTAGATGGGTGTAAAGGAATATCCTTAAGTGTTTGGAGTCTTTAATCTTCTAGAAATGTGATAAAGAGCTCAAAAACTGACCTTGGGGTTTATTGTAGGTTTAGGGTTAGTGTACCCTCTTAATGATGGTTCATGAGTCTTATACTATAATTATTACTTATAAAACATATATAATACTCTTAGGGAACCTATTCACCTTATCTAATAATTTCATGAGGCTATACATCTACTAGACTAAGCATTAGTCACTTAACCTATCCAATTATGCACATTGACTAACTCTCTTTCACCTTCTTAAGGACCATTCATAAAGTTGAGGGATTATTTTCACCTCATAATTTTTTGAAAAGGTACTTTGATACCCTATCCAATATATCTGATATCCATTCTAACACAGACATAAGGAAAGCTAAGTTGGCATGTGCCTAAAATCTACCACTCTCTTTTTACAACTAGCTCAATGCTCCTTCAAAGTTCCACCCTAAGTCCAAACCATTTGTATAACTTGAAATTCAATAAAAAATGGTCTCTTAAGAACTGATAGAACCTATTAGACATGATAACCTCCTTAGACACCTTATAAGGTAGATAATCATGGTTTTCACACTTAGTTTGAGAAAGGGTCTAGACAACATGAATATTCCCCACCCCTGAACAAGGCTTGGATGACTGCCTGAAAAATCTTTTCCATGTTGTTAACAAGGCATATGTACATTGAAATATTGGGACAAGAGGATACAATAGAAGCATTGCATCTTTTTCTTTTTTAAAGTACCTTAAATTATGCTAAATTACTGTAAATAATGCTAAGTTACCTTAAACATTGCTAAGAACCATTCTAAACATGACTAAAGGACCTTGAACCGTGTAGGACCTGATGAAACACTCTTGTAAACTTTATAGATCATGAAAACATCCATTTCTTATCTAATACCTTGTTAGCTTATGATGATTCATGATCTTTCTCTCTAAATTCTTCAACATCATTGCTCTACATAAGGTCTAGAATTTCATTTTTTTGGTATTTTTGCTTCTTCTTTCTTGTAAAATAATGCCACAAAACCCACTCCTCCATAATGATATTCACTCATATTCATTAAATCCTTGTAGGCCTTGTAGTTACACAATATGGGTAGGAGTGATGGTTCTCTAAGGCCATTTGAGGATTAGTCCTGCTATTAGAAATCTTAGAAGCATGTCCTAGTGCTAAAAAAATTGAAGAACCTATAACTTCATTTATATTTCCTTGAAACTTTACATGAGACCTTGTTAGGAGGCATCATATCATGTTTTTTTAAATCCTTGTAGGTCATATTTCAAGATAGAAAATTATATTGAGACATTGATATACAAGATAATTCTCTTGAACTCTATTCCTTTTCCATAGGTCTACCAAAGACCCAAACCTTTTATCTTTTTTAGCTTTGGTTTATTTAAGGACCTCCATCTTGTCACTATAGAAATACTAAGTAGACATTTATACATATTTTTAGGCCTTGAATGCTTATGTAAAATTAATGAACCTTTCACCTATAGGTCTGCCTTGACTTGTAATAGTCATAATGGTTCCACAATTAGGCCAAGAGACTCTACAACTTTAGGGATATGCATGAAACCTTCCTTATGACACTCTGTACTGAAAAGAGGATCTTGAAACTGATATTTTTTCTTTCATACCTATATTTTACCTCTCAATATTGGAATAATATTGAGGTTATTAAGGATATTCCTCATGAGACCACTCTAATGGTTCCCTAACTAGTTCTGTCATTCATTTAGTACAATATATCTCTATTAATGTTGCATACCTTACATATTCATGTAGTCCTATGAGATTCTTAAGTTCAACCCCAATTTGTAAATTTTCAACCTATTGGTTGAATATATTTGTGTTGGAATAATGAATATTTAAGCTTACCTAGGGATAATAGGGTAAGTTATTTATTACCTAGGGTTAATTTTATTTGCCTAGGATAATTTGTTTTATTATTGAGAGTCTCTCAACAATATTTTTGTTCTTAGTATTTGAAAACAAATAGTTTGTTTTCTCTATTTTGTAATCACAACAAATAGTTTGTTGTCATAAAACAAACTATTTGTATTATATATAATTTACAATCTAATAGATTGTAACGAGAGAATATCGAGAGTATAAAGAGAAATTTTAGGATTATCACCTATTTTATTCTCTGGTATTATTTTTGTAGGTTTTTTATTGTGGGTTCTTTCTCCTGGATTGATCCTATGGATCCTGTGTATCTCCTGCTCATTCTTTCATGGTATCAGAGCTTGGAGTTCTAGTTGAAGATCCTCTACCCTATAATTTTTCATCATTTTCATCTATTAACACAGTTAAAAGAATTATTTTATTGATGTGTTCTAAATATTTGTTATTCTCTCACAGTTTGGTTCTTGTTTACAAGTTTTTTCTAGAAATTTCTGTACTTTATGATCATTTATGATAGTACGGATTTACAAAACTACAATTTTTTGGTAGAAGGGCATATAAAATTAAATCAAGAATCTTGTATAACTTGATTTTTTTCATTCCTTCATGGCCGTACAGCTCTTCCAGGCAAAAATTGTCTGACTAGTTTTTTTGGTAGATTGTAGTACCTATACGGTTATTTGCTGTGGCAGATTGTACAAACTTCCTTTCTGAAATATGACACCTGTTCATGAAATTTGACTGTGCTAGCTGTAGACACCAACATTGTGTCAACGCCCCCTTGGTCCCCTTCTAAACACTTACACACCTTATTAATTTAAAATAAACTACTTATTTTAAATTAATGACCTCACCTAGACACCTCACCTTGGACACCTCACCCTAAGACCTTTTCTTAACCTATGAGTCACCCTGAGACTAGGTCCTCCAAATCCTAACTACCCATGACCTATTCTCACTCCATATTAACTCCCTAACCAACTCTCGTGCCTCATAAACCCATGTTTTAATCATTCTCTAATGAAAAAAGCACTTGGTGGGTGGAGAAATAGGCAAAGAGCTAAAAATATCCCTTTTACCCATTCTTTCTCCACTAACATCAGTCAATAGTCGGCTGATGCTAGTGGGATCACCAATGTCAGTTACATAAGCCTGGCTCTAACATTGAGCTACCCCCCGTGCCTCTTTGCAGATCGATGTGCACACTCTGAGACCAAGCATCAGAATTCGACTATCGCTCTCTTGGCTACTAAAGCTCTGCACAAGTTACTCTAGATACTCAGTTGAAACATTGGATGAGGACCTCAACATCAAACACAATAGGAATAAGCATTCTGACACCTCTGGTTCTTTATCAAATAAAGCTAAGTATTCTATCTCATTTTAGTATTTTAGAATACATTGGTAATTAGTTTCCATTTGATATTTCTAAGAATTGTTGAGAAACTCAAATTTTTTTGTGGAGAGACTAAAAATCCTTCCTCTTATTCTTACCTTCTTTTAACACCTATCCTCTACCTTTACCCTTCTTCAAACCTTATTCACTTTCCTGCAACCCTGCATAAACCTTTAAATTTCCATAGACTCTTCTATTGACCACAGACATAATCCAAAACCCGTCCAAGGCCCACTTCCCCTATCGACATCGGCAACAAAACTGATGTCGGCATTATTTCCATATCGACCTCGACAAAAATATTGACGTCGGTGACTATGACAGACTGACCGCAAAGAACATGTATGAGTTATCTATTTTTCTCTTCCTTAGTCTTTCATCATTTGTTTTTATACAAAACACTTTTATTTAAATAGTGGACTGTCATCCCTTACGAAGCTTTACGCTTCTAGGACCAAGCGCATAGCTTGGCAGTCCACCATATCCTCCTCTAACATTCTCTTTGTTTGAGTTTTATTCTTATTACAGGTGTTTCCTCCATAGCCAAAGAGGAGCTCCCACAAAGCTTGGATACGGTGCGCACTTAATTCGGGTAACATCAAACTCCTAACCTTTAACCTTAGGTTCTTCCTTCTTCTGAATGCAATTATAGAAAAACTTAGAGAAACACTAGCTTTCATTCTAGATCAAGCCGTATAGTTTATTTGTAGGCCGTACAGTGTTTTGGGGGATTACAACAGGGATTTCATAATCTATTCTATTCTATATCATAGCCGTACAATTTTATTCATTTTGAATGTCTTATACTACATAAAATTAAAATCTAAAAGTTGTATGAATTAGCAGACATTCTAGGCTTTCATTTCTAGCTGAGAAGTATGGATTTGGATCATGCTATATAGTCCTTTGAGTAGATCCTGTGGAGATAATTTTGAAATTACTTGGAGGTTTTTTCCTTGGTAAATGTTTATAAAATTCTCATCAAAATTCTCCTTGATCACCACGCCTTGCTAGAACAAGAAATTATTTATAATAAAGCCAAACATTATTCAACATTCATCTCACACGTGTGTGTTATTTTGGCTTTTTTTTTAAATTAATTTCTTAATTTTTAGTGGTTTAAAGCAAGTATCTAGCTTTAAATGAAAAAAGTTGACTTTGCTAAAGTGGCTAGAGTTATTTTGTTAAAGAATTGGTAGGGAGGAAGTCTTGGGGTCAAACTCCCCTACATATTTTTTGCATAAAGCGATTTTTTTTGTACCTTTGTATAAGCTAAGGCTAATAAATTTTATTGGGAGACGTTAAATTGTAACGGGAGGGTTTTTTTGAGGAAAAAGAATGTCTAGGTTGTTCCTATCAGTGTCATCATCTTCTTCAAGAATGGAATCGCGATTGTTTGAACCCCTAAACTCAATAAATTACCATGTTTGGAAGCTAAAAATGCAACAACTCCTTCAATCAAAGGGCTTATGGAGATTTTTTTTTGAAATAACACTTGTGACATTCACCACTAAAAAAGACAAATATGCATATGGTTGTAAGCAAGATGAGGCTCTTGGATTGATTTGCCTCAACGTCTCAAATAATCTTCAATTTCACATTGCAGATGATACAACACCAAAAAAGGTATAAGAAAAATTTAAAAACCTATTTGGCAAAGTTAATGAGTTTAAAATTTTGCAATTAGATTAAAAATTGAGTACTCTCTCTCCATCAAGTTTTCCTTCAATAGATGAATTCTTGGCAAAATTCAAATTTATTAGGTTATAGTTGAAAGTTGGTGACAAGGATAAAAGTGATAAGGAGTGCATTTTCATGATTTTTTCAAAGTTGAAAGGACCATATAGTGTTTTGTACTCTACTTTTTATACCATGATGGATACATTAGGTGATGAATTCAAATGGCCTTCCTTTGAATTTTTTGGTGAAAGATTGACTAGGGAGCAAACAAAATTAATGGACCTAGATGCTCTACCTGGTCTTAGTCATGCTCTAGTTGCTAATTCTTCCAAAGGAAAACCTTCACCTAAGTCTAAACAAAAGCAAGCACCTTCAAATAAGCCTCCAGAGTCTACCACCCAGACACCTCATCATTTTAAATCTATTAAGACCAAAAAGTCCTTTAAACAAAAGAAGAAAACATTTGGTCTATATAATTTTTGTGATGGTCCTAATAATGATGAAAGTAGATGTGTTAAGAAGATGGAAGGATTAGAGGTAGCGATCAGACAACACAAAATTTCATTACAGTCTCCATCTTCTTCTACTTCTCTTGCAGGAAAAGGGAAAGCACTTTCAGCCAGGGCTACATCTTCATGTCATGATCAATGGATTTTTGACTCAGGTGCTTCTCATCATCTCACACATTCTAAGGATCTATTATCTTCTCTTACAGATTGTAGTACATCATGTATTTTTATGGGTAACTCCTCATAGATTGAAGTTTTGGGATCAGGTACTGTTGACAAATAGGGTGTATGTTTTAACAATGTATTGCTTGTACCCCAAATCTCTTCTAATATTATATTTGTATATCAAATATGTAATTTTGGTATTGGTAAAACTATGGAGTTTACTCCACATGATGTTGCAATAAGAGAATGTAATGATCCTAGTGAGATAGTTGCTATAAGTAAAACATACCATACTGAAAGACTCTATACTTTTGATATGTTTGAGCCTTTTATGTCTTCTAGTTCTTCACTTATAACACATGGTAATAGTCTCAGCAAATTGTGGCATGAGAGATTAGGGCATTTGAGTTATGGATATATGAAACAAATGAGTACAAAACATCTTGTAAAAGGCCTTCCTAAGGTCTCATGTATTGATGGGGTGTGTCTTGGATGTCTAGTTTGTAAAAAACACTAGGATCCATTTCCAATTGGTAAGGCCACATGTACAAATGCACCCTTAGGGTTGGTTCATAGTGATTTGATGAATTTTCCAACTCATTCTTTTTTAGGGGCCAAATATGCACTCACATTCATTGATGATATCACTTGTAAAACTTGAGTATATTTTCTCAAGTTGAAAAGTGAAGTTTTTGAGACTTTTAAGGCTTTCAAAGCCTTTGTTGAAAGACAATCATCTCTTCCTCTTAAGAAGATATGCACTGACAATGGGGGGGAATATGAAAATAATGCTTTCCATGATTTTTGTATTCAGCATGGGATACAACACCAATTCACTGTACCACACACTCCTCAACAAAATGGTGTAGCAGAGAGGAAGAATCAAACATTGAAAGAGATGGAAAATTGTATGATTCACTCTAAAAATTTGGGTCCACAATATTGGGATGAAGTAGTAAATTGTGCAAACTACATTAAAAATCATATGCCTCACAAAGCTATGTAGAATATGACACTTGAAGAAACTTGGTCTGAGATCAAGCTTGATATTTTAGATTTTTGCATCTTTGGGAGTCAAGCATGGGCATTTGTTCTTGATGACAAATGCAAAGCATTGGAGAAGAAAAGACAACCACTCATTTTTTGGGCTATTGTGAAGATGTAAAATCCTACCACCATTTTGATCCTATCACACATGATGTGTTGTTTCAATGAGATGTTCAGGTTGATGAGATACCCACTCCACAGAAGTGTACATCTAGTTCTTCTTCTCCCCCTCCTTCTTCTATAGAGGATAGTGGGGATTTTATTTCTATTATTGTTGTTGATGATGATGTTGCAGTTGTTTAGCCACCACAACCATCTTATTCACCACCTTTGTGCAAGTGGGCAAAGAGCACTCTACAGGTAGTTGGTTCTTTAGTTGGTGATCCATCTGATTCTTGTCGCACTCTCTCACAGACATCTAGTGTTGCTCTTTTGGGACAAGCTTGTACAGATGATCCAATGTTGTTTTCTAAGGTCATTGGTATACCCGAGTGGGATGTTACAATGTATGATGAGTATTCTTCATTGATGAAGAATGATACTTGGGATCTTGTCCCTCTTCCTAAGGGAAGAAAACTTGTAAAATGTAAATGGGTCTATAAGACCAAATATGCTGCAGATGGATTAATGGATAAGTACAAAGGTAGATTAGTAGCTAAGGGTTTTTCATAGGTTGAAGGGGTTGATTAATTTGAGACCTTTGCCCTTATAGCTAAGATGGATTCTATTCAACTTGTAGTCTCTCTTGCTGCTTCACATTCTTGGTTAGTTTTTTAGATGGATGTGAAGAGTGCCTTCTTGCATGGTGATCTCCATGAGATCTATATGGAGCAACCTCCAGTATTTGTGTAGGACTCATCATTGGTTTGTAAACTCCATCGTTCTCTTTATGGCCTCAAACAAGATCCTAGAGCTTGGTACGAGAAGATGGATAGTTTTCTTTTGAGTTTTGGTTTTATTTGTTGTGAGTCAGATTATAATGTATACATCCTGAAGCAAGGTGAGGAGATTGTCATATTGGTTTTGTATGTTGATGATATCATCCTCATTGGTAGTTTAGATTCATTAATACATGACATCAAGGACAAGTTGGTAGATAGGTTTGCTATGACAGATCTGGGATTTCTACATTATTTTCTTGGTCTTCAAGTTCTTCAATCTTCTGAGGGCATCTCTATTAGATAGCAAAAGTATGCGACATGCTTTCTTCATCAATTTGGCATGGCTAATTGTAAGCCTACCCCAACTCCTTATCAGTTAGGTGTTATGTTGCATACCACTTGTATGACTCTTATTGATCCAACTTTGTATAGGCAACTTGTAGGTAGTCTTTTATACCTGACTCATACCCATCTTGACATCACATTTGCTATGAACCTTGTCTCTCAATTCTCACATGAGCCTCATGAGAGTCATTAGCAAGAATCCAAGCATATTTTGTGCTACATTTAGGGCACCACTCACTTTGGTATACATTACACACCACAAAGTTCTACACAGCTTGTTGGATACACTGACTCTGATTGGGCTGGTGATGTTAACACTTGCAAATCCACTTGCAAATTTGATTTCACACTTGGTTTAGGTCCAATTGCTTGGGCATGTAAAAAGTAGACTACTTTTGCATTGCCCTCTATTGAGGTTGAGTATCAAGGTGCTGTCAAAGCTAGTCAAGAGACACTTTGGCTTTGACAATTGCTTGGAGAGTTTGACTTCACATAATAGGGTCTTACTACTCTTTGGTGTGATAATGAAAGTGTGATTACTATTTCATGCAATCCTATTGAGCATCAGCAAACCAAACACATTGAGATTCACATGCACTCCATTCAACATCTTATTCAAGATGGAGTTCTTTCTTTGGAATTTGTGCCCACAACTGAGCAGATTGCAAACATCTTCACTAAACCTTTAGCTTCTCCTCATTATCTTTAGTTGTGAGCGATGCTTTGGGTGATGGAAGTTGTACTTATGGGGATTTCCCATGAAGTCCTTCCTTCCTTTATTTTTTATATATTTGATTGGTTTGTACATGGGTACCTTATTAGGCCTAGTAGCTGGGACCCATATTTGTTTGTCATTCTCCCTATATTTCTATGAAGGAAGGGTGTTGGAATAATGAATATTTAAGCTTACCTAGGGATAATAGGGTAAGTTATTTATTACCTAGGGTTAATTTTATCTACCTAAGATAATTTGTTTTATTGTTGAGAGTCTCTCAACAATATTTTTGTTCATAGGATTTGAAAATAGATAGTTTGTTTTCTCTATTTTGTAGTCACAATAAATATTTTGTTGTCGTAAAATAAACTATTTGTATTATATATGCTTTACAATCTAATAGATTGTAACGAGAGAATATAGAGAGTGTATAGAGAAATTTTAGGATTATCACCTATTTTATTCTCTGGTATTATTTTTGCACGTTTCTTATTGTGGGTTCTTTCTCCTAGATTAATCCTATGGATCCTGTGTATCTCCTGCTCATTCTTTCAATTTGGGCTCCATTGAAAATATTTTCCTCCATTAAAGATCTTCCTCCTGTGTGTAGTTTATAGGGGATTTAGTCAAGATTAGTAACACTACCAATCACTATTATTTAGATATTAATATTTTTTATGTGGGGTGAAAGAGAGGTGGAATGACTTGCTCATGGACTCCTCTTGAGGAACATTTCCCTTAAAACATTATGAGAATCCATTTTTGGTTGCAAGCCTAAAATTTTCTTTACTCCCATGACTTTATAATTGCATTTGATCTTGTCATGTCTTGTAGACCCTTGGATCTCTAAATTTTTATGTGTGGGACTTGATATCCTTCTTGAGGACCCTAAACATCTTTTACAGGTATTTATATGGCTTCCATATTCAAGTAACCTTAAATGCACAAGGAGAAGTCTATTTGATTCATTAGTTCTTTATCCACCTATGGAGAGCCATGAAATGCATTAAAACTTTTAATTTGATCTTCAGACCTGTAGAAGTCATCTTTTTGCTCCAAATTCCAACAAGTAACATTAAGAATGTCCTCCTGGTTACTATCTTATATGTAAGTTATCCTCTATGGGAGCCAAACCTATGCATGGAAAATAAGAAGAGTAATAAAAGAAGTAGAAAACTTCGCATAGCTCTTTCTTATTTTGATTTGGTGATTTCCTTACTATCATCTTGGATGTAGGGAGATAAATCTTGACTAGTTTAGAGTTCTCTATCAAGACTTAACACTCTTAAACCATCTTAAATCTTATATCTCCTTCCTCAATCTATAAAGTCTATTAATCTATCTTGAAACTTGTTAGAACCTTATCTAATATCGTAACCTATGTTTCTATGAGCTTAAAATTATGAATAAAAGGTGATGTATGTAAAGCCTTACCATTACTAGGGTACAAACATATGTATTGGCTGCAAGTTAAACACCATTATTCTTGTCTTGAAATCAATGTTATGGGACTAAACCATGTCTAAGTATCATGAAGAGTGTGGAATAAGATGTTCATACTCAATTTAAGACTCCATATTCTATAAAATACATCAAAATTATTGAGAGCCTCCATCTAATCTATGTTAGACATCTCAAGGGTAAAACCTCCTTTAGAACCTTGTAACTTTGGTATGTGTGTCAATTTTGTCTTCCTCTTGAAGGAAACCCTACTGTACTCTCTATTCACCATTTCATAAATGGTTTCACCCTTTTTCTCTTTTCAATTGGATCTTGATTGACATTTCAATACTTAGTTTTGGACTTTCCTCATAGAAACATCTTGAAATCACTACAAATCCCCATATAGAACTATAGGTCATCATGTTAAATATTTAAACATTACCATGATGTGCTTAGGAATAGATTTCATGAGCATACTTTCATGTTCAAGTGTTAGGGAGATCAAGGAGATATTGGACTTGGTTTGAGGCTCTATCCTAAAAGAAGCACTTTCACATTATTATAATTCTTCTTCCCAAGCCTTGCAGGACTATTTGAAGGCATTGAAAACTCAAGTCAGTTAAGACCTGATACTTGAGCTATTAGAGAACATACACTTTCCATTTTAATTTTTTTTTAGGGTTATTGTGAATAATGCCTCCAAATATATTGAATATGTGATCCTATAGTGTGCAACCTATGTGTTTGGCCTCAAGATTATATTTTCATCAAAATCCCTACAACATTGAGAATCAACGAGCCTAAAATCATGTTGGGAGAATATTGGGGAATAGGGTGGATCATATGGATTCTTGAAAGGATTTTCACCCCAATGAGAACTATTTGTAATATATTTTCATTGTATCTCTTAACTAGTAGACTTGTACCCTTCCATTGGCTCTGGATTACCCTTGGAACCCTCGAATGGATCATAGGGACTTAAAAAAAATAGAGGAATTTTAGGGGACAATAAAAACATCTTAACAATCCTCTTTATTCATTCAATCTATCAAAACAAGCTTGAAATAACCAAAAGTTGATACACAAACTCCTAGGGTTTTAGGGGTTTTAGATGCATCAATCAAGTTTTAGATGTTTTAAAATTCTTTGAGTATTCTCATTCAAAATTTATGTATTCAAATGATGATAAAAATACCTCTTGAAAATATTTGGGAACCACTTTTTTCCATTAAATAGCAGGAGGGAGATTAATCCACAAACCATGATTTATCGAGTTCCTCACATGCCTATTTGATCTTCTTAATGATTGTTCATAGAGTTGAGAGGATATTTAAATTTTATATCACCTAGAATATGTTATTTAGGACCTATTTATCCTTCTCCAATGGCCATAATCTACCATGCATCTTCTCAACTCTTCTACCACATCTTGAAAAATGGCTTCTAGGTCTGTGAAGGAGCTCTGAGTTAGTTTTGACATTGTTTGAGCTCTTCTGAGCACAAATATTTTTCTTAAGACTTAAAATGGATTGATAATTATGTGTTTGACCTTTAATATCTCTGAGTTAACATGTATAGGTCCTTACAACTATGCACCTTTGAAAAAAACTTTTCAAAACCCTATTTTCTCATAGAAATAATCATTTTGAAGGATTTTTCTGCCTTATTACTTAAGATTGGTGGTATTTATCCATTAATAGACATCTATTTCAATGAAAAACCCTAAAAAATCTTTGAAAACCATGAAACCTACATGTTTATATTGAATGTGAAATGTTTTTTTTACTTGTTAAGGTATTTTCCCATGTTAAAAAGGGAATGAAAGGTGTCAAATGCAAAGAGAGAAGGGAAAATGAGACATTAAATGTAATTTGAACCATTTTGGTATGGATTATTAGGGATCATGGGCATACTTTAGTATCATGAGGCCCTTTAAGACACTATAAAAATGTATCTTTTCTAAAATTGACTTAAGTAGCTCAAATGGCATGATACTATGACCTTTTTATATTTTCACATGCACTTTAAAGACTCTTATAGATATGTTCATGATCTAATTATGAATTATAAATATCCCTTTAACCTCTTTTCTTCATAAACTGAACCTTGAAAACACCTTTGTTCTAATTCATGCAATGACATAATTGTAGTTTTAACCAAGGAATGCATTAACTCATCTTAATTGCTTTTAAGCATGTAATGAGACCTAATAAAATGGAACAAGACTCAAACAAGGATTAAGGACACTAATTGTTCATTAAGGGATCACCTAGAAACTTGACACCAACCATGACTCATTACATAGACTAGAATACTCTTTCATAGGGATTAGAAGTTCAAATGTCTAAGCATAATTGGTTTGGGACAACTTAGCTATCATGAGGTACATATAAAGAAGGGGAATGAATTAAATTTTTCAATAAGTTACTCTCCCAAGTTAAGTAGATGCTCTAGGACCACTGGTGGCTAGAAGAGACAACATGTATACCTTAAATACATTCAATGGAAGCTATCCCATCTACAATTCACTGATGTGTAAATTTCATACATGATGGGACCTTACTATCCATGCCTGCTCATGATGATCCTTTCAAAATTTTCAAAATGATACACTCTAAAACTAAAGTAATTATTATAATGGTACCACCTAAATAATGTATTCCTATCAAGAACATACAGACATAAAATAAGTGAGTCAAGTACAATGGATATTTTTTCTCCAAATGTCAAAAGATACTAAATATTGAGGTACATGTCAATGCATGTCAAGAGAAAGAACCATTACTAAAGGATCCAATAGAACCATAAGATCACCCACCATTTGAGCACCCTTTATTGGTTAATACTAAGTAAAAAGATATCCATATTTCATATTAATATGACAATGATGATGATACCACTAATGACATGACAAATGAGAAAATGCAAAAATTAAAATTTGATCAACTTGATCACTTGGCACAAAAGCTATTCAAAATTATGGGTCTTGGTACATTTAAACTAAATCCAGATAAGTTTAAAACAAAAATAGTATATGATCATGTAAATTCTTGTTACTCCATACATCCCTCTTTATTAAAAACATCAAGTCATCCATAAAAAAGTCAAATACAAGTACATCATGTGAATAATGTGGAGTCTTTTCAAAAGGACTCACATCAAATGTTATAGATTAAAACACAACATGATACTAAAAATACCATATTATATTTTTTACTTGAACATATAATAATTTATTTACCTTTTACCAAACACAAATCACATAATAGACTTCTAATTATAGAAGGCAAGGTACTATATTATAAATATCATTGGTTCATCGACCATAATACCAATCAATGTCAGGCATTGAAGGAACTGATTAAAAAATATAATAATAAAGGACACATTAAAATTATGTATGACATGAGAAAAAGGCAAAATCCTTCATATCTTTCAAGAAAATTTTATTTCTCAAAATGATAAAAGTATGAAGATTTAACTATTATTACAAATATTGATGGGGTATATTTCCACCATTTCCAATTTGATATTAATAAGTGGGATATAATTTGTGGCACCAGATTTATTGCATAATTAAGACATACTACATATGAACTAATATACTCTTCATTAATTCCAAAATCTTGAGGATACATTTTCTTACCTATAGCCTATGGCTGACATGTGAAAACTTCCACCATATGGATATTATACAATGAACCAAATTTGAAACTAAAGTTCAGATGAAATTGGGTAATTGATTGAAATGCTAAGTTAGATATTACAAACATGTGTATTAATTTTATATATATATATATATATATATATATATATATTTGCATACAACATGATGGGCATGATTATTTGTTGGCACCATTGGATTTAGGTAAGCCATAAATAGAAACATTGAATTCATGGTAGTGCAATGATATAAACAAATCATGATATTTGTTATAGGTGGTACTAAAATTTTTGATGAAGAGGACTTCCTTGATTAGACATCTTAAAATATTCCAAAAATACCAAAGAAAAAACATTCAAAAATATAGAAATAGTTTTAGCATAAAACACGTTCTATTATCTCCTTGGCATCTATGTGTTAGTCCATGTTAATAGACAACATACCAATTAATCCTACATACATATGTGTGTCACGATTCTACTTGAGTTTTATATAGGCATACACATATACATGATCTATTTCTATTTCAGATGTTGGGCCTTTCGTCTACTCATGTCATATGGACATTGGGGGCATCCATCTCTATGATAATGATATTTCTAGGTTACATCATTCTATGGTCACTCTACATTATCATTTTTTGAGATCCTATATGTACTTACACATGCCTTTATTCATGATTATATCTTACACATGGTACTTGATATGCTATGCACTTGACATTTTTTAACACATTCGATCCATGGGATACTATGATATGTTTATGTTGGTTGCTTATGATTTCATTTATTCACTCCCTTGAGTGTCTTGCCTTGATATTGTCTTACTTATTTGAGAATTTGAATATGTTCCTTTTTATGTAACCCTTGTTCCTATGTATGATTTATTTAATGTTTGAATATGTCATTATTTGTTGTCTAGACATTTTAATATGTCATCCTTGCTTTTTTAGACATTTGATTAAGTCATGTCCTTTCAATTGTGTGTAATTTTAACATGCCCCTTGTTTGAGGTCTCCTTAGACCATTTCCTTTTAAATTACTTTTGAGTGCTCTTGTGTGTGTGATTGATTTACTTATTGAGATTATATTGTTACTATCTAAACATTTCCATAATACTTATAATGTATCTTAGGCCTTCATGTGATCAAATGGTTCTATGCACTTCAATGCTATATCTACTTAGACATTTCCTTCTATATGATACATGGTCACATTCATATATTATATAGTTATGTTATCCCTTTTATGTGAGGTAAATAATGGTTTATATTATTTCCTTACCTAAAAGGGTGGGAATATCAGTAGGGTAATGTCATAGAGGCATGTTCTTCACATTTGGCACAGTTTTCAGATTCAATGGGGGCATGTCATACAGGCATGGATTTCACACATTCAAAATTTTTAGATTCAGTGGGGGAATGTCATATGGGCATGGCTTCTACACATTCATAATTTTTAGATTCAGTGGAAGCATGATTTAGAAGCGTGTTATCCACACTTATTCAATATTTAACATCTCTATATTACAGTGGGGGCATGTTTTAGAAACATGTCCTCCACATTGGTATTTATTATTTTTTTTTAGATTTATCCATATATAGGGGGAATTATTTTGAAAACATGTTCTCCAAACTTACAAAATTTCCAAATTGGCCAAAACACATAATTATATAATTAATATTCACAGTTGTGGTATAATTCTATACATTGGTACCATTGTTATACATAGTTTCAACATGAGATAAATATAAGGTGCAAATTCTATGAAATTTGCACCTAATATTAAAAATCCAAATTAGTTTTAGATTTAAAAATGCTCTCAAGTACTATCATCAGCCACCAAAATGTACTTTTATGCATTGATACCTAAGATGTACTTTTATGGACTATATTAATCCAATCTACTATAGTAGTTAATTCAGCTTTGGTATGGTTGAGGTGATTAAATCACTCAATATTTCTAAGGTTTTAGGTTGGGCTCTATTTTATCATCCAATATTACCGATTTGATAGTATGAGTTAACTTTGTTCACTCATGCCCACCAAGTTACAAGTATGATTGGGTTGCACGGTTGAGATAATCTCAATGGCCAAGTGGTAACTCACCTTTGATCCAAGGTTGGGGGCATGTGCCTTCCAATATATATCTCTCTCTCTTTATCTCCTTAGATATATGTAGTTTATAGATTTATATATATTTTTCCTAATATCAATTTCAAATCCTTATAATGATACATGTTTCAAATCAACTTTCCAATAAGCAAGGTGGTAACATTGACACATATGTGTACTCTTAAATCTTGATCATTAAAATTAAATTAATTTAAATTCCATATTATATGCAATGATTATGTATTGTAACATTCTCTTGGTTTTAGGTCAATCACTAGTAAAGCACTCAAGTTGGGCTCACGCAAGCCAAGGTGTTTTATACACACCCAACTATGCATTCATTTCCTTTAAAATATAAATTTCATTACTAGTTTAAAGGGGGGAATGTAGACACTATTTATAAATTATATAAAAACTCAGCGTTATATACTTATAAAACTCAAACCTTGGCTATTCCTCTTAGTTCTAGACCTTTCCAACTTTTTGAAGTCTTGAATTTATTCTGTATCATGCCCATTGGCCTATTTCTTAGTTTGACTAGTCTTATGTTAATGAACTAGACCTTATATCTTACCTAGAAAGATTAAAACCTATTTATATTCCACCTATATAAGTTTTGAATGTGTACCTACTTTCTTGCTCTCTAGATACTAACATTTGGGATAAACACATTACTTGATGTTAGTGTCCTTACCTGACGCAAGTGTTAAGTGACCTAAAGTCATCAAATTTTTGAATGAAATGTATCCCAATGGCTGGCCTAAGTGATTCAATGCAAGTTACTTCTCCAAAGGTATACATATAAATACACGATCAACCCTCAATAATTCCTCACCTAAAATTCAAAAAAACATCATTCAAATAACATTTAATTGAGCAAAGTTTCCCTATTAATTCTTATTTCAATACCATTCATAGGGATTGCACATATATAGGTCTTAAGTACTAAATGAACAACTTAAGAGTCTGATTTTCCAAGTTAAAAGTCATGTTACTATTCTACTTACTTTGCACATATTACATGATTCACACACATGCCAACATGTATGAAATAACTACATGAGTTTAAGGCCCTATTCAAAGTATTGGTTATATAGGCAACACTCATTAACAAAAGGGTATTTGGGGTTAGCTCAACACCATGTGCCCACTATGCCATTTTCCCTGAAGGTCTCTATTGACGCAGGAAAGTGCACCCAGTGGTAGGAAAACAAGTTCCTGCCTTCTCCTCATAACATGGAAACTCCTCTCTGGCCTGTGGGATGACGAAGCAGGAGAGGAGAGTCTCTAGTTAAGGGCTAGCTCCCTTTGATGTATCATGTTTGTTTCAGCAAGTGTAAATATATATAGGTATAGATATATATACAGATATATAAACTGGGGGGATGAAAAGGGAGGAAATTACAGGAAAACAAACTACTCTAAGGAGGTGATACACCAAAACAAGATGACCTTCTCACACCCACTCTAAAAATTAGACAAACAAACTTATACGCTTCACCCTTAACAGAAGAAACAATCTACAAACTTGACAGGGAGGTAAAAATGAAAGATACAAAAAAGGGGGTTCACCAAAGGTGTTGTGAGAAGCACTCTATAGATGATCCCCTCTGTTTTACACTCCAAAATAGAACTATTCTCCTTTCAGCTGTAGATGGCACCTTGTAAATAGCTAGTGTGTTGGTGTTGAACCTGTGAGAGCATCAAAGACAATGACTGAACACAAGTCAACACTCAAGACACACAAAATATCTATCCAAGAAGAGGTAAAACTATGTTTATAGATTCAGGTATAAATTTTAGCAGGGCTGCACCTTGTAAAATTATGAAAAGATGATTAAAAATGAACAAGTTCATAATATATATGAAAAGCTAAGAGGCCCATTTGGTGCTCCTGCTTTTACAAGTGGCATACGTGTCTCTTCATAAAAAGAACAAGTTGCTCAAAATATTAATGAGCTGTTCATTTTGCCTACTCGAGAACTACATTCCTTGCTTGGGTGACTTACATAGTTTGCCTTCTCATTAATGTGAAATAGAGGAAATGGTTGCACTGCTGGCTGCTATCATTCCAAATGATCAATTCACTGGCACTATCTCACCTGCCAAAGTCGCTTCTTCAATTAGTGCCAATTGGACAACTACACACTCACTCCTTGCTTGTCACTTTGTCCATTTGTCCTATCTGGCTCATTCAGCCCCCTGGGGTGAACATCTTGGTAGGTCACTGCATTTTGATCTCCTTTCCATGGCCATTGCTTCCTTCATTTGAAAACAAACGGTTATTCTATTTCACTAAATTTGACATCTTTGCAGCCGTCATGTCTTTGAATATCAATGGATATTTCACCCTCTTGAAATTAACAGCCTCTCAAATGTCATTACTTGAGAACCAACAACTCTTTCATCCTGTTAATCTTGACGACTGCCAGGACATCAAGGGGTACATGTGGCATCATATCGGATCCCTTGTCAGCCTTTGCTTTCTATTTTTCCCTACAGGCACCCCTTTTGCCTTTAAAGCTACCCTTTGCATTCTCCCAAAGGGATGGTGACCCTCTGGGCCCTTTGAAATTCCCCTTTGCACTTGGCTAGAAGTCCCCCATAAGGGCACCTGCCCTTTAGGGTCCTTTGGCGGGTCTCTTGGTAGGGTCGTTGGACCTTCGGACTTCTCCCCGGGCTCCCCGCAGACAAATTGTCTGCGGACAATTTTCCCAAGTCAATTTCTTTGGGTCTTTTGACTATGGCTTTCCACTTTATATTTTTGTATACTTTTTGTCTGCGGACAAAAAATCCATGGAAATTCTACCTGGGTTTTTGACTTAGCATTTGAAATGGCCCGAATTCCTTTAGACTTTTGTCTAAAGAAATTCCTTTAGGTAAAAGTTTGAAAGAATTTGGACTTAGTCAAATTTCAATCTAAAAATGAATCCTTGAATTGAACTTTAAACCTAATTCTCCTTTTGAAGCGCTGGCCCTCCACTAGTGCATTTGACCTGGACTTCCCCTTCAGTCGAAGGGTACTTCTTTGAACCAAACCCATTGAACCAAAATTTGGTTCAACGGTTCAAGGTTCAACCATTGTGCGCCGATGAGTCATGATGGACAATGAACTATTTTCATTGAACCAAATCCATTAAACTCTTGATGTTGAACCTTTTGGCATTGAACTGAACCCATTGAACCAAAATTTGGTTCAACAGTTCAAGGTTCAACCATTGCGCGCCGATGAGCCCTTGAACGGAAACTGATGAACTATTTGCATTGAACTGAATCCGTTGAACTTTTGATGTTGAACCTTTTGGCATTGAATTGAACCTGTTGAACAAAAATTTGGTTCAATGGTTCAAGGTTCAACCATTGTGCGTTGATGAGCCCTTGAACAAAAACTGATGAAATTTTGGCATTGAACCAAGTAAAGAAACACTGGCATTGAACTTGTGCACCCTGAAATAACTGCCTTCAAATAGTGAAGAAAGAAGGTGAACAATTTTGGCCCGTGGATAAAAAATTGATCAACGATGGTGACTCATAGGGGAAGCGTGCTTGCTATGCTTAAAGACCAACTATCTTGAAAATCCATTGGGCATGGAGTCAAATAATAACCTTGAGAACTAGCAACAACTCCATTAAAACTTAGAACCAGTCACGTAGATCCACCTCCAAGGAAAGGAAAGCACATGCAAAACTAAGAAAACTACTACTTGTATAACAACACTTAGGGAAAATAGGAAAGAAAATAGGGAAAATATGTACAAGCAAACCCAAAAATTAGTGGCAATGCTTCAGATGTATCCCATTAATTGGGATATGTAGTTCTTCACCGTCCAACCTGGAAAGTTGGAATGCATTATGCTGCTTGCATTGAGTGATCATGTAAGGACTGCTCCATAGGGCATCAAATTTTGCATGTTTCTCAGGCTTAGCTCGATCTTCATCCCATTTTAGGATAATGTCTCCTTCAGAGAAATCTCTTGACAAAGATTTATTGTCAAAGTGCCTTTTTACTTGCTATTGGTGACTAGTCATGGAAGCCATAGCCCGATCCCTTACCTCTTGAAGTTCCATTAGCTCACACAACCTGACCTCCAGACCATTTTCTTCTTCAAATTGCAATTGGTGGGATAGATCCAACACTAACAATTCAAATGAGATGGGAAGCCTAGCTTCCCTCCCATACACAAGCGTATATGGAGAATTTTTGATTGCTCTTTTTGGAGTAATTCGGTCAACCCATAGAGCTGTCTTTAGCTTGGCATGCCAAGTTCTCTATTTGTCCTCCATAGTCCTCTTTATGATTTTGATCAAATTTTTGTTGGTGGACTCAGCCAACCCATTCCCTTACGGATAATAATTTGATGAAATGCTGAGATATATGCCATACTTTAGTGCCCATTCATTAGTTTTGGTTCCCAGAAAAGCCAAGGTATTTTCTGAGATTATGGTGGCTGGGACCCCAAATCTTGTTACCAGGTCCTCATAGAACTCTAGGACTGTGCTTTCATTTGCCTCTTTCAGAGTGACGGCCTCCACCCACCTGGTAAAATAATTCATAGCAGTCAGGACCCATTTGTGCCCAGCACTGGAGGGAGGATTGATCATCCCTATGAAGTCCAAGCCCCACTACATGAATGGTTGCTCAACTTGAATGGGCTATAAAGGCATGTCAGCCAATCACTATTTTTTGTCAAAAAGTGCACACTTCTGGCACTTTCTTACCCAAGCATGGGTGTCCTTGAAAAGAGTAGGCCAGAAATAGCCATCCCTCATTATCCTTGCTACCAAAGCTCTAGGGGTGAAATGACCACCTGCTGGCCCATCATGGAACTCAACCAATACCTTATCAGCCTAGTTTGGATCAATGCACCTTAGGAGGACCCTAGAGAAATCCCTTCTAAACAATACTTCATCAACTAGAACATAAGGAGGAGACTAGAGTTTAAAATACCTTCTTTTGGTCTTATCAAGACCCTATGGACACTCACTCATGAGAAGGAAACACCTCATGTCTAGCATCCAATCCTTTATGACAGCTGGTTCTTTTGCAGTGGCTACATCATGGATTAACAAGCTATCTTTCCTCTCTTGCTTTAAGTCTGTAGCCAGCTATTCACACAAGCCTCTTCCCCTCACCAGCTTGGTGATCTTAATGTCTATGTCATACTCCATCACTTTTGTAATCCACCCTGCCCTCTTTTCATTCAAATCTCAATTGGTCAAGAAATCCTTGATGCTAGGATGTGGGACCATAAGGTGAATCCTGCTGTTAGACAACATATGCCTAAATTTATTGAAGCTCATCACTATTACCAGGACTTACTTCTCTACATACATGTACTTGACTTTGAAGTCCTCTAACACTTGGCTAAAGAAAGCAAGTGGCTACTCGAGGTCATCACCGTTAGCTTGGATAAGCATGGTAGATATCACCTCCTCATTGTTGAAAGTATAGAGGTTCAAGGCCTTGCTGAAGTCTAGGCTGATCAAAGTGGGAGCCCAAGTTATGGCCTACTTGATGGCCTCAAAGCTATCTTTCCTCTGAGCTGTCCATTTGAAATCTTCACCCTTTTTCAGCATAGGGGTGAGTGGCTTGACTATCTCTGCAAAATTCAGAATGAATCTCTGAATGAAATTAATCTTGCCAAAGAAACTCTATAGACTTTTCTTGTGCTTTGGTAGGGACATCTCCAGGATAGAGCAAACTCTCTCGAGGTTAATAGACAAACCCTCCTTGGACATAATGTGGCCAAAGAGTTTCCCCTCATGAATAGCAAACACACACTTCTTTGGATTAAGAGAGATGCCAAATTCCCTGCACCTTTCAAAAGTCTACCTGAGGTGTTCTATGTGTTGGCTCACTTTCTTGGAGAATACCGTTACATCATCAAGGTATACCAACATGTTATTTATCAATCCACCAAAAGCCATGTCCATGGCTCACTAAAAGGTAGCACTAGCATTGGATAGCCCGAATGGCATCTTCTTGTAGGCAAACATTCCCCATTTAGTGGTGAAGGCTGTTTTGTGCTAGTCACAACCTTGCACTAGAATTTAATTATACCCTGAATTGACCTCTGTTCACTCTTCATTTTCATACACCAAAATTATATCATCCTAAAAATCAATTAATTCTTCTAATTATGTCTTATTTGTCAACTAACCCCACTTATCCATTATATTGTAAATTTTTAATCCATAACCCACCTACCTACCTACTCCTAAGATCTCCTACAAGCGTACCTCATATTACTCACCTAACCTTTATTATAATCATAATCTAATCAACCATCCAGGAGGGAGAAACACTCACTACCAGTTACCTTCTGGAGGATCCGCTCCATGCTCGAGAGGGGATAATGCTCTTTTAAAGATACTTTATTAAGGTCTCTAAAATTGACACACAACCTGATCTCCCCATTTTTATTTTTAACAAGAACAAGGTTGGCCAGCCATGAGGAATGTTTGATTTGAAATATAATTCTAGACTCAATCAATTTGGCCAATTCTCTCTGCATGAGGGGCTCAATTGTAGGATTGATAGGCCTTTGCTTTTGTGTGACGGGCCTAACATCTTTTTCTAATTCAATGGTGTGCTGGGCAAGTCTTGGGTCAAATCGTTTTAAATCATTGTAATCCCAAGCAAAGACATCAAAGAATTCTTGACACAGCAGAATGAAAGCTCACCTTTCTTGAAACGTGCAGACCTTTCCAACCGCAAGCAACTTATCCTTGGAGATTTCAACCCTTTCATAATTTTCCTCTTTGGTAGTGATGCATGCCTTGTCATTTCTCAATTGGTCATCCCCATTAAAAATGATTTCAAACGTGACCAAACCTTTAGGGAGTTTATTGTTCTTCAACTGAACAATTTGATTTCCATATTGCTGCTACAATTTTGCTTGGTTGTGTATTGTGAACTCAGCTTCTTCTTCTAGAAAGAAAGCTATCTGCTGGTCACTTTCAAAGACCTACCAATTTGTAATGTTGTCTGGGACAAAGGGCTAGACTACCACTTTCAAGTGGTGTGAACCACAATCTCATCTTATTTCCCTTGAAACATCAAACTGGGCACCGATTGCTACCAGCCTGTCAGCTTATCTATTCTATTCTCTGGGAATGGAGGTGATATTAAAAGCAAAAAAATCCTCCACCAAGTCCCAAAATATATGCTTGTAAGACTTTAACAAGGAGTTCTTGGTCAGATTCAAGCCTCTCACCTAATTTACAATCAGTGCGCTGTCTCGCAAGACTTGCAACTCCTTAATCCCTCTTTTTCTTGCCCATTCAAGGCCATGGATCAAAGACTCATATTCTAAAACATTACTCATGCAAGAGAATTGGAAATAAAAATCTGAAAAGTACCTTTTCTTTGAAGGAGAAACCAACATCGCCCCACCACCAATGCCTAGCTTACTTATGGAACTATCAAAATATAACTACCATAGGCCAAGGTCTTCTTTGCTTTGCTTCATTAAATTTGGCATGAAGGCACCCTCTTCATGCATGTAATAGACTCCAAGGTCTGCCTCCACTATGAATTTGTATGGATCATGTTCAAAGTTATCATTTCCCCACTCATCCAAGAGTAAGTCTGCGACTCCTTCAAGAGTAGAGGACTGAGATTGGTCTGTCTGAGACTCTTTTGGGTCGATGATGGTGTAACTGACATTTGCTATCTTGGGAGAATATGGTTCTAGGTGGTCCTTGTAGAGTGGCTCATACTCGATTTTCACTTTGGTCCCATACTTGGTTCTAACAACTAGATATGACCAATTCACTACTAGATAGCCACTTATCTTTGACGTGAAGTCCCTGGACAAGCAAATTGTGAAATATGGAGGAATATCCACTACCACTATATCATGGGGAATGGAGAAGGTTGGGTAAGCATGTAATGTCAAGCCTAAGCCCTTCACAATCCCAACTATTTTTGTAGGTGTTCCATCTAGCTGTAGGACTCCTTTGTTCATTTCTTCATACTTCAATCCCATCTTATCAGGAATGCACTTGGGCATTACTGAGGTGTTAGCCCCACTGTCAATTATGCAATTATGTACCAAGAAATCCCCTATAACCAACGATACATAGAAAGGGGAAGTTTTCTCTTCCTTCTTTACCTATCCTGAAGTGGAAGGCTACCCATTTGTCATCAAGACATTATTAGTGCTTGTCAGGATAGTTTGACAATCTAGCTCATGCAATTCCTTTCTCAACACATCCTTCTGGCCTAGAAGAGACAATGAATCCCATAAAGAGATATTCATATTTAGCTTCTTCATTTGATCCACTATATTGATTTGAGGACTGCCACACCTTAAGCTTTCCTTGGGGTTGATTTCAAGCTGAACTGCAGGCTGAGGTGCTGAAGGTATAGATGGCTGCCTAAGATTTGGGGCCTTTGAATTGGAGTATGATGGAGGAGGTGATGCTTCCACCTAGGCTTCTCCCATTGCCCTTCTCTTAAACCTCATGTTGGCTATAACACAATCAACCTGATTGTTTGCAATGCCCACATAATTCACCAAATAAAATTCCCCTTCCAAATGATTCATCAGGGCAGAATTAGGCTGAGTTTGATTGTTACTCATGCTGGGTTGCATTGAAGGCTGAAAGGCTTGAGATTCAGTGGTTATTTGGTTGTCTGCATTCAAAAAATAGTTCATCATCTCATTTTTATAGATGACCTATTCTTGACCATATCCCATGGTCGAACATCTTGGCTGCTCTTGTACTAAATTGTTCTGAATAGGTACCATGGCCTTAGATGATGAAGAGGGACCGGTGTTGTAATTTTGAAATGGCCTAGTTGTAGTGAGCTGCCCCTAACCTTGGTTATAATTTTGAAAGGGGGGTTTAGGGGCTTGACCATATTGCTGGTATCCCTGATTCGGTTAGTTGTTTTGAGCTTGCTACCTTTTAAGGGCAACAAGTTCATTTGACATGTTTTGCAATAGATTTTTAACCTTGTGAAGCTCATTTGATAGAACAATAGCTAGCTTCTCAATGTTAGGTAAGGGAGAAATTGTGGGAGCAACATTTTGAATTGGGGGCAACAATTCTGGGAAAAGTGGCATGTGAGGCCTAGGGGCAATTTTCCCAGCTTAAACCAAGCAATTTTTGGCTGCTATGGCAATGTCATAAGTAGCTAGCAGTATATGTCCTCCCATGGATTAGATCATCACAACAATATCACTATTTAATGACTTTAAATAGTACAAGAAAGCATAGCTGTGAGTCAGCCTTACCAGGATGGGAATTCTATCCCAAGTCTTTTGAAAACATGTGTTGAAGTCCTGCATATACTTGTGTGGAGCTCTCTTTATGGTCGTCAGCTGCTCAGCAAGCGAGCGATCATCACTCTTTGAGTGCCGAATTCATTCCAAGAATGTATGGAATTCACAGGCAATGTCCCATACCAGTCAAGAGCCTTGCCCTTAAGAGACACTGCTAGCAATCTGATGGCAATATTTTCTTCTATTACATTGTGAATATTGCAGAGGTTGGAAATATTCCTAATATTCTTGATGGCTGTAATAGGTCCCACTCCATCGAAAGAAGGCACATTCTTTAGAGATGTTCCTGGAATTGGATCATAACGTGGGAGGTTTAAGGGGCTCTCACCACAAAAAACTACAAAAGGGAATGCCATGGCTAGGATTGGCTGTAATTGAGGTTCTGCTGCAACTGTGTCTCTTATAATAGGCCTAGGAGGATTGATTGTTGGATAAGGATGGGTCCTCTCAAATCGTAATCTTTTAGTAGAGTTTAAAGGTAACTCAATGAAATCAAAAGGGACCCCTCTTGAAGCAGACCTTGTGGTGACCCTAGGCATAGAAAGTTAAGCTACTAGTTTTAAAATAGAACTGAAGCTCTTACTAGTGGAGTCACTAGATGCTAGAAAACTTTGAATTGGCTATATCAGGACCAACATCAATCCTGAACTTTACTAAGTAAAGAAACTTGTGATCCCACTGGGCGTGCCAGAATTGTTGATGCAAGAAAGTGCACCCAGTGGCAGGAAAACAAGTTCCTACCTTCTCCTCAAAACATGGAAACTCCTCTCTCACCTATGGGATGGTGAAGTAGGAGAGGAGAGTCTCTAGTTAAGGAATAACTCCCTTTGATGTATCATGTTTGTTTCAGCAAGTGCAAATACATATAGGTATAGATATTTATACATTTATATAAATTGGGGGGGATGAAAAGGGAGGAAAATATAGGAAAACAAACTACTCTAAGAAGGTGATACACCAAAACAAGATGAGCTTCTCACACCCACTCTCAAAATTAGACAAACACACTCATACGCTTCACCCTTGACAGAAGAAACAATCTGTAAACTTGACAGGGAGGTAAAAATGAAAGATACAAAAAAGGAGATTCACCAAAGGTGTTGTAAGAAGCACTTTGTAGATGATCCCCTCTGTTCTGCACTCCAAAATAGAACTCTTCTCCTATCAGTTGCAGATGGCACCTGATAGATATTCTGTGTATGTCCTGAGTGTTGATTTGTGTTCAATCATTGTCTTTGATGCTCTCACAGGTTCAACACCAACACACCATCTATCTACAAGGTGCTATCTATAATTGATAGGAGAAGATTTCTATTTTGGAGTGTAGAATAGAGGGGATCATCTACAAAGTGCTTCTTACAACACCTTTGGTGAACCTCCTTTTTTATATCTTTCATTTTTACCTCCTTGTCAAGTTTGTAGATTATTTCTTCTGTCAAGGGTGAAGCATATAAGTGTTTTTGTCTAATTTTGAGAGTGGGTGTGAAAAGGTAATCTTTTTTTGGTGTATTGCCTCCTTAGATTAGTTTGTTTTCTTGTATTTTCCTCCCTTTTCATCCCTCCCAGTTTATATAGCTGTATATATATCTATACTTGTATGTATTTGCACTTGCTGAAACAAACATGATACATCAAATGGAGCTAGCCCTTAACTAGAGACTCTCCTCTCCTACTTCGCCATCCCACAGGCGAGAGAGGAGTTTCTATGTTATCAGGAGAAGGTAGGAACTTGTTTTCCTACCACTGGGTGTACTTTCCTGCATCAACAGTCTCTATGAAGATGAAGAACTAGGGTGCTACAAATTTATGAAGAGTGATAGTCTATGAACCAAATATGAATACACTAGAGTAAATGCAAATTCAAGCTCAAAAACATCTAGGTGGTCACATCATTTTCTAGTTAGTATTCCATATAAGACACTTACATCAAGGTTAAATAGCTATATCAACATAACTATCCTAGGATGATGTTAGTGTATGCATCTCTAGAGGCACTCAATCTAGAATCTGATGACTATTACAAAATCATTTTCTAGTCTACTTTTTGATTTTTCCAAATCCAAAACTACATTAACATCAGAACAAGCTAAGTACATTACTTGTCATTTCTATAATTAGCATCATTGTACTTACTATTTTTAGCCTATCTCAGTTAAAAAATACATTATATATTTATATTTGAGTTTAGAAACCAATTGGGCTGATGTAGATCTAATCATCACCCTTGTGCATTGTTATTCTATATTCTTAACCCTATCTACTAAAATAAGTATTCCAATATCCAATTGATGGTTAAATAATTAGAGAAATAGATAAACTTGAATTAGTTTCCATAACTAAGTCATAAAACACAAAAATACATATATGTAGAAACATAAAGCCAATGGTAACCAAAAAGAATAAAGGGGTTAATAATAGTTACATTTATCCTTTGCAGGATGAAAATTTAAGTGGTTTAGTCTATTACAAACTACAAAAAATTAAACGAATAAATGGTGGGAACTATAAAATGGGAGACAACTGTGAAAATTAAAATAAAGAGATACCTTCCAAATCAATTGAAATCGATGAAGGGAAAACAATCATAAATATTATTTAATTCCCCAAAAAATCTCATCATGATTAATAGATGGATCAAGGAAGCTATAAATTAAGGGTTTTCTTAAACAAATAACTTAATCATTTAAATACCAAGACTCTGTATAATTTTTGAGGTGAAGCTTTATACCCTATTAAGCAACTATTATTCCCATTATAATAATGGAGATTCCTTAGTATGTCATAACTAAGCAAATTAAATATCCCAAGTTTAAGAATCTTTCAATCAAGTCTAAGAAACTAGACTTATTAGGAACCTTTTCAAATGTTCCTACCTTTATCACATATATAGAGGATATGTATAGGTATATAAAGACACATTTGGTGGAAATCAATCATATAGATATGGAAGTAAAAATAAGTACCATGTTAAAAGTAAACCCTCAAACTCAAAAATTAGAGTAAAAAATTGAATACAACATTATTCCATGATTTAAATCAGGCACATAGAAATGATTTCTATTCTTTGGGCTGATGTCAAACATAACTAAGGAGCTATTGAGTAAGGCACATGAGGATATTCTCTACTTGGATCAATAATATTGTATCACACCAAAAGTGATACAAATGGTGACTCAACTCTTGCATAAAAGACATTCTACCCATAAGTATGACATAAATAAAAATTTAAATATCAACACCCTTGCCATGATGATGGGTATAAAAGTGAATAAAGGGCATATCCATTTAGAGCATGAAACACTTGAGAATCAGACTCACCATGAAAGCCATCACTTGGAAAGTATATTACACAAATCTATATTACTCTAAAATGGCAAGGATAATTTATATTTCATATGACAAGACCTCCACCAACATGTAGTATGAATTGGCCACCATACTGTATGAAAAATACATGGATAATCTATGAAAGATAAATAAAGGTAAAACTATGTATAAATTTTACTACATATCATTATTAGTACTTGTAATTTATTTTACACATACTATTCTGGAGAATGAGGGTGGGTAGAATGGAATTAATACACATCCATAGAATCCCAAATCCTAGAGTCACTAAAAGATATCCCTGTATTACAATAAGTAATAAAATTCTTACACTGGGAGAGGGGATTTAGGAGTATGGTATAAAGAAGGTTTAAAATATATAAAGAGATTGTCCACAAATATTTTACAAATGTTAAAATTAAATTAGACATAGATAACCTTTTCATTAAATCCTTCAGTAATAAATTTATGCCTCCCCCACCCCTACCCTATGAAGTTAATGATGAACAAGTTGAGGTAGTCATCATTGCATCTATAAGTCTACCACTAGACCCTAGGGCACAAATATTTTAAATGAGATGGGGGAAGGTATTCACCAAGAAGAGGAAAAAAGGGAAATTGAAATAAGTGAGGACCCCTTACCGCTAGGGGGAGTAGAGGCATCTAAACTTCAAATCTAGTACCTAAAAGTCATCCAAACCAAATAAATCATTTATTGACTTGATGTCTTTGAATGATGAGGAGGAAAAAGAGGAGGATACAATTACATTGTGGTAAAAAAATCTACCACAAGTGAATATTTGAGAGAATAAGAGATGGAAGAAAAGGGGTTCCCACCTTACACTCTCAAGAAGAAGAAAATCTCACCTAGAAGAGACCCAACCTCAAAATCAAAATAAGAAATCCATAACATGGAAGAAATTGAGGCATCCCTCAATGGATCTCTCACCATAGGCCAAACCTATTATAGATGAGTGGGAAGATAAGAGAAAGGAACCAATCACCATAGGTAGAACATAGAGGCAAGATTTTTTTTGACTAAATCTAAAGCTAAAATCATAATAATAGACTCAAGTATAGAGTCCTAAGAGAAAGGAGATATCATAAATATAGAATAAGAAATAGATAAAAGAGTGACTATTCAAATACTAGATAGAACACCCTCAATGGTATGTGCCACACCAAAGGAGGGATAAACATAATAGGGAGCATACCCAAAAATATAGATGTCATTAGCCAAGGTAGAGTGATAAGGATGATTCTAGATTATATTGAGTTGAGCCTATTCACTCTAGAGGAAGTATTATAAATATTCCCATAATATTTATAACCCATACTTATTCAAACCAAGGAAATAAGTAAAGAGGATCAGATCACATTGGAAAAATACAAAGAATAAACTCTACAAAATACCACCGTGGAGTCCCCTCTATCTCTGGCTGACTAGGAAAGATTATAAAAACTCCAAGAAATGGAGTTAAGGTCAAGACAAAAAATAGATGTAATCATTGAGGCCATATATAAGAGAAAACAATTAGAAACAACTAAGGCAGTAGAGGAAGAAATAATTTAAAAACACAAACAAATAGAACATGAGTTAGAGGAAGAAAATAGGAACATTCAAGAAATTATAGAACTAACCACCAAAAGTTTAAATAACTATTGTATAAGGAGAAAGTAGACGAGGAAGAAATAGAGATAGAGGAGGAAAAAAATATAAAATAAGAACAAAAGGATAAAAGATCCTCAAAGGAAAAATAGAAAAAACTTGTGGAAGAGGAATATGAAAAGAAAGAATAAAAGAACAAAGAAAGAAAGTTGTAGAAGAGTAAAGGAAAATCCAAGAAGATAATAAAAATAAATTGGATGAGGAAAACAAAATGAAGTTGCTATATCTCAAATATAAATAGAATATGACCAAAAGAATGAGTTAGAATAAAAGAAAATAGTGGCTCTACAAATGATGGAGAAGGAGAAGGAGAAGGAGATAAGCCCAATAATAGAGGCTATCACCTATAACATCGTATCAATTACTTTGAACATAATGGGGGTAAGATTAGGTATTATGAAAATGATTATGGATCAACTAGCATGGATTAAAATAGAACTAGCCATGTATAAATAGAGGAACTCCACCATTCTAGTACCATCAAGTTTTATCCAACCAACTAAAGGTGGAAAAATTGTTGTGGCACTACAACACTTAACTCTAATTGATAAGGAAATGGTAGGTTAGACTCTCATCCAAAGTTCTAGAGGAGATTGTGTGATAAGGTGTGCCAAAGTTTATCTGCCTTGACCACCACTAGGCCATAGTTTGATCCTGATACCACTCTATCGATAGAACAATAATTGGTAGAGATAGTGGAGAATTTCATCATCCACTTTAGAGGTGTAGTGGATAGAGGCCTCATAAAAATTAAGGTTTGGGAGGTATACAAGGAGTTTTTAGGTCCACTTCTAGGAGAAAATTAGGCCAACTAAACAACATATAAGGATAAATTAGGGAGTATGAAAGTTAAATTAAAGGATGCAACCACCTACTTTTCTTACTTCCTCAATTGGCCACTATAGACAATAAACAAGAAATCTAGGTTGGAAGAAATAGAAAAATAGTTGAGTACAACCTCAACTAGCTTTGGATCTCAAAAGATTTCCTTCACCACTAAAATGGCTAAAATGATATCTTTGCATAAAAATTATAAGGATTAAAAAGGTATTGGATATTTATATACAAGGAAATGGAGGACTATGGTGAGTTGCTAAGTAAATAAATGGAGAAAATAGAGGTATGCTTGAAGACACAAACTAATTACCTAAATTTACTCAATAAAACTCCTTCCCCAAATGACACTATCTTGACAACACAGGAGAAAGTGGTTATTGAGGATATGAATGTAGATGCCATGAAGTTCATTTTGGATTGGTATAATTTTTATCAAACTATCGAAAGCAAGTATGAGTAGCATCTACCCAAGGAAGAGGTACTTACTCCATGATCTCTAATAATGTAGCATAACAATTCCTAAAATTTTGTTGTACTTAGGTAGGTTGAGGTATTTTTTAGTACCTTTCAACACTTTACATTGTATTAAGGATGAGTCAAAGATCTAAAATTTTGGAAAATGTTGGAAAGATTCTTTATGAATTAAAGAAAACACTATAGGTACCACAAAACTAATTCCATTATAGCAATAGTATAACACTCATCCAGGTTGATAGAATAGAGGATTCAACCAAATGGAGATATGTTAAGAATAAAGGATTTGTAGAGACAAAGGATGGCCTAATTAGAGAAAAGACATGTCTCACATAAACATTATTGTGTCCTAACAGACACATACACAACTAGTTTCAAAATTTTAAAACATGGTCCCATTGTTGTAAAATTTTTATATAGGGAGCTATCAACCTCAAAATATGACTCAATTATCATGTATTTTTCATATAGGGTTATTTACATAGAATCTAATAATGCAAAAGTTTAAATTATGAAATTATAAGTTTATACTAGTATCTTAAGTCATTTTAAACCTTGGGTTTTCATGAATTTTAATGTCAACATTATGATTTATGAGCTAACGAGACTAATCTTTCTACTTCCTAGTTGGTATCTTTTAGATTGTAGGAAAAATGCCAAGGAACATTAATCTTATGCAACTGGGCCCATATAATTGGATTCTATGTGGTTGTGACATGCATCAATCTCATGTCACTAAGAGCTTTAGACATTTTTTATATTTCTAAGTATTCAAAATATTTTACATAATTAAAAGTTTAAGTCTTTTGGTCTCCCAGGCTCCACAAAATTGCCACATGACATATTATTGTTAAAATGGAAATGCAGAGACTTGATCTATTTACTAAAAACTATAATGGTTCCATGTTCTTATGTGATAATGATCCTACACCTTAGGGGTTATGAGTGATTGATACTTGGTGCATTCTCATCAAAGTAGACCTACATAAGGGTTAAGCGATTCTTTGGTTTGCTATCTAATGGTTCTAAATTTCTATGTTTTTTAGGCACCTGAGATCATTTCACATGTCTTGATCAAGGTAACCCATAAACATGGGAAGGTTAATGGTCAAAAGGTATACCAATCCAATGGTTCAAGATCTCGTGCTCTAAGATTAGAGCATGTGCCTTAATCGTATTAACTTGCCACTATGGGACCTACCCAAAATAATGAAGAGATTTAAAGGGTCAAGTTAATAAGGACTTGATAAGTGGAATAATCTGAGGGAGTCATGGCCAAAACATAAAAGAGGAAAGATCAATAGCACAATAAAGAAGCAAATCAATGAATAACTTATAGTTGTCTCAAAAGTGATGAATAAACATAAAGAATTAATGAATAGTTACCATTTAGAAATTAAGTGCACCCACCAAAGCTAACTAGCACATTCAAATTGAAATGAGAATTAAAGAAATTTTTTGCTATCTATATTGAAGGCACTTGAATACATTCAATACTTATGCCTATGAATGATATATGATTTTTTTTTGCTAAGGATAATTCACTTTGACATTAATTTTTTAATCAAATGATTGCATTTTTAAGCTTCCCCAATGCCAAATGAGCCTTAATTTTCTTCAACTAAAAAGCACAAAATGAACTAATCAAGACACCAAAATAATGATCAAAGGAGAAAAATGAAATTTTATTCAAAATAGGGTAAGACCTTAGTCCCATCCCCATATTAATTTATGGGGTTAACATAAAATAAAGATATGATATTTGAGAAGACTGCCGTAAATTTCAAGTTTCCTTATTACTCGGTGCTCTAGGAAGAGGTGAAATCTATCCAGTCATACTCTAGCGAATATGAACTCAATCTAGAAGCCAAATAATACATTAATGATTTGATACTAATCAAAGAGAAAGGACTCCACTAGGTGCTAGCCAAGCCTAAGTTAATTCCATATATTTATTATATATATTTCAACGATGTCTCCATGGTGGCCGGGGATGCTAATGAGGTGTCATGTGTGTTAAAATGACAATGACAAAGTGTGCTTAAATATCATTCAATGTTCTTTCATGGTTATTAAATATGTGCTTGGATAGGTAGGTTTATGGATGGTATTAATGGTGTGGTTATGTTTTATAGACCCTATGGGGTGTTATGAGTGCTTGGAGTGCTTGGGAAAGTGAAAGGAATTCATCAGAGCAGTCATATGAATGTCTAGGTTCTCCTAGTGATCTTGGAAAATTAGGCTGAGTGAAAAAATTGATGAGATTAGAATTATCACATGTTGTAGTGTCATAATGAGTTAGTCACATGTGTCTGATTAGTTTTGTTCTAAGATCTTATGGTCCAAGTTTTAGGTTATGAGATGGTGTGTAGCAAAAGATATCAAGGTGCAAAGTTAGCCTCCCAAGCATATTTTACTAGTTTCCATACTTAGCCAAATTTGAAATATCAAAGATCTATGATGAAAATTAAATCATGTAGATGGAGATATAAAAATGATAATTCAATATTGTAGATGGAGATCTAATGTTGAGCATTTAATTGTGCAGATGGAGATCTAATGGTGAGGATAAAGTACTAGGTCAAAGGATCTTGAGATTACACATAATGGTTCCATATGTCACTATCATGATGCATTAGTAGTAGATAAATGGTCCATATTTTATAATATGTCTAATAGATCAATGATGCACATTTGATCATGTAGATCAAAGATTGATGGCACACATTCAACCATATAGATGGAGATCGATAGTGTGAATCAAGTCAATTAAGTTAATAAGCCCAAATTACATACATGGTTTCCAAGTGTCATAAGAGAATTAACTAAATGGATAATAAAAATAGGGTAAATAGAAGGCAATAAAGGCTGCTAAGTGGTGTAAAAGCATTAACTAAATGGAGACTAATAACATTGTACATATAAGGCACATGAGGCTGCCAAGTGGCACAATCTTAGAAGCCCAGATCAAAGATCAATGACCATCATTAAAATTAAAGGATAAGAGAATATTGAGGATATTTATGGAGAAAATTTAATCAAGTTTATAGGGAGAATAATATGAATACATGTGTCTAAATCTTTTGCATTAAATAGTGACAACTGGAATTTAAATTTTCAAATTAATAAAAGAAAACTAGTGTTAATTTTTTGAGCTATATCTTTTGATGTAAGATGAATTTGAAGGTGGTATAAAAAGCTAAGTGATATCTAACTACAAGGGGAATCCAAAAAAAATTATTATAATATTTTAATATCTATATAATTTCAATTATTCATCTCGAAAATTGATTGAGAATTTGACCATCTTATACACGTGACCTGAGAAGGATGTTTGTGTTTGTATTGATGGTGTTTTGATGTTTCAAGGTTAATTTACTATTAGAGAGTGTTTTATAATCCATTATGACAATTTTTATATGTTTTTTAGGTTTTAAAAATACATATTCAATATGAAAAAATGCTTAGAAATTGACTATTTATTCATTCACGATGTTCTTGTGTATAAAGAAATGTTTGATTAGGTTTTGCATATGCATAGATGAATAGGGATGAATTTAATGTGTATTAGGGGTCATGTGGAGTGGACTTATGAATTTTTAATTGTCTTACATTCCTAATTCTCTTGGTGAAGTTCTAAATGGGTGAATAGGTGTTTATGAGACTTAAAAAGGCTTCTAAGGCCTAATTTAAAGGTGTAGCTACCAAAGGGTGACCCATGGATGTTATGGTCAACATATAAGGGGTTAATTAGGATATGTAATGTGTCCTAATTGATATTTTTGTGTTGGATAAAGTATCTAATGTGCTTTGGTAGATAGGGAGAGTTGATTGATTGAGTGTGTGGTATAAAGAGAAGGCCGAATTGGCTTGTTTGGCTTGTTAATTAATTGGGTATTTTAGTTAATGAAAGAGCTCATTTGAGGAACATAGTAAGTCATTGAAGACCATCAGAGGTAGAAGGATATATGAATATGTTTTTATGATAAGGTATTGTAGGTGAATACATAGGTCAATTAACTTAATGAGTCTAAAAGAGGCTATTTGAGTGAGAAGGCCTAAAGGGCTAATTGAGTGAGTGTGCCTAGTGGATGGATTGAAGAGGAGAGAAATTTTATGATTGTATGCATGACCTACATGTCATAATAGATTTGTTACATGTTTCCTGATTGAGTATGTGTGAAGAAGTGAAGAGTGATCCAAAAGGTAGTTTTGGATGTATTGAGAGGGTGTGAAGGATAGAGAGAGTGTAGGGTTGAAGAGTGCTGATAGTCATTATATATCCATAAAATTGGTAGGAAATCATAGATCAAGAGATGTTCATTTGATAGGTGTTATTGTGGGTGCTCAACATCTAGGGCAAGAGGTGCTTATCCATTCTTAGGGGCTAGTTCTCCTTATGAAGTGTGTGCTTCACTAAAAGTCTCATGTTTGTAATCAACTTATATGACAAGTAGTTCATGTTTTTTTAGGGTTGAGAGTGGGTTTTAGTCCCCAAGAGGGATTTTCACATAGGTCTTGTGTTATGTGTGTGATCTTGCTTATCTTTCTTATTTAATTCTATAAATGATGTGTACGCTTCATGAATACTAGTATTATTTGGTTAAGTGTTTGGAAGGATTGGAACTAAAGTTTGGACTATATTACATCACTGATTCACCCCTTATCAGTGATTGCAACTCTAATAGTATTGAACTCCTAAATTTTTTGTTTATTAATGGGACCATTTTTAGGGATATTCTACTTGTTAGGAGAGTCAAGAGTGCCTTTTATTATATTTCAGGGAGGGAATTTGAGATATACCTTAGGCTTCCATGTCCTAATATTACCTATAATCATGTCTCAGCCAATGATTGGCTTGAGCACTACACAATAGATAGAAAGATAAAATAATATATTATAAAATGTCAGAGGATGAATCCTAAAGGGGTCATCTCCTCCAATTGCATTATCAAATTTAGATCATGAATTGTGATATCCATGGAGATTTTGAGTAAACTATATGGTTTCTTGAGTATTACATACATTTACATTAAATGGGTTCCATTGTTATTTATACTTCTAACATATAAATAGTTGGTGGTACTTGGGGAGATTATAAGTGCCTAGTTAAATTCATAGGTGATCCACCCTGATCAGAAGCATACAAATAAAAATTTCTATATGATGTCCTACCTACTTGATGTAGTGATGTCCATAATTTACAATCCTTATGGTTAGGAGTGACAACCCTCAAATGAATATTTGGCAAACAAGTTTAGAGAAGATTTTTATTTCATATTTATTCCTAGATATAGGATTGAAATTATAAGGATATGAAATGAGTTATATCCTCATATATATAATCAATGCATTAGGTGCCATGTATTTCTATATATATAGAAATACATGGCACCCAATGCATAGATTATTAGAAAACATGACAAGGACCTTAAGCAAAATGGGAGACTATTGGTTATATATGGATGTAACTATCATCTAGGTAGAAGGCACTAGGACTGCTTCTATACTATTTCCACATCATGTTGTATACACTATAGAGGAACATGAAATAACATATTAGGTCATTAACATCATTGATGAGGAATTAGGTCAAAGGAATTTGGAATACTACTTCAAGACTCCTCTAAGCATTGGGAAACATCAATATGTGATCAGGTCACATTTTATTTGAGTTGGTAAAGCTAGAACTCATTATAACTTATAGATTTCACCTTTTAGGGAATGAAACCCAAGAGGAAAGTAAGGGGGTATCGCACATCTATTCAGGAAAAGAGGAAAGTGCACATCTCTTAAATATATTTAGGAAAAGATGAAAGTGCATGTCTCATATGATCACCAAGCATATGATCATGATTATATCTTCCTAAATGCCTTAAATGATTTTAAGGTATGCAAAAATATGAAAGATAAATCAATATATATGATAATTTTCCAATCCTTGTAGTAAAACCCTCAAAAAATGGAAGAAGAGGCACAAAATGCATGGAGTAAACAATGGCCCCCATTTCCACCATATGATTCTCAAACATATAATCAATCTCCCTCCCCTTCAAAAGATCCTATGTTGGGAAAACTAGATGAATTTGATAGTAAAAGAGAATCCAATCCTCAAATTAGGAGGGAAATTTTGAGAGGTATTCTAGGTCCTTAGGTCCTTTTTACAATAATAACTACCCATATTCAGATTTTGGGCATAGCTACCACAAGCGATAGGTCAACAATTTCTTTAGCAAAACAAAGGAAGAGTAGTTTTATGATGACTCATTTTCCTCTCCTTACTAAATTTACCCAAATTAAGTCTTACCAAATTCTTAAAAATTGTTTTTCCTTCCATTTTAACTGCTCTAGACTCTTTTTAATCTTTGAAGTCTCATCAGGCAAGCCCTATCTTTTCCACTTCATCCACTTCATCACCTTTATTTACACTTCCTAAAATATATGTTCCTACAACCCCTATAACATCACATCCACCTTGCACTCCTCACATATACACCTATCAAAGGAAGCATAATGACTCTCTTACATCCTCCTAGGACAAGAAAATATAAGTAAGGCCATCACTTGGTCTCACTATTATAGAGAAAGTTAGTGAAGAGGGGGAAAAAGATATAGATGTTATAATAGAACTTGAAAAAGAAGAAGCTGAACGAGTAATATCTTTGGTTTATTATCCTTTCAAGGAGTAATACCAAGGAATGGGAATTGTACAACCAAGTGATAAGAAACTAATCTAGAAAAATCCAAAGCTTTAAGTCTTAGCAAGCATGCATTAGAAGACACCTTAACCAACCTCACATTAAAGCAAATTAAAAGACTTGATGATTTAGTCTCTTACTTTATTTATTTAGTTTCTAATGTATAAATTCTAGTTGTAAGTTTACCCTCTATAATTCATGTGGTTTTTATTATCTAGTTCTAATAACACCATTGTTGATTCTAATATTATTTCTTCTCCTAAGCTAATAAGGAATTCTAGTGTAGTCTATTTTATTATCATAGTTTCTATTTTCAATCCTAAGAATCCTCCATTTTCCAAGAAAACATTGACCCAAATAGAACTCCCCATGCCCCAGCCATTGGCCATGCTAAAATCAATAATGTTTGTGGAAGTAACCTAGGTCGTACTAGATTCTTGGTAGAACTAACCCCTATAAAATAAATATTCACATGGGAGAGGGTTGGAAAAAAATTTCCTTAGTTCCCTATCCAAAAATGTGCCACCCTAATAACCACTTTGATTACATCCCTTCCAATGACCACTCCACCTTGTACATCCTTAGACCATACTCAAGAAGTCAAAACATGAGAACTAATTGTTCTGTAATGGGTAAGAAAAATTCAAAATATTAGAGATGAGAGATAAAATTTGCTCTTAACTGAGCTCCCCATAGTCTCCACTCAATTCTACAAGGAGAGTGGGACTATTCAGAGAGTGAGAAAGAGAAAAATGGCAAACTTGAGAATAAAATGTGAAGTGGAATTTGAACAAAGAGAGAACTTGTTCTCTTTATCAAAGAATCACAAGAGAAATCTAAATGACCCTACTAAGTGTATTGATGATTTAAACACTTTTATGGATTTCACTAGGAAGGAAATGAAAGAAATAGATTAGAGTACTAAATAAGCCTTAAAAATATGGAAGTAAATGCAAATTACACAAACCCCTCAATATGTTATTGCTAATGTTTAGAATGCAAATACTAAGATGTATAATATTTTGTATAACATCAGGATTTTTTAGGGTAGGAAGCTAGGACAAAAGAGTAAATATTGTTACACTTTAGAACAAGATGAAGGATGTAGAAAATATATTGAATTTCCTGGTTCAATCCTTAAGGATTAGTGCTTTCAACTAGTTGAATCTCATGACCAATATGTATGCTTCTTGATATTTTAACTATGTGATTTCAAAGAGGGATACATCCCTAAATTAGCATAGATAGATTAAGAAGTTAATAAGACTTTTTATTAGTCATGAGAGTGAGTCACTACAAATTTTGGGAGACATGAGAGTCACAAGGGTAATCACCCAAGCTGGGGAGATTGTTAATAGATCTAATTTTAAGAATCTTCTCCATTTAGATACCAAACAACTTCACACAAGATTTTGAAAGGAATATTTATAAAAAATGAGGAATTATTTTAGTTGGTTAGTTTTGCTAAGGATAGGGTAATGAGATCAAAAGCTCTAGTAGCTGAGTTCAAGATATCAAAGGCAGAACATGAAATATTGATGGTTGATGCTATAATAATATTGAAGCCTTCATTAATCAAATTTGAAATTATAAATAAAGATTTTGATGTATCTTATACCCTAGGTGAAGATATAAAATCCAAGGAAGTATCTTCTATGTTGGTCCCATACCCACAACTAGTTTTTAGTTCCCCCAACTTTGTAAAGCTCATAGTCCTTGCCTCCATTGTAACTGTAGTTACTATATCAAATCCTCTAATTAATAGTGTCACATCAGCACTTTGATTTGAGAATTATTATGTATTTTCATGTTATCACCAAGGTGGCACTTTAGTTCTCAGGTTATTTAGTGTATATTCATATTGTATTTTTAGATGGAAAGTCTATTCTGGGCATTATTATTGTGAATGCATCTTTGAATTATTTTTAAATGAAGGTTTCTATTTTAAAATTGTAATTCTAGGAGAATCTTGAAGATATGAGGCCTTCCCCATACCAAGACTATAAATATATGTAACCTCTCACTCTCAAAGGGAGGATAATTTTGGCTATTCATATTAATAACAAATTCAAAAGAGTTTTGCTTGACTTTGTATCTATGTGAAAAGCTTGATTGTTCTCTTATTATATGGATTACTTGAGAAATTAAATTATTTTAGTATCTTACTAATTTTATTGTGTATGAGTTATCTATTTTAAATACAATCATTCATTTTTAGCTATATCTAATTTGAATATATTTTTCATGCTTATCATACATCCCCTTATAAATGTGCAGTAATAATTTGACAATTAGGAAAACTTGTATTTTTATATGTTTAAGTATACTTTACTATGGTTCCTTTGACTCTTCAATGTATTTTATTATTGGTGTGATATAAAAACATGAAATAAATATTTATCTAGATTCCTTAACATATCTAAATTCAAGTACTAGTCTTGAAAGGCTTTGTCACTAGTTGTCCATAGGATCTCCTTTCTACCTTACTCTTTCCTCTTTTTGAAGTTTATTTTGAAATCCTACCTCCCTTATTTATAATCATCATCCCACACCCAATCCAATTATAACTAGGTTCACTGACAACCAACTCACCCATGGTAAATAATCTGTATCACTCACCACTATTCCACTAACTAGTTGTTATAAAATCAAATACCTTGCAACTCATGCCTTGGAGTGAGTCTATTCATTGATCCTAAAATTTTAGAGGCTTCCTCATAGGAATTTTTGGGGTGTGTATAATACCCACATCAATAGATGTTTTAAATTAGCCCTCTAAAAAGAGGGCTTATACCTTTACCTCTATCCTAAGTAGTAAGATCATTTGAGTTGTGTTGGATGTGCCCAAATGAATAATAAGGTCAACATCATATAATAACCTATTACATAAACCATTGGAGATCCATATAAAGGCTAGGTCTGATAGAGGTGTTTTCAGAAGACCCAAAGCTTAATCATCATTCCCAAGAAGGCAACCTCATATTTGAATAGTTTTTATGGCCCATCTCCAAAATCCACCTCCTAATCCTCAAACTTTGGAAAAACCCCACCTCATGCCTTAATTTGGTTGAATGGATTTACTATCAATATTTCAAGAGAGGTGTATGATTTACCTAAAAACCTAGAGAAGTATCTTCCTTCCCTCTCTCCCTCAAGATGAAGGACTATGGAATAACATTTAAAGGATTTCAAATATGCCTCCAGGATCTTAAATATAACTCATAAAGATGTGGATTAGTAGATTATTTCCTTTCACTTTGTAAGAAGTAGTCTATGATTGGTTTTTAAAGATTATAAAAGGGTCAATTACAACCTAGACATAATGTTAAGATACATTCTTAAATTTTTTTGGATAAGTTACCAGTGTGATTTTAATCTATAAAAACTTTTCCAACATGAGATGAGATCCCAATGAGCCAATCTAAGAATTCAATTCTCAATTTCAAAAGATGTATAGTAGATTAAAATCTTCTTATTAGCCTAATGAACCATTGGCCCTCAAAATGTACAAAACACTCTAGATTGCATGAATTTTGTATTTATATGTAGTTCTATTGACATTGATACTTAAACCTTAGCTTAAATGAAAGCAATCAACATTGACAAACAATTGTACCCTCAGTTACAATCATTGCCTCCACTTAGTATTGGACCTGTCTACCTAGATTTCAACCCAATTATTAATATAACCTAGAATGTTACGGAACATAAATAGACCCCAATACACAATTAATTATTGTTAACCAATGTTTCCTAGAATCAACATCACAATTTATTGAATAATTTTACTCCTAACTATCAGAGCTAGAGTTAGCCTTTTGTACTAGTTAATATCACTTCCACACATGACAATGCTCCAAAATAACTAAAATAAAGATGGAATATATCCAAGGAATGGTCCAAAAAATGAGTGATGAGTTCCTCATCATGCAAAAATGTATGGGAAATATAGGTGGATAACATTATAATAAGAATAATTAGGGTTTTGGTTTTCAAAGTTATAATAAGCCCTTCAATAGATATGGAAATAATCAAGAGCATCAAGATCCATTTAACTAGATGCTAGAGATAAACATCATGGATGCAACTCTTTCAAACTAGTGCCAAGTTCTTAAAACCATGAAACATAGAAAACTTAGAGATTGTATTGACTTTTGTACTACTTTTAAAATATTCTAATAAGAAGCAGAGAGGAAATAAAATTCTATGAGTCAGTAAGAACCATCTTCATCTAATTCTTTGGAAAACCTTATCATGGATATGGTATTTGACACTTATGACTTTCCCTTTTCAGGGGAAGATGGAAATGATATTGAGGATAACATCAATGAGGTTCATGATTTATAGCAGTAATAGAAAGTTAGGAACAACTACAATTTGAGAAGCAAGTAACCTATGACTACTTTAACACCTCCCAATAATAGTTCTACTACTCCTAATACAAATGCCAACAAAAATATGGCCCCACTAAGGAGAGATAATCGACCTCCACCTAAGATGGATAATATACCTACTCCTAAGGAAAAATATCAATCATACATCTTTAAACATCAAGGCATGGGAGGATACAATATTGTTGAATACATGAAAAATATTAAAGCCAATACCAATCTTCATGATATTTCTCAAATCACTGAGTAAAGGGAGATACTACTTAAGGCCATAACAAGGAGGACTTATAAAAAATCCAAGAATACTCATGCAAACATGATGATGTACAAAGATAAACTTGAGATTACACCATTCCTATTAAGTATTTGAATGTTCAACAAAAATATACATAACTACCTAGTTGAATCTAGGGCATCAACCAATGTGATGCCTATGCCTATTTACCAAAAATTTAGGTTTAACTCCTGATAAGTCAAAAAGAGTGTTACTATAGTTGGATAAATCTCTAGTCCCATGTGCCAAAGAATTAACAAACATGCACGTAAATTTGACATCAAAACTACAAGTGTAGTAGACTATTAACATCCTAATCATTAACATTTTAGAGGCATATGGCTTATTGTTAAGCCAAGATTGGTTAAAAACATTGAATTGGTATATGGTTATGGATTTATCCCACATGTGGCTACCCTAGAAAGGGGTACCAAATAAAATCATGGTAGATAGGGAGCCCAAAATGAATTACTTAATTACTGAGTATAATACAAATACCGAGCAAGTCAACTTCATATCTACACATGTAGACATGTATGCTTTCACCACCAAAAAATAATTACATGAACAATAATTTGAATGTCCTCAAGTATGGACTTCACAATTTGATGGGGATTGTTCAAAACAAGGTTATGGCATGGGTGTGGACCTAATAGACCTAGAAGGTAAATGGTACCTGGCTACTTACATGGTGTAGTTCACATGCACTAACAATAGGGTTAAGTATGAAGCCCTGATCTTAGGCCTGTAGTTCACATTAAAACATAATTCCAAACAAATGCTAGTGTTTAATGACTCTAATTTGGTTGTAAACTAGATCAAAAATAAGTAATAGTACATGCTTTCATACCTAAATAAGTATAGACAATGAGCTTGGGACTTAATCAAATATTTTAAATCATTCAAAATCAAGGCCGTCAGAAAGGTAAAGAATCAGACAACCAATTAATTAACAACCTCTATTGCCAATCTAGCACCACTCCATGAATAAAAATGTGGAAATTCTTAGTGGAATTACTCTCATGCCCTTATGTCCTAGATAATGTGGAAAACTTCCAGGTGTTTGATGATGATAGATAAATAGTATAGTTGCTTAACAATTTAGGAGATTTTGAGGTGCAAATGATTGATGAAGGAAATATCTAACCTATGAAAACTAAAGATATAGGGGAAGAGGGTGTTTAGTAGTTAAAATTAAACCAAATATATTAGGGCATGGTTTCCTTAGAATGAGATTTTGGCATTGACCCTCTGGCCTAGAAGTATAAATAAATGAAAGTAATTGAGTCTGACTTCCCCAAATAAAACCTGGGGATTAACCAAGCTACCCAATTTATAAATATAGACCTAAGATGTATTGAAAAAGAGAAACACATGATGAAGAGGTTTATTATAAATTATAAGGATGTCATTACTTAGACATATGATGTCTTGAATATCTTTGATTCAAGGTGCATTACCCATACCATCCCTTTAAGGCCAAAACACAAGCCATTCAGGTAAAGATAGAGACTAGTGAACATGATCTTATAATCTCTCATATATACTAAAGTATAGAAGATCCTCTATGCCAAAATTATTTTCCAAATTAGGTGCTCAACATGGCTAGATAAACTTATACTAGTCAGGAAAAAAAATGGAGAAATTAGGCTATGCATTGATTTCAAGAACTTAAATAAAGCCTCAGAAAAGGATAATTATCCTCTACCTTCTTTGGATGAGGTAATACAAATGGTGAATTATTTAGAGATGATATCCTTCTTGTATGGATTCTTAGGCTACAACCAAGTATTGGTTGAAGTAGAATATAGGATGAAGACTACCTTCACCACCAAATGGGGAACATTTATGTATAAAATGATTCCATTCAACCTAATCAATGCAAGAGACACTTTATAGAGAGTGATGGATTTCACCTTTTAGGGACTAGTGAGGAAATGCATCATCATCTACATGGATGATATTATAATATTAAAAAAAAATAGAGCTAACCATGTAGGCCATCTAAAAAAAGTCCTGGATAGATTTAAGAGGTATGGGGTTTTTATAAACCCCAAAAAATGCATTTTTAGGGTTATTTGAGGATAATTATTGGGTCATATTATCACCAAAGATAAGATCTCCATTGACCTGGACTACATCCAAGCCATCTCTAAGCTAACTCTTCCCAACAACAAGAAAGAGCTAAAGTCTTTATTTGGCAAGATCAACTTTGTGGGAAAGTTCATTTTTTGTTTTATATAAATCATCAAACCATTAAATACCATGCTTAAACAAGATGTCTAGATTGAGTGGACAACAGAGGCTGAGAAATATTTCTAGGGAATTAAAAAGGCAATTTCTCAAGCTTTAGTCTTAATCAGTCCAAATTTAAATAAATATTTCTATCTTTAATCATTCACCTTAGAGCATACCATTGTTTTGATGTTGACATAAGGGGTGGAAGACAATGAACATCCCATTGCCTTTATGAGTACCAAATTGAAGGATGTGGAACTAATTTATTACATAATTGGTAAGAATATATATGCCTTGATAGGGGCCATCAAGATATTTAAACGTTATATTCTATGAAATAAGATATATGCCATTATCCCTAACCCAACTGTCAAACTCAAACTTAGCTATAATGAGCTAGGAGAAAGAAGAGGGAAGTGGATAGCCAATCTTTAAGAGTTTGACCTTGAAATTAGACTAGATAAAATCGTAAGAGGCTAGGGCCTCATCTAAATAATGACTCAAATTGACCTCAAATTGACCCACACATCCACATCAAATAAATCAATGAGACATAGGTAACTGGCTAAGAATGATACTCACATATCATCCATTACTTACTTATAAGGACATGCCCTTCAAGCTCAAATTATCTCATTTCATGATCAAGAAAGGGGTACTTTACAAAAAGAACTATAAATCATCTAATTGAGGTACATTTTAGAAAAGGAAGCTAAGGACACCCTGGATAACCTATATCAAAATATTGGTAGTAGGAAACCCTCTGAAAATACTACAACTCATAAAATTCTAAAAATGGGTTATTAGTAACCCATAATATTCAAGGATGAACATAACCACATTAAAGTCTACCAAGAGTGCCAAGTATTTATGAAGAGAGAGGTGAATGCTACTATGCCTTTACATATAGTCATTGAAAGATGCCCTTTCACCCAATAGGGCCTGGACTTCACTACTATGCCTTTACATCTAGTCATTGAAAGATGCCTTTTCAACTAATGGGGCCTAAACTTCATGGGGGTAATAAATCCAAACTCTTCATTAGGACACAAGTTTTTCCTCTTAGCTATTAATTAATGTACTAGGTCATTATTGTCATCAATTTCTTGGAGGGAAACATAGTCACCATATTTAGCACACCCATTTCATTGGTTTATAATAATGGTCCAACATTTAAATCTAATGAATTCACATAATGTGCCTACAACAATCATGTCACCCTTAAGTTCTCTTCAAACTATTACCCATAAGGAAATGAATTAGTTGAGTCAACCAGTAAGAACTTATTGGATTCCATAAAAAATTCTACAAAGAGTAAACCAAGAGAATGACATCTCTTATTGAAATATGCACTATGGCTAGATAAAACTAGAAATAAGCAAAATATCAAAGCTTCACCTTTTTTGCTGGTATATGGATTGCAACTAGTCTTCTTGATCATTGTCAAGATACAAAAATATCAATTCATTAAAGAGTATATGGGTAAAGATGAGAGAGTAACATATAGACTACTTGAGATAGTCCAGTTAGAAGATGTAATAACTGAAACACTACAAAGCTTTAGTAAACATCATGATATTATCAAATACTGGTTTGACAAGAGATCTAAAATCAAGGATTTTAGGCTTTTAAACCTAATTATACTCTAGGGTAAAGCACATGATAATAAAGGGAGACATGATAAGTTCACTCCCTTGTAGATTGAACCATATCAAATATATGAAACCCTTAGAAATAATGCCTTTCAGTTGAGAGACCTCTAAGGTAAGGACCACACCTTTCCAATCAATGGATAGTGTTTGAAGCATTACTTCATGGCTTCCCCAACTAGAGATGCATCAAATTGAATTTTAATTAGAGATTTAGAGTAAGATTATATTAAACCTACTACTTTCTAGATTAGATTTATTGCTTTCTAGATTAGATTTACTACTTTCTAGATTAGATTTTCTACTTTTTAGATTAAATTTCCTACTTTCTATACTTGGTTTCCTTTAAGATAGTTTATTGCTTTTAATATCTTAGTTACTTAATTTTTATTTTAGTTTTTTAGGTTGCAGAACTATCTCAAATAATTTATTGAACTAAATCCAAAAGGATATGCCAAAAGAAAGGAGATGATACATGAAGGGAGTACAATCAATGCTCACGAAAATTTATTTTGATAGTGCTAGACTTTTTAGAGTTGAGTTATATATCATGACTAAATTTTTTATTTAGATTGAATAGGATTACTTGGCTATTGGAACTTGATTTGATATACTCATACAAATTTTATGAAAGCTTCCTATTTCTAAAGATGTACTGTACAATCACTTATTTTTATTATAGGTAAAAATGGGTTTTTGAGGGACACTACCCATAAAAAAGAACCACCTCAATGGCAATTAACATAGACCAATAAATTAAAAAACATAGGAAGAAAACACAAGTTCACTTGATAGACACAATAAAGACACAACAAAGACAACACAAAAATAGTTGATACATAGCTTATATTACATAGTAAATAAATTTAGATATGACTTTTATTCCATTTCTTGTAAGCCTTAGTCCATTCATATGTCATGATTTGGAATTTATTCTCCATAACACCTACCATTTTCTCCTTTCCATTTGTATTAGTCACTCCTTTAAGATTTTTCCTAGGCTTGGAGTCATTGTCACTCATATTAGCATTATTAAAAAACACATATAATCCTTCCATGCTTTGTATTGCATTATTCATCATAACTTTACTAAAGCTAACTATAATATTAAATTTACCTTTGAATTATATATTCTCTTGCTCTAGAATATTAATTATGTCAGTCATAATCTCAATCTAAGAAGCTATTTCCACTTCCCTCTCCCATGTGAAATATCGTCCATCTTTTTTATTAAAGTTATTTACCTCATATTTTAATCTTGAATGATCCTTCATAAAGTAATTAAGGAATGATTTACGAAGGTTTACCTCATCCTCCATAATCTCTAATCTATTTTTATTTTTAGCAATATCCTTGAAGGAGTTAAAATCAAAGTCTACCTAAATATTAGAATGAGGATCCCCTGTTTCTACTCCTATATAAGCATCCTTCCCTTTGCTACTTGTAGCATTTATATTTATTCCTTCTTTATTTCTAGATAAGTGAGTATTAATTTGTCTATTCTATTCCTCTACATTAAGCTGGTGCATCTCATTTTGAGTATTCATCATCATTATCCTTATCTATCCCCTAAAGATAAGTTACTATATCTGTTTCTTGAAACATCTGTTCACTAAAAGAACCCTCTTTCTTATTTTTGGCCTTACTATTATCTTAATTATTCTTAAGTTTAGGTTTGAAACTACTTCTTTGCATCCATTTAGGAAGTCTAGAGGCTGAGACATTAACTTTGACATTTTTGTTTTTAGCAATTAAATAATGAGGAGTAGGGTTTTTATCTTGGAAAAACTTATGTATGAGGAAAATTACAACATGGTGTAATGGCTCTATTTTCTTACCCATTTGAGCTTTTTTGATTTAATGTTCTAAAGAATCCAAGATATAAATAGGAATACTCACATGAATGTTATGCCATAGATAATTCAAGAAAGGGAGATGGTAGTAATTCATCACTTTATATCTACCATCAAGAGTTACATACCTTATTATTTACTCCACCACTTAATCAAATGAAATAGGTAATTATTCAATTTTGAATCCTCATTAGAAAACTATGAGATTTTCATCACCCAAAATAAATTTGTCCTTTTCCTACTCAAGGTTCATAGTTAATTTGATGTATTTATTTCATTCAATTTTAAGCTCGGTAACCCTTGAAATTAGCTCCAATATAATTTCAATAGAGATGTTATAGATATTGACCACTTGGTCTACCTAATTTTTTGAATTTTTTTGGGAGAGATAAGTATCATATCCTTAAATATGATCTATGAAGTTTGTTATAACTGCTATATGAAAATTTTTTCCAAACCTCCAGCTTCTTTCTTATACGATCTGCATTCATTGGTTCTATGTGGTTCAAATCTCCTCCCATGATTGAATACCTATTTGTTGACTTACCTAAACCCACACTTGGAGGGTTTCCCAACATAATGAACTCACTATTAGTAATATCCTTCAAATGATTACATAATTAGCTGACCATGTAATGATGAACAAAATAATACCATTTGTTGATATGATTAAGAACTTTATTATGACTCAACATAATTAAAACATACATTTTAAAACTTGGTCTTACATGCTAATGATTATCAAAGATCTGACCCTTACATAAATGGATTATTTTTGTCCTTGTTAATAATATCGTTTATATGATTTTGATGAACCTTCATTTTATGCCAAAATATTAATTTCTTTATATTTACCCCTCTATTAGAAAATGCATAAGTAAGCATATTGCCCTCTTTATATGTGTGCTGGAAGATAAATTTTTCAAAGGCTTTACTTAATTCAGTAATTTCATATATTATATGTGATATAGACCAGGTAACCAAATTATTCTTAGTGATATATCTAATGATATTAAGAGAGTCCACCTTAATACAAATGTATTAGCAACCCAATTCAAGAGCCACCTATACCCCCCACAAGGCTATTAAAGCTTCTAACAAATGATTTGATTGGAATCCCATGCTTCCTTCATAAGATCCCAATGATGGTCTTGAATATATCCTCCACCTCATAAAATCCCAAGGTTTCCTTTAGAAGACCCATCAAAATTGATTTTCACCCAACCTATTTGAGGAGCCAACAATCTCACCAATTTTCTTAAGGATATATAGTGATCCACCAGAGGAATGTTGTCAAGGTTAAGCTTCTATTCCTTAGAAATGATTTCCTCAAACAATAAAAAAAGATTCCTTTTTCCCCATCTTATATTTTTGAAATTTTTAGATAAGGGGGAAAATATTTTGTTTGATACTCTGATTAATGCACTTTTGTTGTTTCTAAAGATTCTATTGTAGCATTCATTCTAAATTCCACATATAAAATGAGGGAAATCCAAATTCTAAATCTCCTTGAGTTCTTGGTTAACAAAGGGACAATATCAAGCCTACCAAACCTCCATTAGAGATGAAAGGACCCAAAAAACTTTGAATCTTTGAATAAGATAATACCAAATGTTGAAAGAGAATATACAGTCTCTTTTACTTAGATTATCCAATGTAAGTATTTTATTTTGGATACTCAACCAGCTGAAGATGTTGATTTTTGGAATTATATTTTTATTCCAAATATTACCCAATGTATTTTCCCAATCTATCAAATTTGAAGTTTTAAATATCCAAAATTAACATGATATATTCAATCCATTGATTAATTCATCCTTCCTTTGTATATTTGTAATATAATTACCCTTGAGGATAAAATTAAGATCTAAAACAATAGTTGCTAAAGTAACATCAACATTATCAAGGGTTAAATGTTTCCACCTTTTTTAATCATTATAAAGCTATATATAATCTGCCACCATTTCTCCAAATGAAGAAGAGATTGAAAGAGAAAATTCATGCCATGGAATAAGAGTCTCCAGTGAATGGTTTAGAAGCCAGGGATCCTTCCAAAATATAATGTTATGACCATTACCCAACTTCTACTTATAGCCTTTTAGTAAAGTATCCCTATTCTTTAAAAATAAATTCCATATTGCAGATACTTTAATAAAAATAGGCTCAGTAAGGAAGGATAAAGGAGAATTGTCACCAAGATATTTATCACAAAAAGTGTTTTCCCAAGGATAAGGTTATTTGAGGAGTCTCTAACAAAGATTTGAAACTAAATCCTTGTTCATAGAGGAAATATTTATAATACCCAACCCTCCAAAGATTTTGGAAAGCATATCTTGTCTGAAGCCACCAGAGGGAATTTGTGAATGTCCTCCACTCCCATCCATATGAACATTTTTTGAGCTTTGTAAAATTTTTCCTATATAACTTTGGGAATTTTAAATAGGGATATAATGTAAGTAGGGAGACTTTGTAAAACACTTTTGATGAGCGACATTTTTCTTGCCTAAGAAAGTATATCTCCTTTCCAACCAGAAAGCTTCCTTGGAAACCTTTCAATTAGAGGGTGCCAAAATTTAGATTTCATTTTCCCTTTGAATAGTGGCATACCTAAATACACTAAGGTAAGTTCCTTGATTTGATAATTTATAATATGAGCAATAATTTTTTGATGGGGAAGCATCATGTTGATAAAAAATAAGTCACTTTTGGTGTAGTTTATCAATTATTTTGAGGTAATTACATAACTATCCAGGATTAAATTAATTTATTTAACCTCCCTAACTGAAGCCAAAGCCAAAACGATCATGTCATCAACAAATTATTAATGAAGACAAGGAAAATCCCTTGATTCCAGTTTAAAACCCTTCAAATTTCCCTATTCAAGTGCATTCAAAAGGTTACTGCTTAAAGAATCTGCCATTATAATGAATAAGAATAGAGATAATGGATACCCTATGTAATTACACACTCAATCCAAAAAAATACATCTAGAGATCCATTAATAATAATATATAACATTATTATTAAAATGCTACCATAAATCAACCTTCTAATATGCTTATGAAAATCAAATTTCTTTAAAATATAATCTAAGAAAACCTAGTCCACTCTATCATAAGATTTGGCCATATCAATTTTAAAAATCATACCTGCATGTTTAATTTCTTCCATGGAATGTACCATTTCATGAACAACTATTATACCATCTTGGATTTGTCTACTAGAAACATATCCTCCTTGATTAGAAGAAATAATTTTATTCAAAAGTGGCTTAATCCTTAAAGCCATTTTTTTGTAAAGATATTATAAAAAAAATTACACATGTTGATTGGCCTAAACTCCTTTAATTGTGAGGCCCATATCTTTTTTGGAATAAGAGAAATAAAAGTAATATTAAGCTTTCTAAGAAGTTTTCCAGAGAAAAAATATTCATCGACTACTACCCATAATTCCTACTTAATAATATCTCAATAGTGTTGACAAAAGGAAACCAATCTGGTCTTGGTCCTTTATATTTATTCATGGAGAATATTATTTCCTCTATTTATTCTTTGATTACATATATCAATAAACTAACATTATCCTCATAAGTAATAAGAGTTGGGATATGCTAAAAAAAATTGTGGTTAATTCTTTGCCAGGCATTGAGTTGGGAGTAAAAATATATTTAAAGAAACTCACTACTTTCTCTTTAATAACAATAGGATTAATATGAAGAGATCTATCCTCATCAAATATTTTATTAATTCTATTATAACTTCTATTCTTGAGCATAGTTAAATGAATTTTTTTTGTATTACGATCTCCCTCCTTTAACCAAGTAGCCCTCAATTTTTGTCTCCAGAAAGATTCTTCTTGATCCAGAATGAAAATATAATCTGAATCTAGTTTAAGCTCCTGCTGAAGTAAATGTTTGATAAGGCCTTATGTAGTAATACAATGTTCAAGAGAAATCAGCCCAGATTTAATATACTCTTTTTGGTGGAAGATATTACCAAAAACCTAATGATTGTTGAGTTGTGGAGCTGAAAGGTTCAACTCTTTGCAAACAGGTGGAACAAGAAGGTTGCTGAGATCCAGGAGCACCGGCATTGGCAGCAGGACCGACGTTAGTCGTGACTCAGTGCAGAAGGCCACCGGCGATGGCAGGAAGTCGGCTGACATCGGCAGAACCAGACTAGCAGGGACAGACGTCGGTCGCCTGTGTGTTCTAGAACTGCTCGTTACGCAGACAGTTAGTTAAGTGAACAAAGTGTTTGCATGTAAAGGCTAGTTAGAGTCTTTGGTTGCGAGGATAATTGTCTAAATTAAGAGTCTAAGTTAGTGTTTGAATTAGGGATCTATTTATAGACCCATTGGCATGTATTGTAATTATGGCATGAGATAGAAAGGAAGGCTAGTAAGTTGCTTCCATTGTAAGATCATTGAGTTGCAGGTTGTTACAAGCTCATAGGAGATCTACATGTGAGTATGGTCTATTGAATTATAGGTTGCAGGTTCATGGGAGATCAACTTGAAGTACTTTTGAGTGCTTGGTGAACTGGTAGGGTTATTACTGACTAGTTGAAGAGGTGAACACCAATTCTGTTTGTGAGTTGGTTGTTGGGACCGTTTTTTGTGTAGGAGAGTGTTGTGTGAGAAGAATTACTATACACTTGAGGTGTGGCAAACCTCTGTAAGGTGAAAGAGTGTGGCGGCTCTTTGTTGTATTCTTTTCTGTAAAGTGTTAATATAAGATAGTGTATTGTCTCTCATATTCTGTGCTATTGGTGAATTTTAGCTACTTGTGTTTCTGGTTATTTTGCATTTCAATTGCTTATATTTGGTAATCATACTGTGCTCTTTCTGAGGAGCAAGATCCAACAAGAGGAATCATAACAGAGGTGTGTTTGTTCTTGGACTTCCCTGACAAGTGTTATCAGAGCTTTTGGTTGGGATACTAACAGATTGGATTAGATCTGGTTAGTATGTTTTTTGATTACAGGTACTCACAGGGTTTCTGTTTAAGTGGGAGGAGCAATGACAGAAGATAGTAAGCTATGGATGGAAAAGTTTAATGGCAAGAACTACCAATTGTGGAGGATGTAGATTGAGGATTATCTGTATCAAAAAGATTTGTACTTACCGTTGGGAGGGGTTACTTGCAAACCCTCAGATATGAAAGATGAAGAATGGGAGGTTCTTGATCAGAAGGCTCTGGGATCTATTAGATTGAGTCTTGCATCATCTATGATTTCCAGCTTATCATAGTGTAAGACAACGGTGGATTTGATGGAATCTTTGGCAAATTTATATGAAAAACCCTCAGCTTCTAATAAGGTATATCTTATGAAGCGTTTATTTAATTTGCAAATGTTGGAAGGTGGATCTGTTCATAGCCATCTTAGTGATTTCCATAGTTTAGTAAACCAGCTAAGTTCAGTCAATATTGTATTTGATGATGAAATTAGAGCTCTATTAATTTTGTGTTCATTACCTAAAAGTTGGGAAGGTTTGGTAATGGCAGTTTCTAATACTGTCTCCTTCAAAAGTCTTAAAAGTGGATGATGTTGTGAGTGTAATCTTGAATGAAGAGATACGCAGGAATAACACAGGTGAATCATCAGGAAATGCTTTGAGTGTTGAAGGTAGAGGAAGGCAAAGAGAAAAGATAGAGCATGGGAGATCAAGGTCCAAGACAGGCAGAAGATCCAAGTCTAGGTATGGCAGAATAACCTGCTGGAAGTGTGGAAAGCAAGGGCACTTAAAGAGAGATTACAGATCAGGTACAGATCAACATAAAGAACATGAAGAAGAAGCAGATGTTGCAGATTATGTAGCACGAGATGCTCTGGTATGTTCTTTGGATAAAGTAGAATCTTGGGTTTTAGATTTTGGTGCCTCTTTTCATGCATCTCCACATAGGGAATTTTTTCATGAGTATGTCCAAGGAGATTTTGGAGAAATTTATGTAGGGGATGGTAAGCCTTGTCAGATTGTTGGCAAAGGGAAAGTGAAGCTGAAACTGCAAACAGGTAACACATGGGTGTTAAAAGAAGTCATGCATGTTCCAGTTCTGGAGTGGAATTTGATTTCTGTTAGAAGTTTGGGTGATGAGGGTTGCACAGTAACTCTCACAGCGGACTCTTGGAAGGTTACCAAGGGTACACTATTTGTAGCTAGAGGTAAGAAAGTAGGTACGATTTATCTATCTACTTGTACTACTGATTCTCTTTCTGAGTTTTCTACTTCAGTCGTAGATTCAGAGATGTGGCTTGATAGGCTTGGTCACATAGATAAGAAGGAGATGCTTGTTCTTGAGTTAAAGGATATGCTTTCAGATTTGGAAGGTATGGATCATGGTTTCTGTATGCAGAAGAAGAAGGTAATGTTTCTTGAGGAATCCGATGTTAGTGACAAGAATAGGAAAGCCTTGGTTTTCAAGGAGAAGGTGATGGACAGAGTTCAGCACAAGATGCAGAAGAATTTTGAGCAGAGCAAGGGTGATTTGGACAAGGATTTGATCCAAAAAGAGCACGTGAGAAAAAGTTAGGTCTCACAAGAAAAACACAGAGACCGACATCAGTAGGAAAATTGGCGTCAGCGTCCAGACAGGGACCGACATCGGCTATGTGCAGACCGACGTCGATGACTCAGGGCAGATATTGACCAGCGTCGGCCAGGGAAAACTGACGTCGACAAGGTGGCAGTCGCAGGAAACCGACTTCAGTCATCTGTAGACTGAGATGTGACTGGCATCGGTTATTGAGATGAATTTTGGGTGGACAACAAGCTGTCATGGAGTCTCAAGCACCCATATGGAGGATTGAAGGTGTAAGTAAGTTCTTAAATTTGTCATTTCCCTTCTTTACGCTACTTGTTGCTCACTTATGGCATAGGACCAGAAAGTTGTTGAAGAAGCAGAACAGGTAGATCCAGGAAACAGTGGGAGCTAGGCATGGATGATGATGTGATTCCTTGGAGGAGAACCAAATAGGTGTTTTGGGTTGAGTGGCCAGCTGTAAGTAAGCACTGAGAGATGAATGGATGTTCAGGATAAAGAAGAGCAGAAATAGATACGTGAGATGGAAGATCAGGGTATATGGTCTTGTATTAGCTACAGGGCAATGGAGGTTTGATCATTGTGTTTCTCTTTACCAGGTTGGATAGTATTAGTTACACTATCCTATTTCTGTATGATGTGCTTGTTACAGGGTTACATATACAGGTATTGCTGAACTAAAGGTAAAGCTAGTTTAGGCATTTGTCATGGAGAATCTAGGAGTAGCAAGATTCTTTGGCATGAGTGTGTTCTAGAGACATGGGAGGTCACATGTTGACTTTGTTTCAGGATGATTGTGTGAAACCGGTTAGCACGCCGATGGTTGGACAGTTCTTAGAATAGGTGTCTTGATTCACATAATGAGGTTGAGTGCATGGTATGTACTAAACTTGAGTTTTCCCAAGTAGTGGGAGTTGTCACAAGCTGGAGCCAATCCGGGAGAGAACCATTGGAGGACAGTTCAGTGGATTCTTACAGGGACTAGCAGCAGGTGCACATGCTATGTAGGTTCAGGTTATTTTCTACATGGTTTCTAGATGTGGATGTGGCAGGGGATTTGGATGATAGGTTTTGCACTACAGGTTTGTGGTGGTTGGTCTTCAAGAGTGATCTTGAGGAGGAATACAAAGCCAAGGGAATAAACCAGACTAAGTATAGGTACAGGTACAGGTTGCAGCTGTTTATCTCCAAGTGGGAGATTGTTGAGTTATGGAGCTAAAAGCTTCAACTCTTTGCAAACAGGTGGAACAAGAAGGTTGCTGAGATCCAGGAGCACCGGTGTCGGCAGCAGGACCAACGTCGGTCGTGACTCAGTGCAGAAGGCCACCGGCGACAATAGGAAGTCGGCCGACGTCGGTAGAACCAGACTAGCAGGGACCGACGTCAGTCACCTGTGCATTCCAGAACTACTCGTTACACATATAGTTAGTTAAGTGAACGAAGTGTTTGCATGTAAAGGCCAGTTAGAGTCTTTGGTTGCGAGGACAATTGTCTAAATTAAGAGTCTAAGTTAGTGTTTGAATTAGGGATCTATTTATAGACCCATTGGCATGTATTGTAATTATGGCATGAGATAGAAAGGAAGGCAAGTAAGTTGCTTCCATTATAAGATCATTGAGTTGTAGGTTGTTGCAAGCTCATAGGAGATCTACATGTGAGTATGGTCTGTTGAATTGTAGGTTGTAGGTTCATGGGAGATCAACTTGAAGTACTTTTGAGTGCTTGGTGAACTGGCAGGGTTATTACTGACTAGTTGAAGAGGTGAACACCAATTCTGTTTGTGAGGTGGTTGTTGGGACCATTTTTTGTGTAGGAGAGTGTTGTGTGAGAAGAATTACTATACGCTTGAGGTGTGGCAAACCTCTGTAAGGTGAAAGAGTGTGGTGGCTCTTTGTTGTATTCTTTTCTATAAAGTGTTAATACAAGATCGTGTATTGTCTCTCATATTCTGTGCTATTGGTGAATTCTAGCTACTTGTGTGTCTGGTTATTTCCGCATTTTCAATTTCTTATATTTGGTAATCATACTGTGCTCTTTCTAAGGAGCAAGATCCAACAAGAGGAATCAGAACAGGGGTGTGTTTGTTCTTGGACTTCCCTGACAATGATTCCAAACACAAACTTTATTTTTGACATTTTTACATTTCTGATCAAAATTAAACATAGATGTTTTGGAGGCTTGTACATTCCACCATTCTTTTATTATTACCAACATTTGTGGGTGAGAAAACCACACATGTTTAATTCTAAAAGGACTATTAAGAGTTTTGAATCTTGTAAGAATGATTCATCTAATCTTGGGGAGAGAATAAAAACAAAAATACTAAATACTAAACCAATCAGGGGAAATAAGAGCTAGATCCAATCTTGTCTATATGAGATTATAACCAATTCTTTTATTTGACTAGGTGAAAAGAGAACCTCTTAATTTAATATCAAATAGCCCAATGAAAATAATGAACTTAGCCATATCCTCCATACTATCAGATAAATATTATATACCTCCTTTATTTTCTCCAACATGAACTGGGGTGTTGAAATCACCCACAAGCATCCATTTAAAATATTTACAAGTATTTTTAAAAGACACTAGTTCTAGCCATAGTCTTCTCCTACCAAAAATCATGTTAGGTGTGTAAATATTTCAAAGAATCTAGGAAATATCTTGTGAAATATCAATGAACAAAATAGCTAGATGGTTTCTATTTTCAACAAGGATTTCACCTTTAACTCTTTTATCATCCCAAAAGGTAGCAATACCTCTTGATGCTCCCTCTGATCCTACACTAGCAAAAAAAATCTTCCTTCCAAAGTTGATGTAGACACCAAATACGTGTCTGCACCTTGGTCGTCTTTCACCCTTGTCCCCCTTGGCTCATGTGCTAGCCCTTGTCCTAGGCCCCTCCATTTATCAAATTAAAATAATTAAATATTTGGCCCCTTTCCACCTCACCCTTACCACCTTGGATCCCCCCACCTTTCTCCCAGCCTTTATTTCCCAAATCTCCCCTTTATCCCTCCTCCCATGTTCATTTATGCCTTCCTCGACCGTTTTCCCATGACCCCTTGACCTAGCAGCGTGCAAGAACAGACAGAGGCTAATTTTAGCCTCTATGCCCATTCTTCGACCACCGACGTCGGTCATTATTCGGTCGACGTCGGCGGTTCTGCCAGCATCAGCAGCCTTCAAGACCATTTCCTGTAACCATTCTACCCCCCTATGAATAGAACTCTCATGACACTTTTGCATTCATATTCTCTTCTCCTCCCTCTCGCACAATAACCCCCAGCAGCTACAGGTACCTTGCAGAGCAGCTCCAAACAGCAGCTCCATTTGTAGGTTCTTCAACAGCTCTGACAACAGGTTTCTCCATTCTCTAACTAGAAAGCAAGAGGTAAGAGTTTCATTGTTTCATTTCATTTTATCATTTGATTTCATCTACCTATCCTATCCACTATCCACCACTTGCCTTATCCTTCCCTAAGAGGTTGAAAAGCCTTCTCAGACCCCTGTCTCTCGTCCATCTTCCTTTTTGCCCTGTCACCCTTTCAGTCCAGTCCCAGATAACATTCTCAGTCCCTTAGACCCAAAATAAGTCCCTCAGACCTCTAGGCAATCTCACAGACCTCTAAATAGACCTCCCTGACCCTCAGATGAAGCCTCAGTCCATTCTACAAACCAAGACCAGACCTGTAACTCGTCCCTGACTACTACCCTGACCGACCTCGTTCAGTACCCCTATCGACATCGGCAGTCTAACCGACGTCAGTGACCTTCCTGATTGACGTCGGCAATACCTCCGACGTCGATGACTGTGCAAAGGTAGATTGCTTCTAAATAGGTACGCATTTGTCTTAAGTTCTTTCTTTCTGTCTTTCATCATTTATCACTTTCTATTTCTGATCAACATTCTATTTTTAATAGTGGACTAGCATCCTCCAAGAAGCCTTTTGCACTTCTAGGACCAAGCCTTCACTTGGCAATCCACCCTTTTGTCATTTAACATTTTTGTGTTTTAGTGTCTTTCTCTTTCAGGTGTCATCCTCCATAACCAAAGAGGAGTTCCTGCTATTGTTTGAATTTTGGTGCACATGTCTACAATCTGGGTACGTACAAACCCTCATCCATTTCTTTCTTAGTTTCTCATTTCCATTTTTTGAATGTGAAAGCAAACATAGCATAGAAACATTCTGGCATGCCCGGTGGGACCTTAGGTTCTTCCTTGGGTTCCTTTTCTTTTCGTTCATATAGGGTGCATTAAGATCCTCCCTTTTCACCTCTTTCTTCTCTTTTAAATGACATCATAAGCAAGAATAAATAGAACTTTTCTTTTCTTTCCTTGCATTTCTAGACTAGTCAAAAATCATATCCTTCAACCCTTTCTCAACTTGTTTTTCATCCGAACTTAACATTTCGACTTGGGGCTTAAAACACATTGCATTGCATTTCTGCTTGCTTGCATTTCCTAGACCACACTTAGTAATTAATAAACCGCATATTGAATTAATCGTAGTCCACTTGATGTTACACAACCGAACCACTTGCACTAAATCAAACATCAAACTTACTTGAGACAAGGCTTGACTGGGATTTCATCCCCCAGTGGATACCTTACCCATCCCGGTGATCCTACTTGGAATTCATCACCAAGGGGAAAGCCCACTCTGTTCTCTAGCAGAGTCTAAACTCTAGGGAAAGTATATTTTGGCTAAGCGAGACCAGCTTATCACTGGGCTCGTGAAGTGAGGGGAGCTTGCTCCTTAGCACCAGGCCATGTACAAAACCTAACCCAGAGTTCTTGAGTGCCATAAAAAAACCTAAAAACATCCATAGACTACCTCTTCTAGGACCCGACTCAAAAGCCAATCTTCCTACACACATTTCTAAGGCATAAGCCACCATGATCCTAATAAATTTCTAGGGATTTAACGCTTAGGATTTGCTTGTGCTCTTCATTTTTTTTGTTCTTATCTGCTTGTTTGAGCTTATGAGGATGAACTTTCTTGCCTTGAATGGTTCTGACTCGTAGTCAAGCCAAGGCTCTAGTCAACCATGCAAAGCATTAATCGCTTTTGTCTACCTCGTCTATAACTGGTCCTATAATGGAGTTCCACTCAGAGACTGAAAGAACTCCTACTCTCCCAACCCCGCCCCAGACTCCTATTGTCCCAGAAGGGGACCAAGATTTTACACAATTCTTGGACCTCAACGTCAAAGCCTTGCAGCACTATCTCGTGCATAGCCGAACGTGAGACTCCTTGGGCAATTCGATTTATGGAATGCCGACCTATCTTGTCACGACTACGGCCGTATCGATAACATCCATGGTTCAACCTTTAGACACCCAAGCTATCACCTCGACCAATGACTAGACCTTGACCAACCTTCCAAGTGTGGCCTCTCCCTCCATCTTTGGGCCCACTTCCACCGGGGTTTCGGCCCCCTATCAACCTCAGCCCACTCAATCGCTCTCCACTCCTTTCCAAAATCTAGTTGTATTTATTTCGCCTACCTTGGCCCCTATCAACACCAGGGTGGCTTCCTATCCATTGGCCCCTGTTACCACAATCTAACCTCTCATGGCAACATCGAGCCTAGCTATGCCTTCTACCCAAACACCCTTAGTCTTCTCTTCTATCCCTATGACTAGTTATCCCTACATTGTGCCCTTACAAGCACAACCAACTACATCGTATGCCTCTTCTACCCTCTTCCAAGTGCCCTACAACCTAAGGGGCACTCCACCCACCAATTCGTTAGCAGACATCATCAAAATGCTGATGGATAAGATGTCTAGCCTAGAGACCTCTGTTTCTGGCTCATGCAACGCTCTCTCATATGAGCAAATTTGCAATGAGCCCATTCATCCTTTTGTCCTGATTAGACCATATCCTAGCTAATGGGAACTTCCTAAATTTTCTCATTTTCAAAGCAAGGAAGACCCATAACAACACTTACGAGCATTTAGACATGCCTATTACCTTATTGCCCGTGATGATGTGTTACTTTTACGCACATTTCCTATGTCTCTCTCTGGTGCTGCACTTGACTGGTATAGTTCCCTTGCCAGCCATTCCCTCTTCACATTCACACAGCTGGCCCAGTTCTTTCTTGATCACTTCTCCATCAACATCACCAAGAAGGTCTCGATCACAGACCTCTATTCTATCTGCCAATTCAAGGATGAATCCATAGCTGACTTCATTGCTCGCTGGAGAGGCCTCATCAATCAACTCTCCTTTTCCTTACCCCAACCCAAACTTATTGAACTTTTCTCCCAAGCTTGTGCCAAACATATTTCTTCCACCTTGAGGGTTCAGACCTTCCACACCTTCGACGAAGCCTTCACGATGGCCCGCAAGCTTGAATTATGTGCCATCAAGGAGAATAAGGTCAAGTTACAGAGCAAGAATCCCAGCTCTAAGACTAATGACTCCTCTTCTTCTAAACCTTCATCATCCAATCCTAAGTCTAAAGCTTCAACTAATGCTATGGTTGTTAGACCTTCATCCTCTTCGCCTTCAAATAATCGGCCTGAGCCATCCACATCTCAAAGCACCACCTGCCAATTCCAGTAGAGATACGTATAATGATAGTATACTCCTCTTGGATAATCATACGCATCTATGCTAGAAAAACTTGTTAGACAGGGGGTTCTCAATCTCCCCTAGATCCAACCACCTCCACAATTTGATCCCTCACATGCCATCCCAACGTGGTATAGGGAAAATGACTTTTGCAACTACCACTGTGTTAAAGGACATGACATGGGAAACTTCAAAACCCTTAAAAACATAATCCAAGACATGCTTGAAAAGGGTGACCTCATCCTAGACAATCCCAATGCCCCCCCTAATTAGGCCATCAACATCTTCAAGCAACCATTCCCCAATCATCCACCAACCCAAAACAATGTCCAGACCTTGATTGACGACATTCATGAACACAACATTCGAACAGTCAATACGGTCTCGCCCTTCATCCCTGACCAACCTTAAGAGGTTAGTCCATCTATTAGTCCATCACGTGTGGACGAACCTCTTTCCCCGATTAGTTCTCTGTCAACCTCTCTCATCTTGGAGGACGCCTCAACCTTATCGGCACCACCAGTCTCACCATCCTCCTTCCTACTGCCTATAGAGGACCTGACCCTTCCTACTCCTCGACCGCAAGTGGAGGGCACCATCATCCCTGCCCTTTACCTACTTGAGGAGCCTCATTCTCTGATTTCTTCTCCACCCAGGGAAGAACCTGCCTCTCCTTCGTCTCCAACCAAGGACGAATCTGTCATGACTTCATCATGCCATGGGTCTGAGACTACTACACCCATCTCATCTTTGGCCCCACAACCATCCACCTCTTCTCAAGGACCCAAACCTCATCCAACATCTTCTCAACCAATTTCCCAACTAGTGGAGAAAATCAGACTTCTCCCTTCAAGGAAAGTGGAACATCAGGGATTGTGGGAGCGTCTAAAAGCTCTTCAACATGCCCATGCCCTCTCATCTCATGCTACCAATCCTCCCAAGGTAGAATCTCCCAAGACTCTCAACAAAGACCAGACCCCCGCTCCTAAACCTCAACCAACCCCATCAAAACCAAAACCCACATCTACCCCATCTAAACCTATCAAGTCACTTGGCGTTCACCCTGTATTTGCCCTCACTCATCTGCAAGTGAAGGTGGACTTAGACTAGACCTTGACCAATAGTAGTCTTCCAACCAATCAAAGAAGACTGCCAGACCACAGAAGTGAACGCCTCCTCCCCCATCACCATTACCTTCCATTTTGGGCCCCCATCCTTTGACCCTGACCAGAGTCTTTCCCACTCTGACCTCTAATCAAAACCAATTGACCCCTTTGCTTCCTCTACCTACCTCTAGCCTATCCTCTCCTAAAAAAGTAGTACCTCTCATGAAGAAAGTGCCGTCTCTGCCTGTCACTGCACCATCAACCCAAAAGGTGGTACAGAAACCTCCTCTAACTTCACCTCAGCAAAAGTCACCGGCATCACACACAGACCTTTTAGTGGGATCATAATCATTGATATTGCATCAACTTTTGCAAACTTCCAGCATAACCCTTCCACCCATAAGGCCTTTCCAACCTCTCGAGTCCAAGCCCTCCTAGTTTGACGACACGAAGATTTGCTTATACCATCATACGCCAGGACACAATATCAAGACTTGTTATGCCCTCAAGGCTATCATTCGCCGCTATATGGAGAAGGACACTCTTCTCCTTGAGGACACTCTTGACTAACCCTCAACACCTTCCCATCCAACCTCTTCAACCACATCAATATCTCACCAATAGGCCATGACCCCTTCTTCACCTCCTATCTTTGAAATCAATGCCATCCATATAACCACTAGGTCACAAAAGGACAAGGCAAAAGAAAAAGATGCCATTCTGTGAACCTATCCTTTTATCAAACCACCTCTAGCACCTAAGCCTAAAATTTCTATCCTTGGCACATCTCAGCGTTCTTCTTCTTCCTCTTCCAAGCCGATTCACGACTCCATGTTGAAACAGCTTCACCAGTCACCTGTGAAGATGTCCCTTTATGACCTCATCCAAACCTCACCTCAGCATCATCAAGCCCTCATCCGAGCCTTGCAGGTAGCGGAGGTCCAACCCGAGGACCCCCAACCACTCGCTGCCCTCATCCACTCTTTGTCTCCCATTGCCTCCATCACATTCAATGATTTTGAGATTCCCACATCCAACACAGAAGATCAAGATGCTGCCCTCTTCATAACTACCTACGTTGATCGAACTTGCATTAAATGCATTATGATCGATGGAGGCACCAACATCAACATTATCTCCACCCATGCTTTTGATTAGTTGGCTCTTCCTAAGAATTACATCTCTAAAATTGATGCAATTTTGTGCTCCTTCAATGACACCATTGCCATGACCATTGGCATAATCATCCATCACATTTGCATTGGTCGATGCACATTTCTAGAGCTCTTCTATATCATCGAAGGAGAGTTTCAATACAACATGTTGCTGGGTCGACCCTAGATCCGTGCCATGGCCTGTGTCCCCTCCACCCTGCACCGCTGTGTGAAATTTGAGCATGATGAACAAGTCCACACCATTCCCACTAACCCTTCACCCTTCAAGATGTGTAACAAAACCTACCGTCCAAATGACATCCTCATTCTTATCAAGCCATCAACCCTAACACCACCTCCATCTGTAGAAGCTTCAACTAGTTTGCAACCGGCGATCGCCCTCACCCCTCCCCTTTAAGAAATGAATAAAGACACCATGGAAGACATCTTCTAATGACTTTCTCTAGGGGAATATCGCTTATTGGCCTTAGACATGTTCCAAACTCTGTAAGAGTATGGACGCCTTTACCATAGCCCCAGTTACGACCATCAGATCAGGATGGTCATGCCTTATGGTCCTCCTCACCTCTGAACTAATCTTGTCTATGGGGGGCTCAATCAAGCTCCTACTAATGGCAACCCTGTCTCTTCACCCCAACCATTCACATCAGACTTCTCATTTCTTGGCAACCCCACCTTTGCACACACTTACCTTTACAGGTGCGCATGGAAGGGTTTTGGTTTCAGACGCTATGAGCAAGGATCCCATCAGCCTATTGAGCCTCTAAATGATGATGATGCCAAGAAATGGTATGGCATGGGATATCATGACCCCACTCAGGCCTCTTCAAACCTTTGCCCCGAGTCACCCATTGACCAATCTCCTCCAAGCTCACCCATTCCTCCCTCTTCACCTATGGAGTCAGTGATTTCCATCCCTCCTAAATTTTTCACTGCCTAAATGTCATTCGCTTGGGTCCCCTAAATCTATCAACCAGGTGGGGTACCTAGGCTCTCCTTCTCATCTTCTCTCTAACCCATTAATCATCCACACTGGGGGTTAGACACTCTTCCTACCAGAAAATGACTGGGGGGAGTTTGACTTTATATCAACTATCATAACCTTGACTGACCTCAACCAGACATCAACCAGACCAATGACCAAACATCAACCAGTCAAACAATTTGACAACATATCATCAAACCTCGACCTGGCATCAACCAGGCACCAACCAATCATCAATCCAGACCTCAACCAGACCTCGATCATGACATTGACCAAGACTTCAACCAAATCTTGACCAAGACATTGACCAGACATTGACTGTGACATTGACCAGACCATCGACCAGACACTAACCAATCATCGATCATGACCTTGACCAAACATTCAACCCAAACATTCAACTAACCTTTTTATCAAAACATTCAACCAGTCTCGACCAATCAACGACCATATCAATCATCAACCCATCCAACATCAATCAACATGTGACCAATATGGAGCAAAGTAAACAAGGCAAATTTTCCCCTAATTGGCTTGGACCTTTTATCATCATGCACAAGTATGGGTCAGGGACTTATCATCTGTACTCTCTTGATGGACGGCCAGAACTTGAGCCTCTCAATGCGTTGCATCTGTGACCATTCTACTGTTAGTCGAGTACTCGTCCACTTGACATTTAACTTGAGCTCATCCCTTGAGCAATCCCCATCCTCTTAATTTCCATTCCTTTCAACCCTATTCCCCTTAACAAATCCTCTATAACCCTTTTATGATGCATGGATGCTTTGTCCTAATAAAAGGGAGTCCCTGAACTTCTATAGTCTTGTCCATGACTCCAAGTTTTGTCAAAAAAGAAAAAAATAAAAAAAAATCAAGATGTCAAAACATATCTAAGGACACAAAATCAATAAAAAAGACAGACTGCTCCCTCGAAGGACAGCTATACTATCATTGCTGTAGCTAATAGACTGCTCCCTCAAAGGACAACTATTCAAACTTATATAAACAAAAATATAGACCACTCCCTCAAAGGATGGCTATGACTAAATCTTACTACAAATAACAACTTTCTTAGAAGCTTCCCGCATCGATCAGCTTCACAAATGACTACCAAGCAAAATGACATCTCTATGTAGACTTCCCGCATTGATCAGTCTGCACCAAAAAAAAAAAGGGTCATGGACTTGGCTTGTAGTTTTCTCAGGGTCTCCTATAAAAAAGGGCAAGGTTATCTCTGCTCTAAAATGGGTTACCCTATCCTCCTATCATAACACCTGCTCAAGGGACTTTGAGCTCACTTTAATGTCAAAGTGATTTGATTACCGTTCTAACACAACTCATGGTCAACGACGCAATGAATGAATGGGGATCTTGGTTCTAACAACCCCTATCTATGCTGTCATTCTGGTCCTTATCAATGAAAGGACGAATATGCCTTTCACTTCTTCTACACTTTGGTCACATTCAACTTCATCACTTGTCAAACCTAATTAGCTCAACTTGACTCTTTTCAGACCACTCCCATAGCCTATTCACACTAGTTTCTATGGACACCACTACACATGGAAACTATCGACCAGACGCAATTTATGTTAATCATAAACCAATAATTGCTGAAGCATAAATAGACTTCAATTCATTTTTAGTATACATCCATCACGAATATGGAAAATTGCTAGGGATGAAAGACCCCTCAACCAATGTTATAGAATACACCATTTGGAAAAGGCTGTAACATCTTTTTCTCCTCATCATTTCGACTCATAACCAAACCGATCATCGACCAATCTTCTCAACTAGTTTTGAACTACATTGGTCTAAGGCCCTATGACTAGGGCTATGTAGGTAGCACTCCGATGACATGACGTCTTCTGGGGTTAGCTCGACCACCCTCGTTTGTTCATCTCTCTGATGGGCAAACCATTCCTCTTGACCCTGACCTTAACCTCGTCCAAAATCAATCCATGACCTTGACCTCATCCAAAACCAATCCTCAACCATGACCTTGACCAAGACCAGTCTATCGACCACTTTAACCAAGGCCAATCCCTCTCTTCGACCATTCCTCCTTTTTAGGGAGAACTACATTGGCCTGAGGCCCTTCCACAAGGGCTATGTAGGCAGCAGTCAGTCTTCTGAGGTTAGCTCAGCCACATCCTTTCATCCATCCATTCACCTTGACCAATGACCATGGAGATCATGCCTATCTCCTCCGACCATGACCAATTCCAAGACAAATGTTTCCTTGGTTGTTTTTGCATGTATGCTACCCCACGAATGGTTAGCAAAATTGTGCGCAGACTATTTATGACCTTCACAAGTATAGGATCAGAAGCCAGTTGATCCCTACTACTTGTGGCATTTTTGTGTTTTTGGGAGCACTTCCTAAGCCTGGGATATCTAGAACATGATGACCATCAGAGCTTCAGCTTAGATTTCATAACCCAATCAGTAGATGACTGAATGTTGGGGCCTGGTTGTTTCAATTTTAGCACTCTGTGACCCTCAACCTACAACAATTTGACCTGACCATCTCGTGAAGTGGTATACGCACAATCATGACTATTGTAACATTCACACTCACCCTCTCTCTATCCATCTCTCTGTCAAATCAACACTCGATCTCAGGTTCCCTTCCCTCGACTCTCGCTTTGAGGGGGGAACACCTCATCCCATACCTGGGGCAACCAACTCCTATTTTTGTCTTATAGTTCGTCAAGAACAACCAACAAGACAAAAAGGGGCAAATGTAGACCAACCAACTCCTATTTTTGTCTTTCACCCTTGTCCCCCTTGGCCCATGTCCTAGCCCTTGTCCTAGCCCCCTCCATTTATCAAATTAAAATAATTAAATATTTAGCTCCTTTCCACCTCACCCTTGCCACCTTGGATCTGCTCCTTGGATCCCCCACCTTTCTCCCACCCTTTATTGCATAAATCTCCCCTTTATCCCTCCTCCCGTGTCCATTTATGCCTTCCTTGACCATTTTCCCATGGCCCCTTGACCCGACAGCGTGCAAGAACGGACAGAGGCTAATTTTACCCTCTGTGCCCATTCTTTGGCCGCTGATGTCAGTCATTATTTGGTTGACATCGATGATTCTGCCAGCATCGGTAGCCTTCAAGACCATTTCTTGTAACCATTCTACCCCCCTATGAATAAAACTCTCGTGACACTTTTGCATTCATATTCTCTTCTCCTCCCTCTCGCACAGCAACCCCCAGCAGCTACAGGTACCTTGCAGAGTAGCTCCAAACAATAGCTCCATTTGCAAGTTCTTCAACAGCTCTGACAACAGGTTTCTCCATTCTCCAACTAGCAAGCAAGAGGTAAGAGTTTCATTGTTTCATTTCATTTTATCATTTGATTTCATCTACCTATCCTGTCTACTGTCCACCACTTGCCTTGTCCTTCCCTGAGAGGCTGAAAAGTGTTCTCAGACCCCTGTCTCCCATCCATCTTCCTTTTTGCCCTGTCACCCTTTTAGTCTAGTCCAAGATAACATTCTTAGTCCCTCAGACCCAAAACAAGTCCCTCAGACCTCCAGGCAATCTCACAGACCTCTAAATAGACCTCCCTAACCCTCAGACGAAGCCTCAATCCATTCTGCAGACCAAGACTAGACCTGTAACTCATCCCTGACTACTGCCCTGGCCAACCTCGTCCAGTACCCCTACCAATGTCAGCAGTCTAACCAACATTGGCGACCTTCCTGACCGACGCTGGCAATACCACCGACGTCGGTGACTGTGTAAAGGCAGATTGCTTCTAAACAGGTACGCATTTGTCTTAAGTTCTTTCTTTCTATCTTTCATCATTTATCACTTTCTATTTCTGATCAGCATTCTATTTTTAACAGTGGACTGGCATCCTCCAAGAAGCCTTTTGCACTTCTAGGACCAAGCCTTCGCTTGGCAGTTCACCCTTTTGTCATTTAACATTTTCGTGTTTTAGTGTCTTTCTCTTTCAGGTGTCATCCTCCACAACCAAAGAGGAGTTCCTGCTATCGTCTGAATTTTGGTGCACACGTCTACAATCCGAGTATGTACAAACCCTCATCCATTTCTTTCTTAGTTTCTCATTTCCCTTTTTTAAATGTGAAAGCGAACATAGCGTAGAAATAGTTGATGTTTTGTTTCCTACAAAATATTACTAGCCATTTTCATTTCCTACATAGAAAGAATAACTAGTTTATTAGTGATACTCATATATCTAAAAAATCTATTTGTTAGAATTGTTTAGACCCCTAATATTCTAGACAACCTTCATTGTTCTTATTTATTCTACTGCTTAATAGATTCTCTACTTGATTTGAGATTTATAATTTATTGATTGATCTTTCTCCTATCTAGTGTAATTCTATTTAAAACTTGGAGATGTACAAGCTAAAGATATTCCATTAGAGATCTCTTTTTATCCATTTCTTCATTCAACGCCAAGTTTTCCTGAGCTGAGTCAAAAAGAGATTCTTTTATTGGTGAAAAACTAGTCAGGAAAACATACCCAACTTCACCTTCATCCAAATTTTCCAAACATTGGAAAAGATTACAAACCACCAGAGAAGCAAAATGAGTAGAAGCATTTTTAGTATTTTGAAAATTTGTAATCTCCTTATCCATCTTATTAAATATGTGTTGACTTTTTTCTTGACTATTAATTATTAAAGGTGTATTTTCTCTTCCTTGAAACACTTCTTTATAATCTATCTCTACTACCTTATTATTCCTTGAATAATTGACATTATCCCTTGTATATATTTCTACTGAAGCTTGTGCATTACCTAATGTAGAAGCATCTTTGAGCACCATTGAAATTGGAATGTTGCCCTTTGAAAGAAAGTTTTCCTGAGAGAGAGGATGATACATCAATGGAATCTCTTCTTAATTGATATTTGATTTAATTAGCCATGTATTTTAATCCTTTTTGAAAATAAAAGCATTACCCTTTTTTTATAAAGGAGGGGCAATTTCTTGTCATATGTTCCAATTTCCTGCATCCTTCACATTTTAGTAATGAATATTCATAATCAAATTTTCAAATCCTTTTTTTGCTTGAGGAATTAAGAGTAATAAAAGGCAAAAATTCTTAATCTATCCTTGAATTGACATAAAAATGAGCATGCACCATGTAGGTTCTTGATTTTATACTAGAATCAAAGGTAATAAGATATCCAAATATTTTTGATCTACTAATGAATAAATCTTCTTCCCAATATTCAATATGAAGCCCAAGAAGCCACACCCAAATGGAAATATTATTGATATTTTCTTGTTCAGGATTGAAGTATGCCTTCCATTTAAAAAAAAAAGGTCTATATCTACCCATAAACCAAGTCCCACCTACTAAGATATGTACAATATCTTCATCATTGTTACATTTTATCAAGAAAAAATCATTTCTAAGATCAAAGATATCCAAATGCCCTCTTAAATTCCAGTGGATCCTGATGTAGGCGCTAAAATGTTCTATATTAGGTCATAGCCCAAGAAATTTACCCACCAAATAAGAACACCACCATAAAGATGATTTATTTTTCAATTCATCTAAAATTGTAATATGAAAACCTCTCACATATTTTGAAATGGGTAGATATTTTCCTACAAAAACTTCCTTATATTTAGCAATCTTTCCTTTGAGCTTATCAACCCAAGAAATTTTATTGGGGCTTACCAAATGGTTAGAGAAGGTAAATGGTGCTAGTTTATTCCCCACTTAAGAATATTTGATAAAGAAATGAACATTAATGATCTTACCATTTGGAGAGACACACTGATTTACTAAGGATTTATATGAAGATGTATAACAATGCATACTTATCAAGATCTTTGAAAGTTGAACCTCTAACCCACTTGGGTAACCCTCATCATCGTTTGCCACTTCATGCTCCATCAAAAATTGATCTCTTAAACCTAAAAAATTATCCTAGATCTAATTTGTTTAGATCTCATGTTTTTTGCACTATCAGATGTTATAACTTGGGTAGGAAATGATAAATATAGAACCAGATATACACTAATAGGGATGTATTGACCAATAAAATTTATTATCTATACACCTAGCCAAATGTAGTTCCAAACCTTTCTTTATCCATGTTATTAAAAAAATCATCATGCAAACTGATAGAGGATAGGTGATTCAAGTAAACTTTACAAGGGCTATGGATGCCTAGATGGAAATGAAGGAAGTTTTTGGTTGGAACTAGAGGTATCTTTATCAGAGCTATGGATGCCTGGATGGTAGTAGAGCAATACTCAAGCTTTCTTTTGTCAATGGTTTCAAAGTCAAAATTCAAAGTGAAAAATATAGTGTTTATTTAGGTCTTTTCCAAAATCTTCATGACCAATATAAATTTATTTCAATAGATCATACACTAATCCAAGGAAGGGGAAGGTTTGTATGTTACATTAGGAAGTAAGAGTTTATTCCAGAACTTGGATTTCCTTATTCTTTCTTTGTTTTTTTTAACTAAAGAGGGGTAAAAATTTATTAGAAGCTCAAACGAAACCGAGATTACATTTCATTCTCCTGATCCACAAGTTGGACCAGCTGCTGGTATAAACCCATAGGAAGCATATTTAACTCAGTGATATTCCAAGAGGGTCCATTTTCTGAGGCCCACTTAGCAAGACAATCCGCAGCATGATTCCACTCATGGGGGATATGTATAAAGGAGATCAAATGCAGAGAAGTGCTTAGTTGTAAAATCTGATGAATAACTCTCTGTAACTGCCAGTTCACCTTGGTAGGCCCACTTTTGTTCAGCAAATTAATAATGATTTGTGAATCTGATTCACAAATAATATTTTCCAAGTCCTTATGACAACAAAGTTTAATCGCCTCCAGGATGGCCATGGCTTCCATGAGGTTGTTCATCTGATGGCCTCTGTAGCTAGAGAAAAGAAACTAAATTTTGCCAGTCCAATCATGACCAATGCCTCCTATGCCGACCTCCCTTGGGTTCCCCCAAGAGGATCCATCTAGATTAGTTTTGATACCTCCCACATCTGGGGGGGTCCATCATCCATTTCTGCCAACAGGCTGCACTCCCTTTCTATTACGAGCCAACCTAGGTGCACTCACCACATCCACGCGGGTAGGGGAAACAAGCCCAAGCACAGGCAAATGGCCGCATCAACGTGATCCCATGGGCTGCAGTCACCACACTTCACATGCAAAGTCTCTTGTAGCAAACACCACACTTTCAACCACAGATCATTCATACCCTGTTGTGCACCCTTGAAGATCCTTCTGTTGTGCTCCAGCCATAAATTCCAAAGTATAAACGAAGGTCCAACACTCCAGGTGTGTTGAAGAAGAGACAACTTGGATGGAGCTGGACCAAGGCGATCCCAAAACTCAGTCAAGGAATAAACATGCCAGCAAGTGGCACCCCAGGCATCCCACCACAGGTGTAAGATCCTCTTAGCAAACTCACATTGAAAAAATAGGTGCGAGCTCATTTTCTCATTGCTGTGACACAAGACACAGATGGAAGGGCCTTGGAAACCCCTTTTACATAGCATGTCCCAAGTAAGACATCTGTTATGAGTCAGAATCCATAAAAATAAATTGCACTTGGGCTAAGCAGCCCTGTTCTAGATCTTCTTCCCCCAAACAAACTGATCACCCACAGGCAATTGTCTAGTCAAGACCTTATAACCAGAAGAAATAGTATACTGCCTAGTATCATCTCCTCCCCAGACAAGATCATCTCTCCCTTGTAGGGAGCTACAGCTTCTATAGTTAAGAATGTAAGAGAGTTCCCTCCTATCCTCATCAGAGCCCCCTGATGACCAAACAGAGGAATTTTTCCACCTGTAACCAACAAACCTACCCATGTTATAAGCTTCCTTATAGTGTGCCACAGTATGCCAGCCCACAATGTGAAAGGATTTGTTGAGGGTCTAAAGATGCGGGTGAGAACATAAGAGAGATGGTGCACCATCCCACGAATCTCTCTAGAAGAGAGCCTCTGTCCCACTATTACAAATCCAAAACAAACAGCCTTTGACAAGCTGAGCTCTAAGCTTGAGAGTCTTCCAAACCATCGACCCTCTCCTTTCAAGCGAGAGCCTAGAAATATGCTAGGAATCAATGCCAAGAAAATACTTACCAGTCAAAATATGGGCCCATAGAGTAGACTAGCTATCACACCATCTCCAGTAGAGCTTGGCAGCAAGAGCTTGACTAGCCAATATAGCAAATCGCAAACCAAGCCCGCCTTCATGCTTAGGTCGGCACACAGTCACCCAATTGATAAGGCTCCATTTGGCCTTATGCAAGTTACCACTCCAAAGAAATTGTCTGGAGAGGGCATCAAATTCCTTTAAGAAGTACATCGGGGTAGCCTAGACCATACATCGGTAGATAGGCAGGGCTTGAATAATCGACTGAAGAAGAGTCACTCTACCAGCCATAGAGAGCCATCTATGGGTCCAATGACCAACTTTATGCTTTAGTTTGTCCAAAATATTCTGCCAGAACAACCTAGGCTGCTTTCCCATCACAATGGGGATGCCAAGGTAAATCACCGGGAGGGCTTGAATCTAGAACCTTAAAATAGCAGCAATTCTCCTCAGAATAGGTGCAGGGGTGTTAAAAAAGTAAATAGAGGACTTTTGTTCATTAATTTGCTGTCTAGAGGCCTCTAGGTAGGTGTCAAGATTGACCCAAAATTAAGCCACTTCCTGAATTCTTGTGTGACCAGCAAGGATGGTGTCATCAACAAATTGGAGGTGAGTCAGGATGGACATCCCATTCCTCCACCTCCACCCATGCAGCCTATTTTGGGAGACCCAATGTTTGAGAAGGCGTCTAAGACCCTCGGCCAGTATAATAAACAAGTAAGGGGATATCGAATCTCCTTGATGGAGGCCTCTGGCAGCTGTAAAGAGTTGAGGCAGATTCCCATTGATAAGGACCGAGAAGGAGGATGTAGTGATACAGCTCATCACCCAGGCAATCCATTCCTGATTAAAGCCGAACGCCAAGAGAACTTTACACAAAAATCTCCAACTTACCCTGTCATAAGCTTTGGCAAGGTCAAGCTTGATAAACATGGCCCATTCTTGAGATGTACTCATAGAATGAATAGCTTCTGAAGCAACAACCACACCATCCAAAATCTGTTTACCTACCATGAAAGCCCCTTGTTCTTCAGAGATGAGTTTGGGAAGGAAGCCTTTGAGCTGCAGAGCTATCAACTTGGAAATGATTTTATAAACAACATTGCAAAGCACTATGGGCCTAAACAAATCAAGTCTTTGAGCTTGATCTTGCTTAGGAATTAGGACTAAGAAAGTGGCATTCAACACTTTCAGCATTTCTTTGTTAGAATATGATTTCTGAATGACATTCATCATGTCTTATTTAATGATGTCCCAGAAATCCTAAAAGAATTTGGCTGGGAAACCATCAGGTCTAAGGGCTTTGCCTCTCTTCATGTTGAACACCACCTCTTCAACCTCAGCCAAGCTAATCGGTCTCATGAGGACCTCATTCATTTCCGTTGTCACCACCAGAGGTATACAAGATAACACAGTGTTTTCAGCCAGCTCTTCAGGTGGAGGGTCTCCAGCATAGAGAGCTAAAAAGAACCAGACAGCCTCCCTATTAATATCATGATCAGAAGAAAGGTGCAGCCCCTCCTGAGTAATAAGAGAAGAGATAAAGTTTCCATTACGCCTCCCTTGTATGGATTTATAGAAAAAAGCCATATTTTTGTCCCCTTCCTGGAGCCAGTCAATCCTAGCCTTCTGCTTCCAATATATTTCTTCTCTGAGTTCCCATTCCTCCAAGATTTTAACAGCCTGAGATTCCTCCTCTCTGAGCTCAATCGAGAATCCACCATCTCTTATTTGTCTAGTTATCTCGTCAAGCCAATCTTGAGCCTGCCTTTTCATGCTGTGAAGATTGCCAAAATAGTTATGATTCTAGATTTGCAACTTCCTTTTTACGAACTGCAACTTTTTAAGGACTGAATACATGGCTGTACCATAGGTAGGACTTCCCTGTCTCCACCACTATCCAATGAGATCATGGAGAGAAGGATCCTGCAACCACATCAGCTGGAATTTAAAGGGAGGCTTTTTGGGTCCCATAATAGAACTGGTGGATAACTTGATAGGCCAATGATCAGAGCCTCTCCAATCCAAAATTTCAGAGATAAGAGAGATAGCACTGGATTGCTAGAAGCAAGAAACAAAGAATCTATCTAGCTATTCAGAAATGGCAGCATTACCTACTCTTCTAGTACTCCATGTGAATAGCCCATTTAAAGGTTTGACATCTGAAAGATGCAACAGCTCCACATTATGATGAAGACACTCCACAGATGGTCCAAGCCAATTCAGCCCCCCTCTTTTTTCCTCCAGACACAGTACCACATTAAAATCCCCAGCTACAATCCATGGGAGGTATGGATAGTAGCTCTAAATAAAGTAAATATGTGTCCAAAGCTGAATTTGTCCTTCAGTATCTAGAGGTGCATAAACAGTGGTAACCAAAATGATCTCTCCATTATCAAGGGAAGAGGCAACCATAGAGATGGTAGACAAGCAAGAAATCCAATGGATTAGTGTAACTCTCCTCAGATCCCAGCACATAGCTATCCCCCCAGAGCTCCCCACAGCTCCTATACCCTGACAATGGCCAGCAGGCCATAAGTATGGCATACAGGCGAATAAAGAGTCAACAGACAATTTGGTCTCCTGGATACAAAGAATATCTGGAGAGTGTTCTAGCACTAAACTATGAATATCTTTTTGTCTAGGAAAGCTATTTAAACCCCTTACATTCCAGGATAAGACAATCATTGAGTGGATTGGGGGAAGTGCTCATCTAAGGTTTTGACAACCCCTGATTCCACTAGTAAATCACCTGCAAGTTTGAGCCTTTCTTGTTCCTTTCTTCTCCCTGCTTTGGAGGGATTAGATGAAGTGCCTTTCTTAAATGGTCATTGCACCAGACCAAGTGCTGAAGTTGGCCCTTTTTCTTTCCTGCCGGTCTCATTTTCCTTAAGCAAATCAGCCCACCTAGTTTCTTTGTCTGACCCGTCTTGAGGAGCCTCCTGCGCCTCCTCCTCCTCCCTCAAAGAGTTCCTCAAGGATGGTTGGATACACATGTCTTGTACCTCATTAGGTCCTATGAAGAGTTTGTCTACCCCACTCATTTCCCCCTGTAGCTCTAATGGGATGCCATCCTCAATGGCCATACAATCGAGTGCTTCGAATCTATTGAAGCCTAGGTCAGCCTAACGGTCAGCATTCTTACGTTTCTAGTTTTTTCCTTTCCCTTGCCTCTTGACTGGTATGAAACCATCCAGCTCCATAACCTTGTGTTCAGCTGCTCCTTATGCCATACCTACAGAGACCATAGGGTTTTTCCCTTTATCTCCCCTATCTAGCTGGGTTTTTGTATTACCAGTAAACACCAATCACCCATTTACTTTACCTGTAGCATCGGGATTTGGCACTGAGGAATTAAGACCAGTCACATTGTCATTGGCATTGGTAGCCCTTGGGCATTAGCGATGCAAGTGGCCATATATATGACAGATACGGTAGCGAAACAGGATAGATTCATAATCTATCTGATGTATCCAGGATAAGGAGCCCATACATATTTCCATGGAGTCTGGTAACAGATTATTCAAATCAATGTCAACACAAACATGAGCATACAAAATTACCTTTTTTTCCAGTGATTGATGAGCAATAGCTGTCAGGGTTCCCAGCATAGCAACAATCTGCCTGAGGATGTCCTTTCACCAAAATTCCAAGGGAAGTCTTGGTAGATGGACCCATACTGGTACAAACGCTGGGAGTTCATCTACCGAATTAAACCCTGGATGCTAGGGTTTGAGAAAGAGACCCACGTGCTCATAGAAGTATGGGCTGCCTTCAAAAATTTGATTCCTATCTAAAACAGAAGAAAAATTAACCAAAAAGTAGCTGTTACTAGCTAGTATGATGTCAAAGTCCCCTTCTATATGCCAAGAGTGCCTGATCCAGGCTTCCAAGGTAGTCAGAGAAATGTGAATCCCCAAGAATTTACATATCAGGGTGTGTGTAGAAAGGTACTCCACATCCTCTTGCATAGAATCAGGGGATATGACTAGCACAGGCCGAGCTTGGCTTCGTAAAAGGCATCCGTTGACTTTGCTCAACTTGGAGCGATCACTATTCACAAACTTCTCTAGTCTAGAAGCTCGTGCCCTAGGTGATGGTCCGTCCATCCTGGGGCCAGTCGATGGTCCACCCTTCGCATCTTCGGTCGCTGCCATTGCCATTTTTTCTTATTCTTTCTTTATTAAGATTAAAGGTTTTTCATAATATATTATTGAAATTCTAGGTTATCAAAATACTCGAGAGTATTTTCCCCTATGATTCACCATTTTTTGTGCCCTAACACACACATCACATTTTAAAATTCTAAATAGAGACTTATTATTGTAAAACCTTTATTTAGGGAGCTATGAGCCTAAAAATCTATGACTCAATAGTCATATATTTATCATCTAGGGTTATTTACATAGAATCCAACATTACATAAGTTTAAATTATGAAAATCTAAGCGTAGAATAGTATGTTAAGTCATTTTGAACCTTGGGTTTTCATGAATTTAAATGTTGACATTCTAATCTATGATCCAACATGACTAATATTTATACATCCTAGTTGGTATATTTTAGATCATAGGATTAAATGGTGAAGATCATTCATATTCTAAAATTGGGCCCATATTATTAGAATTCACATGGTTATGACATGTGTCACTCTCACATCACTCAAATCTTTAGACATTTGCAATGTTTTTCAATCTTTAGAAGATTATGCATTATTAAAATTTTAAGTCTTTCAATCTCCTAAGCTCTTCAAACTCACCATGTGACACATTATCACTATAATATAAATATGAATACTTCATATATCTACTAACAAATCTAATGGTTTAACATTTTCATGTGCTAATGTTACTGAGCCTCTGGGGTTTTGAGCACTTGAAACTTGGAAAATTCTTGTTAAACTAGACCGACAAAAGCGTTACTAAAATATTTTATATGCAATCTAATGATTCTAAGCTTCCATATTATTTGAGTTCTTGATATCATTCCACATGTCTTGATCATGGTAACCTGTGACCATGGGAATGTTGATGGTTAAAGGTATACCAATCTAATGGTCTAAACTCTCATGCTCTGAGATTCGGCCACATGGGTTGATCATGTTAACTTGTCATTACGAGACCTACCCAACATAGTGAAGGTATTTAAAGGGATATGTTAATGAGGACATAAAAAATGACATTCTCTGAGAGAGGCATGGCCAAAACATAAAAAGGGAAATATTGACAATATGGTAAAGAAACAAATCAATTAATAATTGATAATTGTCTTAAAATTTATGACTAAACACAAAGAATTGGTGAATGATTGACATTTATAAAGTGTACCTACCAAAGCTAACTGACACATTTAAATTGAAAATAAAATTAAAGCAAAAGTTCATTATCTGCATTGAATATGAACTAATACATTCAATAATTAATCTTACAAGTGATATATGCAAAATATGCATTAATGAAAATTCACTTTTCCATTACTCTTTCAATCAAAAAAGTGAATTTTTGAGCTTCCCCAACACCAAATGAGCCCTAATTTTATTCAGCTAACAAGCATAGAATAAACCAATCAAAACACCAAAAGAAATATAATGAATAAAAGAGAATAATGGCATCTTCTTTAAAATAGGGTAAGACATCAGTCCCCTCCCCATATTCATTTACAATATTAACAAATTATAAAGATATGATATTCAATTAGAGTGCCCTAAATTTTAAGTTTCCCCTTTACTCAGTGCTCTAGGAAAAGGTGGAATTTATTTAGTCATACTCTGCTGAAGATGGACTCACTCTAGAAGCCAAGCAATACATTGATGATTTGTTACCAATAAAAGAGAAAGCACTCCACTAGGTAGAAGCCAAACCTAAGGTAATGCCATGTATTGACCTCCTAAAATCTTTGTTTATTAATGGGACCAATACTAGGGATATTTTGCATGTTAGAAGAGTCAAGAGTGCCTCTATTTATATTTAGCATAGGGCATTTAAGATATACCTTAGGATTATTTATCTTGAGACCACTTACAATCATGTCTCAACCAATGTTTGGCTTGAGAAAAACATATTAGATGGAAAGATAAAACAATAGCTCACAAAAGATTAGAGGATAAATTCCAAAGGGGATATATCCTCAAATTTCATTATCAATTTTAAACTAGGAATTATCATAGCCATGGTGCTTTTGAATAGACTATATGGTTTCTTGAGTATTTCATATATTCATGTTGAATGAGTTCCATTATTAGATAAACTCTTAAGATCTAACTAGTTGGTGTCACTTGGGAAGATTATAAGTTCCCAATTTAAATCATGGGAACCTTGATCATAGGCCTATGGATGGAAATTTATATATGATGTCCTACATACTATATGAAGTGATGGCCACAATTTATAAGCCCTATGGTCAGGGGTGGCAACCTGTAGATGAATATTTGACAAACATGGTTGGAGAAGATTTTTATTTCATGTTCATTCATAGATATGGGAATTAAATTAGAAGGATATGTAATGAGGTCTATCCTCATATATATAAAGAAATGTAAGGCATCCCAATGCCATAATTATCAAAAAACATGACAAGGAGCCTGAGCAAAATAGGAGATTATTGGTTATAAATAGATGCAACCATCATCTAAGTAGAAGGTGTCAGGACCGCTCTTCTAGTACTACCACATCATGTTCTGGACACTATAACAAAACATGAAATAGAATATTAGGTATATAATATCATTGATGAGGAATGATGTCAAAGGTATTTGGACAATATTTCAAGAATCCTCTAAGCATTGGGTAACATCAATATGTGACCAGGTCAAATTTTATTCAAGTTAGTAAAACTAGAACTCAATATAACATATATACTGAACGTTTTAAGAAATGGGACCCCAGGAGGAAAGTAAGGGGCTATCTCAAATATATTCAGGAAAATAAAAAAGTTCATGTCTCATATGATCACCAAGAATATGATAATGATAAGATCTTTCTAAATGCCTTAAATTATTCATAGGTATGAAAAAAGATGAAAGATAAATCAATGTCTATGATATTTTCCCAAGCCTTGTAGTAAAACGCTGAGGCAATAAAAGAAGAGGCAAAAAATGCATAGAGTCAATAATGGCCCCATCTTTGCCAAATGATTCTCAGCCATAGGATCAACTTTCCTCCCATTAAATAGAACATATAGAGGGATAAAAAAATGAATATGGTAGTCAAAGATAATCCAATCCTTATATTAGGATGGAAATTTTGAGATTTCTTCTGAGTACTCTAGTTCCTTCTACAACAATAACTACCCACATTCATATTTTGGGCATAAATACCACAAGGTATAGGTCAATAATTTTTTTAATTGAACAAAAGAAGAGTAGTTTTTTTATGACTCCTTTGCCTCATCTTACTACAGTTACCCAAGCAAATATTCCTAAATTATTGAAAATGGATTTTCCTTCCATTTCAAATGATCCCAAATCCCTTAAATTTTCTAAGTCTCCTTAGATAAGTCTTATCCCTTCCACTTCATCTCCTTTAGTTACACTTCTTACCATAGTTATTCCTACAACCCCTATTTACCATCTCATCTACCTTCCACTCCACCCATCTACACCTATCAAAGTAAGCATACGGACTATCTTATTTCTTCTCAATAAAATAAACTAGAATATAGTCCATCACTTGGTCTCTCTATTATAGAGGAATTTATTGAAGAGGAGAAAAAATATGTGGAGGTTATAATGGAACTTAAAGAAGAAGAATAAGTTAAAAAAGTAATATCTTTTTTTTATTATCCTTATGAGGAGGAAGATTAGGGAATGGGCATCGCACAACTAATTGATGAAGAATTTGAAATAGAAAAAGCCAAAGATTTGAGTTCGAGTGAGCATGAAGTAGAAGACACTTTAACCAACCTCACACTAGAGCAAATTTAAAGAATTGATGATTTGGTCTCTTCCATTATTTATTTAGTTTTTAATGTAGAAATTATAGATGTACGTTTACCTTTAGTAATTCCTAGGGTTGTATTATCTAGTTCTAATAGCACTACTATTGATTCTAATATTATTTCTTCTCTTAAGTTAATAAGGACTCTTAAGGTAGTCTATTTTGAGAACTTAGTCACAATTTATATTTTCAATCTTAAGAATCCCCTATTTACAAATAAAAATTTGACCCAAATAGATCCCCCCATGCCCTAAACATGGGCCATGCCAAAAGTAATAATGACTATGGAGGTAACCTTACGTTTTACTAGACTCTTGGTAGAAGTAACACCTATGAAAGAAACATCTCCATGGGAGAGGGTTGGCTAAAAACTTCCTTAGTTCCCTATCCAAATAAGTGATACCCTACCAACCACTTTAATTACATCCTTTTTAATTACCACTCCATCTTATACATGCTTAGAACCTACTCAAGAAGTTAGAACATGAGAACATATTATTCCCCAGTGGGTATGAGAAATGCATAATGTTAGAGATGAAATAAAAAATTTGGTCTTAATAAAGCTCTTGATAATCTCTACTCAATTTCATAAGGAGAGTGATACTATTTAGAGAGTGAGAAAGATGAAAATGGTGAACATGAGAACACAAGGTGAAGTGAAACTTGAAAAAAGAGAGAATTTTTTATCTTTAGCAAAGAATCCCAAGAGAAATCCTAATGACCCTACTAAATATATTGAATATTTCAACACTTTTATAGATTCCATTGAGATGGTAATAAAATAAATGCACTAGAGTACTAAAGATGCCTTTAAAATATTGAAGCAAATACAAATTACACAAGCCACTTTGGAAGTTATTTTTGATGTTCAGAGTGTAGTTACTAAGATGTAAAATATTTTGTACAACATTAGGGTTTCTAGGACAAGAATCTAATACAATGGAGAAAATATTGTTACACTTTATAACAAGATGAAGGATTTAGAAAAGAGATTAAATTTCTTAGTTTAGTGCTCAAGGTTTAATGCTTTCAACCAGTTGAATCTCATGACCAGTATGGATGCTTCTTAGTGTTTGAAGTCTATAATTTCCAAGAGGGATGCTTATGTAAATTGGCATAAACAAATGATTTTTTTTTTGGGAATTCTTATCAGTCATGAAAGTAAGGCTCTATCTATTTTGGGAGACATGAGAGTCACAAGGGTAGTCACCCAAGATGAGGAGCTTGTTAATAGACCTAATTTTGAGAATCTTCTCCACTTAGTTGTTGATAACTTCAAGAACAAAATTAAATGGAATATCTATAAAACTAACAAAGAAGTATTATAGTTTGTTAGTTTTGGTAAGGATTATGTAATGATAGTAGAAGCTTTAGGAGTTGAGTTCAAGAGCTCAGAGGTAGAAGATGAAATATTGATGGTTGATGGTATCAAAATCTTGAAGCCTGTGTTACTCAATTTTGAAATTATAGATAAATTTTTTGATGTATTTGATATACTAGGTGAAGAGATAAAATCTAAGGAATTAGCTTTTCAATCAATCCCATGCACACAACTAGATGTCAGTGTCCCCTAGATTCACAAATCTCTTTGTCCTTTCCTTAATTACAACTGAATTGACCCCATCAACTACTCTAATTGATAGTGTTACATCAACACTTTGAGATAACAATTATTATGTATTTTCATGTTATCACCAAGGAGGGGCTTTAGTTACCAATCTATTTATTGTACATGCATATTGTATTTTAAGATATAAAGTATATTTTAGGCATTATTATTATGCATACATATTTGCATGATTTTTGAATGAAGGATTCTATTTTGAGCTTGTAATTATAGGATAAGATTGAAGAGATGAGGCCTTACCCATCCCAAGATTATAAATATATGTAACTTCCCAATTTCAAGGGAGGAGAATTTTGGCTATTCAGATTAATAGGAAATTTGAAAGAGATTTGCTAAACTTTGTCTCTTTGTGGAAATATCAATTATTATCAATTTATGTGGATTACCTAAGACATTCCATCATTATAGTATATTAATGTTTTTATTATGTATGAGCTATCTATTTTAAATATAGTAATTCATTTTTAGCTATAACTGATTTGAATATCTTTTGCATGCTTATCATAACCCCTCTTATAGATATGCAATAGCAATCTAAAAATTAGGAAACCTTTGATTTTTGTATGTTTGAGTATATTGTGTTATGGTTCCTCTGACTCTTCACTATATTTCATTGTTGGTTTTTTACAATAGATTGTAACAAGTATTGGTTTAGATTCACTAGTCTTGAAAGGCTTTATCCATGGTTGTCCATAAGCTCTTTTTTCTTCCTTACTATTACCTATTTTTGAATTCTATTTTAAAATAATAACCACCTTATTTATAATAATAATCCCCCAACCTATTCCAAGTAGATCTAGGTTCACTCATAGCCATCTCCCCCATGGCAAACAATTTTCACTGCTCATAATTATTTCAGCAATAGGTTGTTATAAAACCAAATACCCTGCAACTCATGAATTGGAGTGAGTCTATTCACTAATCCTAAAATTTTAGAGGCTACATCTTAGGATTTTTTTGGGTGTGTATAAAAACCACATAAAAAAAATGATTATGGAGTTCTGTTGTTTTGGCTTAGTATTTATACTACATTGTATTGTAATAGATACATAGGCATAAAAGAAAATAAAAGAGAAGATTATACTATGGTTATAAATCAAAGTAGCATGTGTATTTGTGTTATATAAAAAAGAGCATATAAATTCAAGATTTATATAAATATATATAAAAGATAAGAGTTAGAGTAGGAAATATTATGCATGTGTATTGTGCATGCATTACTATAAATATAAGCACTACTTTTTAAGTGAATACTAAATAATTTAAACAATACTAAACCTTGCAATACATTAGTTTCACTAAATATAATCTAATTCACATAAAAAAATATACATAAAACTACATCAATTTTTATATCTATAAACTATAGTGGGGACATGCTATGGAATCACATTCTCAACACTTAATATTTTTTAAATTGGCCAAATCCATAGTTATATGATTCAGATACACATTTATAGTATAATTCTATACATTGGTGCCATTTTTATACATATTTTTAACCTGAGACATATCTAAAGTGAATATTCCTAATATTACAGAATCAAATTAGTTTTATATTCATTACATTTTCAGGTACTATCACCACTCACCACGTTGGACTTTTATGGACTATATTGAGCCAATCTACTACAGTAGTTAGTTATATTTTTATATGGTTGAGCTAATTAAAGCACTCAATATTTCCAAGTTTTAAAATTGGACTTGATTGTATCATCCAACCTAACCATTTTGATAGTGTGAGTTGACTTGGTTCACTCATACTAGATTATAAGTATGATTGGGGTTGAGCTAGTCTAAACTTCCAAGTGGTAATACATTTTTTCTCCAAGTTTGGGGGCATGTGCCCTATGATATATATTTATCTATATATACTTAGATATATGAAATTTTTATATTTTATACTTGTCTTAACCTCAATTTTAATTATTCATAATGATCCATCTTTGAAATGAAATTGCCAAAAGGTAAGACAGTTGCATCAATACACAAGTGTACTCTTAAACCTTGTTCTCTTTCAATTTCAATCATTTAAATATTTTAATTTTAGATTATATGTATTGATTATATATTGTAACATGGTCTTGGTTTCATTTTAGTCACAAACAAAGCACTCAAGTTGGACTCAAGCAAAGACAAGGTGTGTTATACACACCAAGGTACACACTCCTTTCCTTTAAACTAGTAATCTTATTACTAGATTAAATGGGGGAAATGTAGATGATATTTATGAATTACTTACCACCTTAATCTTATATACTTGGAAAACTTATACCTTAGTTATTCTCTCAGTTATAGATCTTTGCCATTTTCAAAAGTCTCATATTTTCTCTCTCTTATTCCCCTTGGCCTATACCTTAGTTTGAATAGTCTTATATTGATGACAAAAGCCTTATATCTTGCCCACAATATTTAAAACCTACTTATCTTACATATATATAAGTTCTAAAGCTACACTTATTTTCCAACTACCTAGACACCTACATCCTAGTTAGACATTTACATTAATGCAAATATCCTTACTTGATGCATGTGTCCCATGCCCAAAAGTCATCTAATTTTTAAATGAAAGTTATCTTAATGGTTGGCCTAAGTGATATTATTTTGAGGTATTATACAAAGGGACTGGTATATATACAATATCAATCCTCATTCATTCCTCACCTAGCATAGACCAAGGCAACTTATCAAAAGCATTATATCAAGCATTAAAGTGAGAAAATCTTCCCTATTTTCTCCTATTTACATATCAATCATAGGGACACCACATATAAAAGTCAAAAGTACTAAAATATAAAACCAAGAGATATACTTTCCAAGTTATAAGCTAGGTAATTATTGTACTTGTTTATCACATATTGCATGATTCACAAACAAACTAATACATAAGGGATAACTACATAAATCTAAGGCCCTCTTCAGATTATTGGATATTAAGGCAACACTCATTGATATAGGGGTATTTAAGGAAGATCGACACCATGTGCCCACTAACCCATTTTTCCCATGGTCAATATGGAGATGAAGAACAAGGGTTTTTTTTTTAATTTGATAAGGAGTGATAGTCCTTGACCTAGATCTAAATGTACTCGAGGGAAGATGATGAGAAACCCAAAATCATCCAAGTGGTCACATCTTGTTTCAATTGTTATTCCATACTAGACATACACGTCTGATCTAGACACTAACATAGATTTAATTATCCAAGGTTGACACAACTGTCTATGGATACAAAGGTATAAAATCCAAAATTTGGCAACTTTTCTAGAATACTCTTTTAGTATGCTTCTTATATATTCTAGATCTAGATCTATATTAACATTAAAACTAGCTAAGCATCTTATTTTTTTCATTGTAATATTAAATATAGTTGTGCTTTCCATTTTTAGCATATCTCAACATAATAAAATTAATATATATTCTAGGTTTTACAATTAATTGAAATGATATAGATATATTTATCACCTTTGTGTTTATTCATTCAATATTCTTAACCCTATCTACCCATATTAGGATCCCTATATAATTTAGGGGTAAACACTTTTATACCTAAAATATTGCATCATAATATATATATGGACACCCTTAAGGGAGTTACTAGTCTCACATAGGTTATGATTGACCATGAGTTGCATACATTGAGGAGTTATACACAGGCTATAGGTGATGGCACATCTAGTAGTGCCCCTCCTACTATTGGTGTTAGTGTCCCTCCTACTACTAGTGAAATATATAGTATTCATCCTAAAGTTCTTGTAAATCATTACATATCATGTGGGAGAAAGTGTACTAGACCTCTTTTTTAGGTTAGACATATACTGGTTACACCTATGGAGACTAGACCTATATTTATGTAGCACACTTGTACCCAAGATTCTATGCAATTTATAATTTCTTTAACATCTTTAGACACCAATATAAATAGAAAAATTTCATCTATATTTTCTTCACCACCTCAGGACACCAACACACTTGAGTATATACCATCTATAGTTGCTTTAGAACCTCAGGACACTAGCATGCTAGAGTATACGTCATCTATTATTACTTTAGTAGCTCATGGCAATAACTTGTTAGACTATATGCCATATGTAGTTTATTCACCACCTCATATTAGAACACAACTGATTATGTAGTGCTTATCTATTTCATAATTTATTATATATTGTTTAAATATTTTGTATACACCATATGATTCATAAAGAAAGAATATTTTTTCTCTATTTTTATCGCTCTCTCACTTTATCTTTATGTACAAAAAGAATAATATTAATTTTGATTTATCTTAAATTAAGTTTATTTTTATCTGATTTATAATTGATCTCTTTCATTTGTTGGTTTTATAGATGATGAGAGATGCTATGGGTACCTTGTGTGGATCATAACAACTTTTGGTTGATGTTACAGTTTCATCCCAAGATCCACTATCTCTGTAACAACATCGCATTTGGAGATAGAGATTGATGAGAGCATAGTAAAATTAATTTTTAAACTTTAAGTAATTATACTCTACATCATATATATATATATATATATATATATATATATATATATAT